>JAQPZY010001619.1:5025000-5360000 GCA_029931535.1 Margaritifera margaritifera
TATACTGTCCTTGAACTCCTATACATGTACCATTATAATGCCCAACACATGAAACTTGGGTCTATGTTAGTCCAATGGAGGAAGATTGTGTCAGCACTCTGGGAATGTTGGATTTGTCCATGGGTGTGGCGGGGGTAAGAGTGATTTTGACATAAATTTTAAGTAACTCTGGGAATTGGCATGATTGATCTATGACCGAATTGTTACCAAGTGTCAAACTGGGAGCTCTGGATCATAACAAAAACTATTGAGATTCGCATCATATAACCATATATAGTTACTGGTCCTGAAAACAAATTTATATGTGCAACTGACATTAACCCAGGGGTTGATCCTGACTCTTTGAGTTTAGCCCCTGGGTCATAACTGGAAACTTCAGTTTTTAGACCCCCACCCAGTAACCATATACATGTACAGTATGCTCTTACTGGACATGAAAAGGCAAATGTATACATGCATCTCACATTGGCCTTGGGGTTTGTCTCCAATCCCTAGGGACTTGGCTCCTGGTCATATATGTAGCTTGGAAACTATCAAGATCCGACCTATAACCATACATGTATATTACTTATTGAGCATTAAAAGACAGATGCACATACCGGTACCCAAATAAAATTTGCTCATGGACAGTCCTTAACCTCAGGGAACTACTCAGAAGACTCCCAACTTTGAGATGGCAGTAAAAATGGGGGAAGTGCAGTGATATCTGTTTATGAAGATAGAATTCTAGGTATTATTATTAGACATTATAAGCCATCCAGTCAATGTCAATTGATACAGGATCCTCATGTTTTAACTAAGAATATTCAAACATGATAAACATATCTTGTAGTGCCTACTCTGATGTAACTGCACTTGGGGAATTAGACAAACGAGAGGGTTTTTCTTTTGCACATAGATCTTAAAACTTCTAGTTCTACATGCTGACTCTCTGCACTAGTTAGTTAGTTATTTGAATTTAATTTGTGTTCGGCCATTCGGCCATGTACGAATAGTTAATGGGCGCAAAGCGCCCTATTTAATTAGTCGCCAATGGGTTACTGAGCTGCAACCCATTGGTGCATTACTGTGTGCAAGGCACACTATTTAATTCACACCACTCCATCGCTGCATGGTTTCCCCACTATGTGGGGTTCATTGAAGGTGCGTGTGGCGGACTGCCTCGTTACAAGGTGTCCGATTTGGTTGGTTGGTTATTGTTATCTAGAGGATGATCGACCTCAGTGTTATTGCCCGGATCGAGTAAATAATAAAATAAGTTATGAAATTTATAGGTGGAATAAATAGAGATCTGAGCAGATATATAGAACAGAATAACATGAGCCCCCGCACATGAAATATAACAATTTAATCAGTTACATAAAACAAATTGAGATAATACGTTACAATATGAAGATACACTTCTTTTTGAAATAAATCATTTCCTGAATTTCAAACACAAATATACTTATGTAAATAGCCGATCTGTTTTAAACAATAGACTTAGTTCATCATAGAATCGAGTGAACAATTGAAGTCATTGCCCAGCATGCCTGCATAACCTGCTTATATCTCTCCCTTCTCACTCTCCCTTATCTCGCCTTTTTCTGGCCCTCAAACTTGTTACATCAGATATCGTCCTGTTGGAATTCAAACAGATACCAAAGGCTATCTGGTCAGGCCAAACCTGTCAGACCATAAACAAACCTAGTTTCAGAAGATTAATTCATTTTCTAATGGCTATTTCATCACATTAACATCACATGAGACATAACAGTTTCAGTTCATGTCGTAATTATACAAATGAATCAATGAAATTCACTTCACCACTCAACTACATTAGTGGTTCGCATGCATTCACGCATGAAATTCTTAGAATACATGATTCCTATAGCAATCAAGACGACAAATTCAAACAATTCGTCAAACTCATATAAAGAAGATTATTGTACTAATTCAGACAAATGAACTCAAACAAATAGTTATACTCATATCAAGAAAATTTATGTATGAATTTAAATAAATAAATTCAAGCAAATAATTATATTGGTATCAACGAGATCTCATCCTCTTGCAGGAAAACTTAGACTGATTAAATTTTGCGATGTGGAATATTTAAAACATGAAATTTCATCTGGGAACCACACCTCTTTTTTAGCGTAGCCAATCAGATTAAACTTATCTACCGCCTTTTATGAATACATGCCCATCGTGGTCAGCGTAACACTAGATTTTTTTAATAACCGATTCTGGAGAATTTCAAAAGATAATACAACTTCCTCTAGCTTCCAAACTCTCATTGTTGACATTTTAACCTTGTGACCAACTGCTAACAATGAAGGCTTAATTAAGAATCAATCTCGCCCTCTAACAGGGACATTTAAACCATTGCAGTCTAGCGATTTCATACGGTACCTTTCCTCATAAATCTAATTAATTGTTCTCTGCCAAGCTAAATGTGCTCTACCGAATACATCGACAGAAATTTGCACTCTTACAGCGTGATATAGGAGGGTGTATAAAATTACTTCATCCCGTACATAGGATTAGTGCCGCAATGTTAACAGGTTTTAGAGCAATGCACGCAAGGCGTGCTGCCAATCGGTGTGTCTGGAGCGAGGCGGACAGCTTGGGCTCGGCAAGGGAGATGCGAAGCGGAACGGGAGTATTGAAACGCCAAGATTGTACATGGTCAAATTCTGTCCAGTTAACAAAGTCGGGCTGTCCCTAATACCAATTAAGTGTTAGCCACTTGTTTAATTATGGCAATACATTCAAGTTTCAAATTAATTTATTTATCGCGATTCATTCAGGTAAAAATTTTGCATACATAGTTTACATGTTGTTTTAAAAAATGGTACCAATCTTTGAGTAGAAATTACTCATATCATTTTAGTATCACGCACATTTCTAATTTCATAGTATTATTTTTAGACGGTGGTTAGAAATTGATCAAATTTGTGTTTAAAAGAGTATAACCAAAAGGGGTTTTCAAAAAATTCCAAATGGAAAACCCCTTTGATTCAGGCAAATTTTGTCAGCATTCCTGCTTGCTGACTATTCCTGCCGTCATTGTGCAGCATTTCCAGTGAAGTCATGCTCCTCCGACTGGCTGCATTCTTGTTGTTTTGGCAAGGCATAGATTGGGTCGCAGTTAAAGTCCATCCCACTTCCCTCTCTTGGCCCTTTTCCTTTATTTTGATTTCTGGGTCTAACAAGCATGTGAATGGAGTGGCCGGATTCCACCAGTTGGTTTCGATCCCGGTAGCTGGGTGGCTCCCTCTCCTCGCCTTCCTTGATGGCTGGCCTCTCCCATTTGTTTGCCACTTTATATGGCAGAAATGATGTTATTGATCTGGATGGTGTGCCTCTCATGGTAGCAATGGATGGTACTGCCTACACCGAGCTTTGTCCAAGGTTGTCGCCTCGCTGGCCCGGCCACAACTCTGCCATGCTGTTCCCATTTGATGTTGTTGTCTTGACAGCTGGAACCTGGAATGAATGAATGGAATGATCTCTCTGCATTAATTTGATTTGATGATTTAGATTAGAGACGTTTGCGGATATATCGGCCATGTATGTCTATATACCCCTAATGCGTGCAAAGCACGCAGTAGGGGATTAAGCTGTGTGCTAAGCACACTTATTTAATTGTGGTCAAGTGTGTTGCCAGTTTGCAACACACTTGACACGTTAAATTTACACACCTCTCCATCGCTGCATGGTTTCCCCACTAAGGAGGTTCATTGAAGGCGCGATATTGGAGGGTGTGTATAATTAATATATACCTCCTGTACATAGGAATAGAACCTCAATGTTTACAGGATTACAGGGGTGCGCGGAGCACACTTACTTAATTGATATCCTTAGTGGCAGGCAGCACGGGCTCAGAAAGGGAGGCGCGAAGTGTGACGAAATTACTAAAACGCCATGAACGTACATAGTCAAATTCAGCCCAGTTACCTATATCGGGCTGTCCCTAATGCCAATTGTGTGTTAGCCACATATTGTAATTGTGGTCACATTTAAGTAGTTTTGACAATTTTCCTAATCCCCTATCAATTTTGAAATTTAGTGTACAGAATGTACATGTATTTCCAAAAACAAGTAAAAAGATTTCGGTTTAAGTAACCCATTCAATTTTTTTGATCTTATTCATATATTATCAAGTTGTCATTGGATTCAGTGGATAAATGATCATATTTGCGTTGTAATAAAGTTATATTCGAAAAGGTTTCCAAGCCAAAATGAAAACCAGTAGGCAATTCGGCCCATCCCTTCAATATGCTAATGGAAATCTTCAACAGGTGGTTTCAGGTACGGCCTCAGTTCTTTGGGTGGCTCAAATTTCCTTCTATTTCGGGTCTAGCTTTTGTCTGGATCTATCAGGTCTGCACTATGTTTGATCCTATCTTATAAAGGCTCCTAGTGGACCTCAGAGAAAGCATTCCCTAAAGACCCTACTAGACTTGAATATGGAGCTAACTTATGATATGATTGTGCTAACTGCTGACCTTTATCTAAGTCTAGTAAACAAACTAAAATGCACAAAACCTAAATTCTATAACCAAATTGTAGCCATATATCCACTCTCCACACACACTTCTTTGTAACATTTAATGTGTATTAGAATTTCCAAAAATATCATATTAATTGGGAAATTACTTGTAAAATATATCTTTATGAGCTAATTAATTCCAAGTTACACTTTAACTGCTTAACTCTATTTTAAGCACTTCACACCTACTTAAAGAGCTACAAATTTCACAACAAATGGTCACAAAACTAAATGTTTAGCTATAAAGGGAAACTTGCTATCATTGATTTATTGCAAGTTTACAAATACAGCTAGCCTGCCAATAATGAGTTCCTTTGTTTCAACTGCCTGACATTTGAATGTAACCTTCCCCCTACTGGGCTGCAGTGGCTTGAACACCATATTTAACTGGAATCCATAATAACAATTAACAGTAACTACAGATTTACCCATCTATTATAGAAAAACGATAATTAAATTTATCAAGAGAATTTAGAGAATTATATATAAATTTAACCTCTCATCTAAGACTATTATAGAAAAACGATAATTAAATTTATCAAGAGAATTTTGAGAATTATATATAAATTTAACCTCTCATCTAAGTCATAGATAACTACAATACCACCTGAAATAATGAAATTTGGCACTATAATTCATATTTAATATTGAATAGGCTGATGTTACATTGACCCAATTACAGCCCATATTACACTTAGGGATATTCAGTTGTCCATATGTTAATGAGCTGCTGGTAGGTTGAATGGAAGATAAAAATCAGAGAAATATGATGCCGAGTAACTTGTGATTATAAGGTGAAGAAGTTGTAATTTCAGACTGTCAGCAAGTGTAACAGGATTTGCAAAATTTACTGAAAAGTCAGTATCTGCCCATGTGTACTACACGTGTATGCAGTATATTGAATTTTTTTTTTTAGTTGGCTGTAATACAGAGACAGAGAAATGTATATGCCATACATAATTGCTTATAAGTCGAGTCCAACTTCAAACTGCACCGACCCAGATCTGATGTTGCATAATGTTCCAGCAGATCATGGTCTATGCAGTTTGTTAGGAGTAATCAGTAAAACAAACTGCATAGACCCAGACCTACCATTGCATTATGCAATGGCAGATCTGGGTCTGTACAGTTTGCAGTTGGACTTGACTTCTAAGCGAGTATATATTATAGACAAGTTTCACATACACAAACCTTCAGTGTGTCAGAGATTAAAACTGACTTTATACAGTAAAACTTAGGGATATGACACAGGGCAGTGTATTGCAATACGTATTGCAATATATTGGGATAATCTGTAGAAAGTACAAAATAATGTTAAAGAGTGAACAAGAAGTCAAAGTTTCATATAACTTTAATTTCTTTTAAATCTCTGTAAGCGAACAATGGTTACATGTGCATGAGTCCGAGCTGCAGTTGGGATAGGCTGCTGTTTAATTTGCATCTTCTCAACTCCTGCTGCATTGGTGGCTAGGGACATTAAAGTTCATTGTCCCACAGAGGAACTTAACCTCAGCTTTACATTCCCAACAAATGGCAAGGTTATAGATTGATTTTACATCTTTCTTGGGGGAATTTTCATTCAAATATGTTGTTAGACAAGCGAATTTGCCACTTTATTCAGTACCAGCTCATAGAAGACTTCAGTCTCAATATCCACCAGGCAGGATATAATGCACATTTTAACCATTTTCTCAGTGGACACATCTTTCAGAAATGTTTGTGGGGTTTTAGAAGAAGGGACATTAAACGAGACAGAAAATTAAAATGGAACATATTAAGGCTAAAGCAGAAATTTTAGTTGCATACTTTTTATAGAAAAACTGCTAAAATCAGTTCATGGGTGATGTATTGCAGTACATATACCAATAGGATCCATACCAGATTAGACCCATCTGCTGGTTAAACTGCACACCCCTAGTAAAACAAGGAAAACAATAATAAATTTCAGTGATAAGAAAATGGGTCACAGTTCTCCAAACTTTATGCTTGTCCAGAATGGAAATAAAGCTTCTAGATTTACTGTATGAACTACAGTAGGTGCAACAATTAATAGATGCACATCTGTATCATATTTCATTCCTCCAGTGCATGTATTGGCTTAAGTTAGTACATGTACATGTACGATATATACTCACGTATAATTCGGGTTCAAATGCAAACAACATAGACCCTGATATGCCGTTGCATAATGTGCTCGTATATCAGCGTCTATGTTTTTTGTTCTACTGATCAGTCCTTGCAAACTGCATAGACCCAGATATGCCGGCACATTGTCGGCTTATACATGAGTATATATGGTAATTTCTGATTCTTCATGCTGCAATACATAGGAAGGGATACAATATATTGATATAAATCCTAAAATATTGCACATCATGATATATATTTATAGCAAATAAGAAATAACAGAGCTTCAGATAATTTTCTGTCAAATGAGTGTATACAAATTGAGGTACCATGTATAGGTCTTAGTGACCACGGTTGTGTAAAAGGTTTTATAAAATGTATCCACAAATCTAAAAACAACTCTAGTGCAAAATTTTCCATCGAGTATAGATTTACTAAGAATTTCAGCCTGAATGTACGGTATTCTGAAAGGATGTTGATGAGGTTCCTTAGTAGCTGATAAATGTCAGGCAACTGAAAGTATTATTTAAAAAAATGATCCTGTTAAAACTTATAATGGAATATTATATATTTTCTGGCAACAAACAGTTGATCATTAAATTGTCCCTCAGGGTACCTACAGCAGTGCCCAAATTATCTCCATATAATTCTGTAGTTGAATGTTGGGTGATTGCTATCGGTAAGAGACCACACTAAACCTCATGCATCGGCTACTCATTATCTGATAAGTAATCACAGTCCATACTGCCTACCCCTCAGGATAAACCCTTAAAGAAACTATACTTATGAATGTTCATCTTTTACCAATACACCAACATATGGTAATGGTTTCTTTAATCTTTGGCATAACACACTACGACAGAAATTAGGAATCTATGGATGTTCAAATTTAACAGCTCATATTTAAACAGCAGATTGCAAACATCTGTTTTTATGGTGTTGTAAGTTAATCATCTAATGTTTCTGTTGGAGTTCCTCAAGGGTCAATTTTAGGACCACTTTTCTTGTTACTGTTTATCAATGAAGTTCCCTTGGTAGACGACCATACTGATATGTTATGTATGCAGATGACACAGCTGCTGAAGCAAGTATGAATATTTACGAAATTGAAAGTAAGCTAAATTCTGACATGTCAAACTTTTGATCTATGTGCATACATTCTCAAAAAACCAAGGATTTACTCATTGGCACTCAATCTTTCTGTATACTGCAGAGATGACAAGCTTAGCTTGAATGTGTCACTGATGAAAAACTTTTAGGAGTCACAGTTGACAACACTATCATGGAATAAACAAATCAACTCTGTATGTAGCAAAATATCCTTCAAATTATTTCATTTGAAATGAATTAAGTATTTTTAATACCAAAATGAAGAAATACATTTTACAATTGTTTCATGTTACGGTACCTCATTTTGATTATTTTTCTAACATTTGGGGACATTGTTCACTTATCTTTTAAAACACATCGAACACCTGCCTAAGAATGTGGCTAGAACTCTTGGATGAAATATATTCAGCACACAGTGAAACAATATTTGAAAAACTGAAATGGTTATGTTTGAAAGATAGAGTAAAATACAACAAAACAGTCTGCATGTACAAAGTTCAAAACAACCTGATACTGGATTATCTAAATGCTTTTACTCCAGAAGTTAAGTCGAATCAGGCGCTATTCTACTAGAAATCAGTAAAGTATCCCAAAACACAAACTGAAATGTTAACATACAATGGTGCTTTAATATGGAATAGCATACTTAATGATATTAAATCATGTACAACCCTTGCTGCTTCTAAACACAGATATAAAAGATTCTTTTTAGCCCCAAATTTATAATTTATGAACCGGCTGTATTTTATTGCCTCCATTCAGTGCTAATACTTATATTGTGCAATTCATGTATTTTATTTTGCATAATGTGAATACTGTGCATTTTAGTATGTCTTGTCCCTGTGTGAGATGTGCCTTTGGTTCAACTGTCCATCAAGAATAAATAAAGTATTAGTAGTAGTTGTCAAGTAGTAATCATTTTGAAATTTAATGAGTAACCAGCAATTATCCTTGAATGTCGTACACATTTCTTTTTAGATCCGTTATACTTTAAAACACAGGGCTCTTCTCTACTCATTTGCTTTTGTTGACAGTAGCTTTGGAAGGGTTAGATACATGTAGGTATTTAGTACTCTTTTTTTATTTTTCATTTTATGAAAGGCTTCAAGAACATACTGTCAATTCATTTATCATTGTGGGCATTAATGTTCATGGTTTTGTGAAAAATGACACTTTTGTCAATACTTAAATTTGTTGTTTGTGGAAGGAGTCTTATGTTTTCCACAGAAAGATCTTTATTCGTTGGGTCTTGAAATTTGTGGTTTGTAGCAACCACAAAATCCATGAAAATTTGAGCCCCACAAAAAATAGTGAATTGAGAGTATCTGTTATAAAATATTGTACTCTGGCTTACATTTTATGAGTTTTTTACACAGCTAGGATATTGCTTTTTTGTACTCTTCCAGACAACAAAAGTAATATCACAGCAACTGACATCTTTGCAGGTTCTTTGTTGTCACCTTTTGCTAAAAATCATATGCACCCTTTGATCCTGTATCAACTTTTGTTGTATGCTTTCTGTCTTTGTAGCATTTCAGCATGTTGAGCTGTGTGATAAAATAAACATGGATCATGGAGGTCTAAAAAATATGTGTGTTTCCAGTTTCAAGCTAAGAAAAAATTTGGTAGGATGGTCGGAATAAAATTTGTGACTCATTTTTTCCCATCCATTTAACGAAAGTGCACCATGTTTACATGACCTACTTTTATTACCAAGAGAAAAGATCTTGTCAGTATTACTCAACAACATGATGTTATATGGTAGATATGCATGCTCTGTATAGTGGCTGATACTCAACAACATGATGTTATATGGTAGATATGTGTGCTCTGTATATGGCTGATACAACTTCCTCTAAATTGGAAGCTGACCTCAGTTAGTGAACATCATGCAAATGGTCCATTACTGAATCATGGTTTCTAGTCTGTGTCCAGTAATATTGCGAGAAATAGTAAGCATCTTAATGAAGGTGATGTCTAATACTGTTATCTACAAACAAAATCAATTCAGGACTGTACAGAAAATCTGGAATTTGTTTGTTCATCTTTTACATTTTTTTGTATGGTCAGAAAATGTTCTAGGGTCAGCAGCTAATAGATTGGGTTGTTCAAGAAACCAGAAACAAATCTAGTTTGAACTCTACTGGTTATAGACTGGTCATAGACCTGAAGAGCTTATGAGATGGCCTGTTGTCTATCATCCATCTGTTAGAACAAGTTCATTATCACTACTCCTCCTAAACTACTTGGAGGATTGCCATGAAACTTTACACCCACATTCATTCCAATGTCTAGTTGCTCTTAAAAAATGAAAATGGTGCTGGTCAGATGTCCATGATAGCCACAACATCAACCATATTGAAAATCTTGTTATAGCTTCTCCTCCAGAATGGATGATCATATCAACATTTGGGTTTTCACTAAAAGACTTCTGATGATGTCTGGTTGGTACTAAATAAAAATAGTGCTGATCTGATGTCCAATATGGCCACCATGGTTTCCACCTTGAAAATCTTGTTATTTTAACTTCTCCAAAATGGAAAGTCATATCAACATGGGGCTTCCACCAGGAGACTTCTTATGATGTCTGGTTGGTTCTAAATGAAAATGGTACCAATCTGACAGCCACAGCAGCTAATTTGAAAATCTTGTCTTGTTATTGCTGAAGAATATCAGAGATGGTTTCAACACTCAGCAGTAAAAAAGAAAGAAATGGTCTCATCTTGAATTCCTGGAAATTCTTTTCGGCCAGTACAGCATCAGTCCCTTTCAAGGGACTCTTGTTGTCAACTAATTATAGGACATCTACTTCGATATGATAGAAAAGAATGTTCTTTTGTATTTTTTAATGTCTTTTATGCTCTGTCACAGTAGGTAGGTAAGTGGTTTCACAGTATGTCAGTGCAATACTGACAATATAGTGCTAATGAAATATTAAAATTGTAAGTTTCAAAATGACTAAAAAGTTTAAAAAATGTAAAGATAAAAGAGTGAGAAGAAAGTCTTTAGTTATAAATGGGCCAAGATCACTTTTGTCGAAATTTAATTGCTGCATGATGATGTTTAGAGTGGGTATAGGAGACTAGTAGAAGTAACGGTGAGCTCCGTAATCATTGATTACACTCGGGGTTCATGTGGGTACCAGTTTTCTTGGTTTGGCACCCCCAAGAAATTACATTTTTGTGGGTACTTAAATTTGTGGATTGGGGGAGGGGTTCTTATTTTTTCCACAGAAAGATCATTTTGTGGTCTTTCAAATTTTATTTAGTAGCAAACACAAAATCTGTGAAACTTGGCACCCCATGAAAATCAGTGAGATCACCGTGACTAAAAATCAAAAATGAGGACTAGATGTAAATTAAAAAATGTGTCTTCTGGAGCACAGATTGTTTGACTTGTCTATAAGTATTTAAATTAACTACTTAAACTTGTGAAGATCTAATCATAATCTCAAATAAAATTGTCAGGTTTTATTTTTTAATTCAGTCATTTTTTTTTTCTGAATGACTTATCTCATCGCAGGTGTCACTATCAGGAGAACAGTCATAACAGATCATTAGGTTCTTATTCAGTGGTACTTTTTTGTCTAATCTGTCTTCACATAAGTAGTACTTTTTTGTCTCGTCTATCTTCATATCAAGACCAGACATAAAAAAAACTCCAGTTGTGTATTTCACACTGTATTTACACTGAATAAATGTCAACATTGGATTTTATCAACGACAGGATTGATTATTCTTGTCTGTAGAAATAGTTGCTGACTCAGAGCATTCAAGAAAAAAATCATGGTGTAGTATTTAGGCGTTGTACTCACTGTCTATGTACAGCTGTCATTTTCATCGTTGAGAACTAGCCCATTCCTAAATGATATTCTGAATGGCAACTTGTTGACTTGAATCCATGGCTACTTTTTTTTCTAAGAATCCAGTCAGATGAATCATTTCAAAAACATTTAACTGGATTCATCGTCTTTGAGATGCTTTTAAAATGTCTGATGATAAGGTTTGCAGAAACATCACATTGATTCGGTGCAATGGATAATTGATTCCCCTGCAATAATGATTAATAAATACAAAAGAATACAGTTGATCTTTACATATCCAAATAGCTTAGTTGATGGTGTCATTTTGTATTTAACAACACAAATTCAAATACCTGCTCATATTTTTCCAGAGTTCATTGCACATCTCCATATTATTTAGTAAGTGAGGTACAGGGAACTCAGGGAAAGATAGAGTGAAGCCTGTTTTCTGAAGATTATGTGGAGCTGTGGTAGCTCAGTTGGTAGAGCATTAAATTCTTAATTCAAGGGTCGCTGGTTTGATACCTGCCCTTGCTGGTCTGGTTGGGTATTGAACCCACAACCCTTGGATTACAAGTCCGATGCTCTACCAACTGAGCTACTGCGGAAACATGTATGGGAGCTAAGTGGTTTTCCCAATACATGCAGAGGCAGCCAACCTGAGCTGGTCTGGTTGGGTATCGAATCCACAACCCTTGGATTACGAGTCCAATGCTTTACCAAACTTCATTAGCTACAGCAGAAACACATGTATTGTATGATAGAATAACCCTAACTGATTCATTTTGAAATCCTTTTTCCAAATCCAAGGGGTTTAGATAAATGAGGTTCTTTGTTTGTACTATGTTGTCTTCATGTACCAGAACTTGCAATTTAAAGAAAAGTGTGCTCAGCGTAGAGTGATCTTACATTTTCCTTTTTCAGCAAAATCATTCCAAGAATTATTTAAAACAGGGCATAGCTAAGCATATGCACAGAAGCAAAGTGCAGAATGAAGAAAAATCAAGATAACATTTTTAAAATTATTGAGAGAACCTCTAATATATCTAAAAATGTTCTGAGCATTTTGCCAAGCATTTGTTTTCATCAGAGATCTTTTTATGGAAGTCACAGCCAGTGATACCCCCCCCCCCCTTCTATCTCTCTCTCTCTCTATCTCCCTCTCTGAGACTCTCTCTCTCTCTCTCTCTCTCTCGCAGAATGATAACGAGGACATCATAAGCAAGGAGACATGCAAGACAGTCATTTACTGGTGTCAACTAGCCACAGGCAGGAAAAGATTGAGTGACAACGTAATTCATCAGCTTAAGTCCCAGGCAGTGACAAACCTTTCTCTCTCCCCTGAATGTTAATACATCATATACAAGGAGACCAGTGAGACAGCCATTTACCGGTGTAAACTAGCCAGAGGCAAGAAAACATTAAGTGACAACCTAATTCATCAGCTGTCTCTGTGTTACAGCATGTGTGTGTGTGTGTGTGTATGTATATATATAGTATATGGAGATGATTTGTAATTTAGTATGAAACAATAGTTTGTCATTCAGTTCTAAGCATACTTGGATACTTGGTTTTATCATAGACAAGTACATCAACCCCATAACAATGTGGTTTATATCACTGTCACTTTATAAAGTGGAAGCTTTATATAAATACTGGTATAAACCAGTCATTGTATGTCATTTTGAAATACTGGTATTTTCTTGGCATACATTTTACTTCCTTATTTGTCTATCAACACTGTAGTTCTCACCAAACATACTGTATGTTAAGTCAGAAGTATTGGTCAGGCCACTTTGGGCAAAACCATTCTTATGAAATTGTAAATAGCAGTGGATATATAGACTCAAAGATATGTAAATGTTTTCTGCCTCTGGTATTAATCATCCTACCCTTAAAAAGACACGAGTAACTGCTGTGGCTGGCCATCACAAATCCCCGTGCATTTTATTGCATATTCTAATTCCTCCTCCATGCCCCCCTCCCTACAGTATTCACCCCCAACCCCCAGAAAGTTACCCAAGGGTCATAATGCAAAGTCCATTACACAAATGATGCTTCTTCCTGTTATGACTGCATACTTAAAGTTTGGTCAGAAAACATATGAAAATGTAATTCAGCATTCATTCCAGAAATTGGGATCATTTAGAAAAAAAACAGGAGTTGCATATATCCATATCTGTTTTTAGTTTGTTCATGAAAATACTATAACCGAAACGATGCCGTTTAATCAGACTGATTTTGGAATTCAACCTCTCTTGTTTTGCACGTTAGGCTTACAGCTGACAGCTGTTTATAATTTGTAATACATTGGCAATGTGCATGCCACACCTTGATCAGCTTGCAGTTGTTTCATTTGCTGTGCATCATTTTCCTCTTATTTTGACAGGTTTCAGTTTGTACAACGTGTTTTGTTGAATATATCTGACAATTTAGGTGCAACATCCTTAGGATAATTGTTATATTATATTTTGTACTGCTCCATATACAGTACAGCTCACATGATTTTTCGGAACTCCGCGCATCGCGGTGGGGTACTTAATCCCCTCCACTTTAGCTCTGCGATAGCACTCTGCGGTGGAGGCATAAATTGGCATAAATACCTACAAATCACTACCGCGTTTCGGCAGGCATGTCAATGTAAACTCCACCGTGGAGGGGCTAGTCGACATTACTGATTGACATCTGAACAGCCAATGAATGAAGACCACCTATGGAAAGACTGAGACGTCAAGAGTGATTTACAACCGGATACCATCTGAAGAATCAGTCGTTTTTATTTCGATCATATATTTGGACAATAAAAAAATAATTTCAAAAAGCTTGTATATTCAGTACACATTACTGTTTATAAAAGGTTGATCGACTTGTTTTGCAATAAGTTTATGATTTTAATTTATTTCAAAGAAATATGAACAAACTTATGCACTGACTTGATGAGAAGCACACATTGCTGAGCCTCTCAAGCAAAATAAATTTATCATTTTGTTCCAAAGGAAAGTAATTCTCTGAGATATGGACAATTAAAATCCAAATTGACATCCGCTTCTGCTTACCCCCCCCCCCCCCAACAAACCTAAAACACTGAATTTACACTGAAATGCAAACCGCGTGCTTAGTCTTTAAGCAGTAATAGCAGAGTCACGAGGCTGAATATTATGACTGCATGTATACTGTAAGGGACTGACTATTTAATATACGGGGTTTATATGTTGTTGTTTTTTTTTCGACCGGGATATTTTTTGTTCTTTCATCACAGTAATTATTTATTTTAAGTGAAATATGGAACGGATTAACATCTGCTACAAAATCAGAGAAAGACAATTGTTTTCATGCATGTACCCCCCCCCCCCCACACACACACACACACGATTGGAAAATTAAATTGTCTCTCCCTAATAAAGACTTGACTTCAGCGGATGTTCTACAGAAATCAAGTCAAGACAGTGACCATTGTGAACACTGTTGTAAAATATTAAAAAGGGTTTGCATCAAATGATGATGTAAGTTTCAGCTTGGGAACAGTGTGTTTTTATCACACGAAGGCATCTGACTTGGCGCGTTGTACTTTACAGCCGCAATTATGGTCCGCCATTAACAACGGATGTTTGATAATTGTTAGTAATTAATCTGAACTTGGCTTATTACCGAAATGAAAAATAATATGGAAAATTCTAAAATCTGAGATGTTCAGAGATTTTAATTTCCAACAAGTTTAGAGCATTTTGCATGGATGTATTGTCTCCACGTGTATCCTATTATTTGTTCATTTTCCTATGGCGAAAATATAAAAATAAAATATACCTTTTTAATTATTTTTATGCAGATATTAAAGAATGCAGTTTCCTGTTTGTGACTGTTAGAGCCTTTGGTTATTCAGCGTGTTTCTGTTTCTTACCACTTGCAAACTTTTCCAGTTTTCAGTTTACGATAACTTGTGCAGTAGTGATTTGGATTCCATATTTTATGAGAGAGAGGGGGGGGGAACTTTACTAAGAAGAGTTAATGATCTAAAATTATTCATCTTATTTTTCTGTATTATGCAATAGGAAAACGAACAGAAAAGAAAAAGTTAAACATTAATTTCATCTGATGCGCAAGTTTGTCAAATCAATGGCAAAGAAAACAAACCCGCAGAAGCAATGCTTCAGTACTTGTAGGTTAACAGTTAGCACATGAAATTAACACATCAATATCAAAGAAAACACACAGTGCTGATGGCTTCTATTGTGCTAGGTTACTTGCACGTGTCAACTACATGTATCTAGGATGACCTTTTGCGACCATTTGTGATTTAAAAAAAACCCCGCTACTTTGGTAATTAATGCAAAATAGTACATTTTAAAATAAAATAACGATGTGAAATCTTAATAATGCTTTATTTAAGCGATTGGATGTCAGAAAAAACGTACAATATGTGAATGAGTACTCATGCATGGAGTAACCATCGGAACTTGTGTAATTTTGTTTCACTTCAGTCAGGTATGACTGCAGCTTTGTTATTAATTTGTTCGATGTTTATCGTTCTTTTCATTGCAGGTAGTACAATATCACTGACTTTCATATGATCATTACAATTTTGTATTGCATTTACTGAAAAAGAAATAAGGATATGAATGCATGTTTAGATTCCGATAACGTAGTATTGAAGAAAAAGAAATTAGATTCATTGCACAAAATGTAGTATTAATACAGTTTACGAGGCATTGTCATTACGTTATCATCATCTTAAATATGATTTGGCACTATGTATCATACCTTATCTTCGTTAGAACAAGGAAATATTTATAATTAACTGAAGTACTACGTTTTTTTCAGTATAAAAAAGTTAGCAAATTGCTCCCCAGAGGGATAACGATGTAGATAAATCGGTGCCCCCCCCCCCCGTCTCTCTCTCAACCTCTGCTTGCATGGGTGATAAACAGTAAACCATGCCCATATTATCGAGACCACGTCCACTCCGCGGTGGTGATCGGATGCGACTCCACGAGAAAGCGTGGTGTGCAGGGCTATTCTCCGCGAGACTCCACGACAACTCCGTCAGGACGTGTGGAGTGATGGTGGAGGGGTTTTTCTTAATCCTCTCCACCCCCTCCGCGATGCGCGGAGTTCTGAAAAATCACGTGAGCTGTACTGTATGTACATGATGAGAAAATCAATAATGCAACCTTACGTACTACCTGGACATGGGCATAGGATGCTTTTGTAACATCTGCAATGACTAAGAAACTCAGCAGTGGCTTACAGACTTGAAACAGAGTTTCATTATAAGAAAATCAAAGGTTCTGTTAATGAACATGTTTTCAAAAGTAAATAATATAGTTCAAAGATTTTTTTCAGTATTATTAGCAACCTAATGCATAATATACAGTACCACCAATTCTCATCAACTTACGTTTTTCCTAGTGATGCCACAATTGATGTGAAAATCATTGATGCTTCTTTTACCTAGCAATGCCACATTTGATGTGGAAATCATTCATGCTTTAAAAAGAAGAAGAATTATTAGAAAAATCCTACCAAAAAGTTCTCTTAATAGTATATATTTTAATTTGAACGGGTAGTTCCTATGTCACTGACAGCCACATGCATGTTCGTTTACATGGTAACAGATTTTGTAAACATTTATAAGCAGTAAACTAAACTAATGCAGTTACATTGCAGTCTTTTATTTCTCTACAGTTAGGATCGCTTATTATGTTTTTCGATACAACATTTCCTCTGATATAACGTTTTAATTTAAACTCAGCGGCCAAATTACTAACTGATATGTATTCCAAAGGCTTTGTTGTAACGTTTATTTGGTTATAGCATTTGATTTGTGGGTCTGCCTGAGAAAATTAGCTCAATTATAACTTTTTATCACCTGATGTGCCAAAGCCAGATAAAACATTAATGGCAGTCTTTTAAACAACAAAGGTGCTGGGTAACAAAAGTGCGATAGTCACATGTGATTCATAATCAGTAAATAACAAAGGCGCCAGATGACGAAGGCGTGATAATCATACCTCATTCATAATCAGTACTTGAGAATCACGGGTTGCTGGTTCAGTGAAATTAAAGCATTCAGGCATGAAAAGAAATGATTTTGTTCTGTACTTTTTTTGACTCTGTAGGTTAGAAATATCCTATAATTCTCCACCTGTATGTTGACTAATTAAGTACCACTCAAAATCAATCTCTCTCATGTTCATTTTGAATTCTAACTAATGTTGAAAATGGCTGAAAATAAAACGGTCAAAAAAAGAAAAATGTCAATTTAGACACAAAGCTATGTGAGCATTTGCATGTCATTGAAAAACATATGAACACAAAAATCTCAGATTAATAGAAAACAAATGACTATTGACCATTTCTTTCCATCCAAATAAAGAAAGGACTAATTTACTAGTCGTTAAGTTATTGAACAAAGACTTTTTCAC
Source organism: Margaritifera margaritifera (assembly GCA_029931535.1). Classification (NCBI taxonomy): domain Eukaryota; kingdom Metazoa; phylum Mollusca; class Bivalvia; order Unionida; family Margaritiferidae; genus Margaritifera; species Margaritifera margaritifera. The sequence goes on from JAQPZY010001619.1 coordinate 5,042,999, forward strand.
ATAAAAGTGATTTTTATGATTCACTGGCTTATAGATGTACATGTATGTTGACACTTTCATCAGATGGTAAAACTTACTGGTTTATCATTTTTTTTCTTCATGATAACATGTATTTATTCAAATGTATGTTGTTTATTGAAAATTTTATTACCATTACATATGAGTTCTGACAGTAATCATACCATCATAAATTGTTTTCTACATGTATGTCCAGCATCATTGACATGGACAAGTACATAAGCATTTTGAAAAATAAATGAATTTGGATATAACATTTCTCGGTTATAAGGTTCTAAAATCCCAGTCCCCTCTGAAACATTATAAACAATCTCTACTATATATATATATATATATATACACACACACAAATGCACACACATACACATACAGAGGAACCTCGTTAATCAAGAATACATTTATCCAGAAACCTCGCTATCCTGACATAGTTCAATGGGAACGGAATTCCTAAACGTTAATTTGCTCTGTTAATTAAGAAATTCGCATTCTGGATCCGGAAATCAAAATCCGGGACCAAAGTGTAAAATTACTATAAAACTTGCCTCGATAATCCGGAAATAATCTGTCCAAAAATAAGAAAATTTGAAGAATCGTACATGAAAATACAGTCAGTCGGATAACACAGATTGACCTACGCAAATTTGGAGGTGTGTCAATGTATCAATCTGACTGGTCAAATTCTTGTGGCACGTTAAAGTTATAAATTGATCAAGTGATCATGTGTGTGGAAAAACTTCAAGTAGCGTTACCGTATTAGAACCAGCGATTGTATAAACAATGTTTTTGCTAGTCGCTTACAGGGATGTTAATAATTAAATAAACACACTGGGGATCAAATCGTCCACACTTTTGACATAACATATGGTTAATAAATAAAGTGTGTCACTAAGTCTCTTTGTTGTTTATCAGTTGTATGTAACAATCACAGTTTGTTGATGGCTGTACAAATAAAGTTGATTGATTTAAGCTGTGGACAGTATAGGGCTTCATTTCAGAATAAAAAGTGACGTCAAATATCGGCTCATTAGCAGTTATAACAGTTGTAAAGTACGACTTATAAAAATGATTGCATTTTATTAGTTTACCATAATGCATTTAACTGTGAGATATCAGTTTGTATTCGTTGTACTTTTTACATTATTATGGCGACACAATCAAGCAAGTGTAGATGAGTAGAGATACCGTCCAGCATAAAAAAGATTTGTCAGCACAAAGAAGATCACCCAAAAGCTACGGTTCACGATATCCGCCGGCATATTATAGCTCACTCATCCTTAGACATTGGCAAATCGACAATTGCGGACATCATAAAAACAACGACAAACGGTTGTCTGTACCTGCCGACTCAGCAGACCTAACCTGTGCTCGCCACGACAAATATCAACAAGTCAATGATGCCGTATTCATGTACAAGTGCATGTTATAATAAAGTGAAATAAATACAAGTCAACAGATGTATTCATTAATTTATTTCAACCCTTATTTAATATACAGTACATTTAAGGCTAACAAATACACGTACATGTACTTGTACAGTACATGTATACAGTATGATGACATCGTGAAATACAAATGTTGATGATTCAATTATCCGGAAAACTCATTAATCCGGACATATTTACTGGGAACGAATGTGACCTGAGTAACAAGGTTCCTCTGTATACGTATATATGTATATTTCTTGTTTGATGTGTGTGTTTGTGTAAGTATAGGGTTTAATCAGATGTCAGGACAATCCTGGCTTAGTAAGTTTAGTATCTGAAGAAAAGGCATGCAAAACAAAGATCAAGGCAAATGAGGGTAAAATCCTTAAAATACAATGTCAGAGTTTTTATATACATGTAAACCATAGGCTTTTAAAAAGTCTAAGACCTTATCAGCTGGAACATCATCTGTACTTACAGATCATATTACATGGAAATTTGACCAATTAATTGCCCACTCTTATTATACAGAATACCACCAGACAAGAATTCCACATCCCCATGGTGCAATAATTGAATACTCCCTGAGCGCAGCAAGAAATAATGTTTTTTTAAAAATATATGTATTACAAAATGTTTTATTTCTTATAAAAAACTGAAAACAAATTTGATACTTCTGTCCAACCCATTTTTAATGAAGAATCCAGACTTATTAATAGATTCAATGATTAATAGAAAAATTGATTCCCCAGAAATTGATGGTTGGATATTGAAACATTCTATTGCATGGAGTCAAAATTAATAAGGTGTAATTCACTGTACATGTTTTTATACATGTATACTGTGTGTGTGTTGGGCAAATAGAGGAGCACAGCGGCAGTATTGCATAAATTTGGTTCTGGTGAAGTCTGACTCGTTTGATTATAACTTGATATCAAATCATTTTTTTATATATTTTTTTTACAAATATTTAAATTTTTAAAAAATATCAAATTAGGAGTAATAGACTGTTTATGAGTCAATGGTTTAAGAATTTTCAACTTGCCTGTTGCAGGGATATAAAAACTTATTCAGTTTTGAATATATTGATAATAATAATGACTTGATTTATAAAACAGTTTTCAGAATATTACATTAGAATCTGTTATGCTTAGCATTTTGATGCTAATTAAGGTGTATCATTCAAGATCAAAGGCCAGGATCACTTTGACTGTAAAGTACCCCACCCAGTATCGAAACTAGTTGATATACATGTAGACATTGCACAAAAAATGAATTAAGCTTATCAATGGCAACAACAACAGCAACAAAAACTGTTAGTTCAGAAATTTGTAAAGTTTATATGTGTTGCATTCAAAGTTAGAAAGGCATTACTGTATTTGTCTTGCAAAATGCCCATCTTTGATAAATTTCCTCGGTGTTCCAAAGCTAATTTAGGGTATACTTGTATTGTCACTTTTGTTTGGTTTTGTTTTGTTTTGTGGGGTTAGGAATTTACTTGTCTTTTCTTAGTAAAGTACCATATAATCCGGGTCCAAATGCAAACAACATAGACCCTGATCTGCCGTCGCATAATGCGGTGGCAGATCAGGGTCTATGTTGTTTGTTCTACTGATTAGTCCTGACAAACTGCATTGACCCAGATCTGCCGGTGCATTATGCGATGACAGATCTGGGTCTTTGCAGTTTGCAGTTGGTATAGGTTTATATGCGAGTATATTCGGTAAGATATTTTAATTGTAAACCTTTATTGTTCTCTAGAAGCAATGTAGACACACACAATAACAATGTGACGTGAGTCACGTGAATAATTATTGATATACAATGGTTATAAGGAAAAACCACCGAATTGATATTTAATCAATTATTTAACTCTTTAACTTTGACTCATGTGTATATCCACTGCATAAATGTGCCTTGCCTCCCCAGTGACTGATAAATCCGCTTGTAAACAAAGCACTACTATCCATAATGACTGATACATCTGCTTGCTGGTTATACTTCCTATACCTCAGTGATGGATAGAGCTGCTGTATGTTCATGTTACAATCGGTCTTACTGGTCAATAATTGGAAAGCTGTATTTCGAGCTTTGCAAGGGTGCAGAGACACAGTAAGGGGTTGATGTGTCATGGTCTCCTCTGACAACACGTCTGTCGTAGTGTATCTCTGATGTCAAGGAGGCACACATACCCCTTAACTTTGCATGGAGGTCTGGAACCTTCTCTGATGGACCACCTCAGAGACCATCACCCTTCAAGTTCACCACATTCCGGGGAAGAAGAACGTTTTTAGCGGACAGTCTGTCCAGGTCAGGCAAAACAGTCCTCATGGAATGGCCTGTTCACCGCTTCATAACAAATTCCTTTTTCTCAGTAAAGCCTCTTGTGGACTTGTTTACGACCAGGCTCAACAGCAGACTTCCCTTTTACATTCTCCAGTCCTGGACCAGAGAGCATGGGCAGTGGACACATTCATCTTCCAGTGGGATCATCTGTTCATGTATGCCTTCCCACTGTTGTGACTGCTAGCCCAAGTTCTGCAAAAAAAGTCAGAACTTCCACTGCTCGTCTCATTCTCATAGACCCACTATGGCCCCAATGATTGTGGTTCAACGATCTTATGGACTTTTTGATTGCTTACCCCATTTCTCTACCTCACAGGAGGGATCTTCTGTTGCAACAAAGGGGCTCTCTCCTTCACAACAGCCCACACATTCTCCACCTTCATGCTTGGCATATCTCAAGCGATCTATCTGCCAGAAGGAGTTTTTGGGCCAGGACTGCAATTTTCAACACACTTAAATTCTCTCATGGCATGGCTATCGGTTCAGATTCACACCTTTCTGATCTCGTTAGCATTTTGAGCTGCAAAGACCTGTCTCCTGCTCTCTTACGCACAGGTGGAATCTAACTTGTGTTGTATGGTTTTAACCAAAACCCCCTATGAACCATGCATTGAGTGAGGCTTCCTTTCAGAGCTCACACTCAAGACTGTGTTTTAACATGCCTTGGCGTCTGCGAGAGGATGTAACAAGATTCATCCTTGTCTATCGACACTGGCTGTCTCTGGTTTAATAAGAACTGTGAATCTGTTTCTCTCCTTTGTCAGCTGGGAGTTTTAGCAAAAAATCAGTTACCTTTGGTACATGTAGCTCCACTACCTATTGAGATTCTCAGTCGCAGTCGAATCTGTACTGGAGATGATCAAGATAGGCTTTTATGCCCAGTTAGGGCACTTCGTTTCAATCTTAATGCCTCCAAAGGGAAAAGGAAGGGTAGGAAACATCTTTTCCTTCCTCTTAAGGGCTCCATTGATATTTTAGCTTCCACTATCTCACGGTGGATTGTCGCCACTATCAACAGAGCTTATCAGTCCCTTACCAACAGAGACCTTTCTTGTATGAAACTAACAGTCCATGAGGGTTCTAGCTGTCACTGCCTCATGGGCCTATCTTAATTATTCTTCATTGGAGGACGTCATGAAGGCAGTATTTTGGCAATCGCACACTACCTTCTCCTTCTTCTACCTCCGCTATTTAGCACAACAAGGTGCAGACATTTTTTCTGTGGGACCCATAGCTGCAGCACAACATGTGGCCCCGAGGGACACCAACATTCTGTAAAGTTGATCTCTCCCTCAAATGGTGAGTGCATTTCATTTTCCAGTTTTTATCAGGTTAACAACATGAGCCTACCCAACTAACTGACAAATTCAGCCACTCAATAGGGAAGGGTAAGATATTACTGGCATTAAAATGTAGTGTGTGTGTGTGTGGGGGGGGTAAACTAATTTTAATTATTTAATTCTTACCCATTGCTATTTCTGAATGTCCTCCTCCCACCCTGCTCTTATGTCTTGGCATAGTCGTCATCGTCTATGAAAAAGATGATTGTTCTGCGCATGGGCATGCAAGGTGCACGAGTGAACCATGTCCCACTGACAATTCTCCACTCTGTGGAAGGATGTATACATATCGAACAGACAAGGTTTTTCAGAATGAAAAGTTAAAGCTACACAATAGTGATGGGTGAGTATTGCATAATTGAAATTAGTTGACCACCCCCACTCCCACCCAAAAACACCTAGATTTTCAGCACATGATAGGCGATACATAGCAGACAGTATATTTGGTGAAGGAAGAACCTGGGAAGAACCACTGGTGCACAGGAAGCTATTGGCATGCTTTCTCACTTACTCCCATTGCTTGAGCTGAGACTCGAACTTACACAGACAGAGATGAGATGTGTGAGTAATCTGTAAAGGCGAGTGCCATAGACCACTTGGCCACCCAGGGCCCTCTATCACTTTTGTCTCCAGAGTGAATAAATAAGGTCTCAAATCTTTGCAACGCTGTATAATAGCTCTTCTGACAGTGTGCATGCTTGGGTGTATGCAGTATCTACTATAGGACACCTGATTGTGGAATTTGCCTTAATTTTTATTTAAAAATTGGGCAAAAAAGTTGAACTGAAGGCATGAAAATTCCCTCTTTTATTCAAATGTATGGAGGGGGATTTCGGATTTCACCCCTAAATTTTCAGTTCTGGAATAGACTTTGTACATGATTGAGATTTTATACATGCATCAACATAGTTCAGTCTTTGCATTGAATATATGCTTGTATTGATGTAGAAGACTTGATATTATTTTGTCTTATCATTATAACAGTGTGATTTTCAATACATGTACTGTATTTGTATTATCCACCAGTCTGCTACAGTGGAATAATATTGTGTGATGACAAGAAACAGTATACTTGTGACAAGAGGACTTGACTTATGCTACTGTACTTTGTGAACTGGTGCACATGTTACCAATCATTTGTACCGGTAGTTGCTTGACTGATTATCTATGATAAAGTTAAGCTGTTGTTACTGGTATAATTATTGATTGTATGTTATTGATGCAAGAGACAAATGATTAACATAGCTGTTAGTGTCTCAGGTGTTTGCACAACAAAAGAAAATATGAAACATGATTATTCCATTCTTTTGAAGCAAATAATTTGACACTTGCCTCCAATAAATTCCTTAATAGATGAATAATCAATGAGGAAGCGAGTGAATACACTTGAGTTGGGCTGTCTTCCATACAGGTCTTTTCATAGTTCGTTTGATTAATGTAAAAGCCTTTTTTTCTCAAGTTGATCAGAATCCATTTTTTCAAGCAAACCATGAATAAACTCATAGTTGTTACTGTCGACATACATAACTGACTTAGAAATTCTTTTTTTTCTTCATAATTTACTTTAAAAATTTACTTCTTTGTGATCTCTAATTATATAAAACAAATTGTGCCCTCTAAATTAAGTCCACTTCAGAACAACCTTTTCTTACCACTATTAACAACCACATTGCTGTGGGCAGTGGAGTATATACTGCATGTGCATTGCTTTATTTAAATACATCATTTCAAAACTAGGTAGGGATAATTAAAACATATGATTATGAACACGGGTTTACATGATAAAATATAGTGTAGCAAAATGCACTTTTTGTATGCACATGCATAAATTAATGTACAAGGACAGAATGAAAATAGTCTGTTCCGGTTAACACGTGGGCTGGGAACTTCATTATGAGTATCATCAATATCACATGATGCCTGTACAACTAGTGGTTACATGTATATGCACCATTATAAGATCTATAAAATTACCGTATATACTCGCATACAAGACTAGTCCAAAGGTAAACAACATAGACCCTGATTTGTCGTCACATAATGCAGATCAGGGTCTATGTTGTTTGTTATACTGATTACTCCTAGCAAACTGCATAGACCCAGATCTGCTGGTGCAATATACGATGGCAGATCTGTGTCTGTGCAGTTGCATATGGGCTCAACTCATAAGCAAGTATATTCAGTATGTGATTGTATAATGACCAGGGTACATGATTGAAAATGTTTTTTTTAAAAATATGCTTCAGACATCAAGCGTTGGAAGCTGATATATAAACATGCATTTGGCATTTAACCATTGTGTGTGTGTTTGTGTTTCAGCACTAATTATATAGATGAATATAATGAAACTGTCCACATCATCCTTTTAATGTTGACAAACTACTATACTATATATTTTCTGTTCAAAGGTTTGTCCCAAAATTAATTATATGATACATTGTTATACCCCCACCTCCTGCATCTATAGAGGCAGGGGTATATAGTAATAATCCTCATGCCCATCCTTCTGTTCAGCACACAATCTCATTTGTACAACTAGTCCCACATTTTTGATGGATTGCCTTGAAACATGGCAAATATTATGGTCATCGCATGAAGATGCGCATATCAACAATTTTATAAGAGTTATTGCCTTTTTTGACTAGCATCTGAATGCATTATATGACAAGATCTTGTAATGCAACTAGTCTCGCATTGAAAAATGTTTTAATGGATCACCATAAAACATAGTGACAAATCACTTTGCTCTTGCAATTTTTTGCTCATCTAGCTGTAAGGCCAAATGAGCTTATAGAATGGCACATCATCCCGAGTCCATCAACAATTTCCGTTTTCAACTTTTTCCCTAAAACTGCTGGACCAACTTTGACCAGATTTGGCACAGAGTATCCTGGCTTAAAAGTCTTTCAGATTTGTACAGATGATGCTGATTAACAATCAATTATGGCTGCCCATGACTAAAAATAGACAAACCTTTAAATGACTTCTTCTTCATCACTGCTGAACAGAATTTGAATAGATTTATTTAAAAACATAGTAAAACCTGTCGATGAAGAATTGCTATTTTCAACTTCTTCTCAACAACCACCAGACCAGTTTCAACCAAACTTGGCACAGAGCATTGGTATAAAGGCTTTGCAGATTTGTACCAATGAAGCCAAATTTCCATAAAATATGGCTACTGTTACTAAAAATAGAAACACTTTGAAAAAGCTTCTCAAAAAGTCTCAACAGAATTAGACCAAATTTGACAAAAAGTATCCTGGCTTAGAGGGTTTTAAATTTGTACAAATGATGCTGATACATCATTAGATATGGCTCTCATAATTATTAAAAATAGAAAAATCTTCAGTTGACATCTTCTCAAAAACCACTCAACAGAATTTGATCAAATCTGATAGAGAGAAACAGGCTTTAAAATTTTTAAAAATAATGCCAAAATCTGCCATCATATCTGGCAACCATTACTAAATATAGAAAACCCTATAAATGACTATGTTTTTTTGTACCACATGATGAAATATATCTGGTATTAATATAGGAAAAGAAAATGTCCTGTATGTATTGTAGGCCATTCTTTCTGCAGTAACAAAGTGGCCATACAATGGTGGTCGTCTCTTGAGAGGAAGACAGGGTGTTAATAAATATAACCTTTGCTTTCAGGACAGTATAACCTCTTTGCATGGGGTGGGAGGGGAAGATCAGACTAAGGTATTTCCAGGTTGTTTAACTTTGTTTACTGTATGACCAGTGCATTTGTGTTAGATATCCATCTAGACTTCTGCAGACATATTGTTCACATTTTTTTTTCTCACTTGTGTCAATCAAAGATTTTTTAAATTGAGTTCTTTGCCAACTAATTTTTCTTTCCCTTTCAGGACCGTCAGGAGAAATCCACATTCCTGCCTTCGTGGACTTTAATCACATTTCGGACTTTCATCTAAACAGAGAAGGTTCTCTGATAGTCAGGAAAGTTATGTATACAATAGAACACACAAATCCAGATATTACATACTGCCCGTTTCTGTATAACATAGTCAGCTTATTCTGCCACTATATGTCTCCGTCGGATTGTTATAACTGTGTGTACGCCATGTTACATGCAAAAGATGGAAAATACATGCCTCAAACTAAAGTTGGAGTGGAGGCAACTAAATTGGTCCTGCATGATCTAACCAAAAAATATGCGGTAAGTTGTTGTCTGACTTCATTTCATTGATTTCATTGGGGGGGGGGCTTGTTTGGGCAAAACTATTTTCTTTCCGATAGTATATTATATATTTGGAGAGATTTACTACCAATGTGCTATGTGAGTGTCACATTAGAGTTAGAATTAAATATGTTGTAGAATGTAGCAGATTTGTGCTACCTAATCTGGTACTTTTTGATTTAGAAGCAAAATGGCTTTAACATTTGGCAAAAGTATCACTGGAATTCTTTCTTGCAAAATTCTTGGTAGAATTATTATTTTTTTTAACCAGATTTTTCACCATGTGACAAAACCATTAACAAGGTAGCAGAATTACCTCTTTCCAGTGCATTTCAAACCCTGCACATGTATCTGCTACACATCAGTGTGTCTGTATCCAAGTAAGTTTCGTCCTTGTGGGGGTGGGGGTGCTGGGCTAATGGGGAGACCAGTTGCTGATTGATGGATGCAAGCATTAGGCAATAGGTACCTTCGCTCATGGATTGATGTTTGCTTGGCTAATGGTTAGACCATGTGCCGATTGATGGATGCAAGCGTTAATTAATAGGTACCTTCACTCTGGGCATGATGTTTGCTTGGCTAATGGGTAGACCAGGTGCTGATTGATTGATGCAAGTGTTTGGCAATAGGTATCTTCACATAATGTGCTGGCAGATCATGGTCTATGTTGTTTGTTCGATTGATTAGTCCTTACAAACTGCATAGACCCAGATCTGCCAGTGCATTATGCGACGGCAGATCTGGGTCTATGCAGTTTGCAGTTGGTATCGGTTTATATGCAAGTACATACGGTATATTATGGTGTTTTCCATCTGTTAACATTTGCTTGTCCAGGTAATAATTTTTTACTGATTGGAGAGATTTTCACGAAACTTTGCCCAAATATATATATCATGACTGGTTGGTGTGTCCTGTATCATAGCCATGATGCCTCCCTCGGTCTCAAGGTCATGGCAAGGAAAATGTAATTCTGTGACTGGTATCTTTGTCTGGAGTATAACTTTTTAACCACTAAATATATTTTTATGAAACTGTAGCCAATTATATATCATGTATAGATGGTGTATTGCATATAATAGTCAAACCCTCTACCTCAAGGACAAGGTCATGGCAAGGAAAACGTAATTCTGTTGACTTGAACTCATGTCCAGAGTATAACTTTTGAACCAAAGAAGATATTTTAATGAAACTTTGCCCACATATATACCATGACTAGATGGTATGTTTTGTACCCCTGTGTTAAAGTTAAGGTCACAGTAAGAAGAAATGTAATTCTTTGACTTGTATCCTTGTCTGGATTATAATGTTTGAACCACTGAAAATATTTTAATGAAACTTCAGCCAATTATATATCATGTGTAGATGGTGTGTTGCATACCATAGCCATGCACTTTGCCTCAAGGTGAAAGTTACAGTAAATGTAAATGTTACTCCGACTTATATCCTTGTCCAGAGAATAACTTTTGAACCACTCAGTTATTTGAAAGAAACTTTAGAAACTTTAGCCAGTTATTTATCATAACTAGACTGTGCCACATACAAAAGCCATGCCACCTGACACAAGGTCAAAGTTACAGCAAAGGAAAATATAAATCAATGACTGATGGATGTGTGGGCTATAACTTTTGAATTAGTTCAGACATTTTAATGAAACTTTAGGCTGTTAAATATCTTGACTTGTCAGTGTATCACATAGTCAGTTATACATCCTGCCCCAGGGCCAACTGTTACTTTTTAACCCTTGCAGATATTTTCATGAAACTTTACCCAGGTCCATTTTATGTAGACAATTTGAGGGTGAATTAGTATAAAATTCACGTGTAATCTGAAGGCTTTGCATTATGTAAGGGAGATAATTGAAGTAGACCTGTTAAGTGTGGGAAGGGTTCCCTCTCTTTGGGAATACAAAGCAAATGTAGAAGCAAATATGCAGTGTTTCAATTTTGATAAGAATCATTTATATGAATAAAAATAATTCAGAAGATGATCAGTTTGCATTACAATTTAATTTAGGACAAATTTTGTTTCTTTTTTTTTCAATTTCCTTTTTCTTGTACTTGCTTTAATGCACTCAAAACTTTGAACATAATTACAATATGTGCACTTGTGTGTTCCATATTAATTTGACCTGCCAAACTCACTTCAGTAATTAAAAGTTATTAAATCCTTGCTCCTTAGGTTTCATTACTGGCATAAATAATTTCTAATTTGTTCCCCAACTGGGGTCAGAAGAAATTGTGACATTACATCATGAGAATCAGTGCTTTGCCTTTTTCACTAGTTTTAACCACTAGGATTCTTCATTAGGTGACTAAGTTTTGTTTTAGATTTCAGGTAAAAAGCAGCAATAATGAAAGTTTTATGCTTCACAGATAATTGACAAAAATATCAAAGTTTTTCCTCATTTTTGCAGAAATCAGCATTTGTTAGCCTGGTGAGAAGTTGTACCAATGTGGAGAGTGTGTTTGACACGTGGATGTGGTGGATTCTGCAGGATCTCCCTTTCTCTTACATTGTAGGAGTTATCTCCCTTTCTTCATACTTAATTACTGTAAAATCTGGACAAGTGCAAATGTAAAAAATAAGTATACACAAAAAAAGTTCACACAGTCCTTCCAGTATATTTGTGGCAGAATTAAGTATATATGAAAAGTTAGCACACGCGTGGTCATTCCAGTATTTTTGTAGCAAAAATAAGTATATATGGAAAGTAAGCGCACACGGCTCTTCCGGTATTTTTAACATAAATAAATATATATGGAAAATAAGCACACATGGTTCTTCCATTATTTTTGCAGAACAAATAAGTATATATGCAAAATAAGTGTGTGTGGGTCTTCTAGTATTTTCGTTGCAAAAATAAGTGCACATTTGTGAGCAAAAAACAGTCACGACATAGAATTTGCTTTTCTGACAGTAGTTACAATTATAATATCAATCTAATTACATATGCATTGTTTTGATTCTTCCCCTGAAACTCACCTCTGTGAAGTCAAGGATAGAAAGATGTTGAAAATCCATGGCTGTCCCAGGGCAACCAGCTTTGAAAAACTGGTTGCCCAGCAGATTTTTCTGGTTGCCCAGTAAATGACTGCAATTGTCCCAGATTGCTGTAATCAGAATTATTTAACAACTTTTGTCATATAAATAGTATATAAAATTTGTAACTCCTCATCAGTCCTGCTAATGAAAAGAGTCACACATGTTGAGACAGTTATTTAATCTGTTTGAGATCAGCAAATGAAAGAAAATTGAACAATTTTCTTTTTTGATAGTGTTTTGTAGTCCGAAAAATCAGCCCACAATCCTGTGAAGGGATTGATGGGTAACCGGACTTGGTGTCTTGTTGTCCATCAGGTTTCTAGTAGTTGGCCACCCATGATCATAAACTGATCTATTTTTTGTGTTTATCTGAGTTTACATCATTATGGTTCACGTTATTGTTAATACGATGCTATTATTCCTGTGTCAAAACTGTTAGGTAAATGTAAACTTTCCACATGAGATTTTTGTTAGTCATTACCATACAAGCCAATATAGTATGCAATAACAGTTGTGATTGGTTTCATTCTCTATCCTTGCCATATTCATTTAGCTAAAGTTAGCCAACAGAAACAAGTGTCACATGCTCTACGTTGATTGGCCATGTCTTCCACTGGCAATGGGAAAGCATACTACTCGATCACAGGCATTCAGTGTGGTATGTCGAAAGTGAAAGATACCACTACCATATGTTGGTGTGCTGACAAAAGATGAGCATTTGGTTGTCTTTTTTTTAAGGGTTCACCCCAAGGAGCTAGTAGTATGGACTGCAATTACTAAATCAGATAAGGAGTAGCCTACATGTTAATTTGTGTGGTTTCTCACCGATAGAAATCACCCAGCACTTAACTAGGGAATTATGTGGAGATAATTTGGGCACCCTGTCAAATGTTTTTCACTGGAAAAAAAAAAAAATTCCATTCTCATTTTGAACATGATCATTTTTTAATAATATTTGTTTGGTTTCCTGACCAGGCTTTCACATTGGAAAAATTGGTTGCCTGGTATTAAGTCTTTGGTTGTCCTGGGCTCCTGGGCAATGGATTTTTCTACCCCTGGAAGTAGAGGAGAGCTATTGTACTATTCCCAGTGTCGGCATTGGAATTAGTCATTGCCATCAGCGTCTGTACCAGTAAAAGCATAAACATACATACAGCCTTACTGAATCACAATTATTCTTTCTTCCCAAGTCCTGGGCAACAGTTTGGAGTGGGTTTCATAGCACTACCCCTGTGGAGGAGGCTGAGGGGAATAACTTTGTACATGAACATTAGTTGTACATTCTTATTCTTGTTTTTAAGTTTTTGCATTTAGACTGGGTATTTTGCAAACTGTATAAATACTGTTATAGCTGGAATCAAGAAACATGCTGAGGGGATGCATCTTGATGAGTACTACTATACCCTCATCTGTGCTCCACATTTCATGCTTCACTGAGTTTATTGAATTTTGTTTCAAGTTTATTTATCAAGCTCTGTTCATGCTAGAATCATCAGAATAGTTGATGGTATGCATCTCTATTAGTACTACAACCTAACAACAAAAGGTCACAGTGACCCATATTTCACATTTTACTGGATTGGGTTAAGTTTCTGTGTTTAGCTCATGGTTGAATAGTTTCTTTGCACACTGTATATGTACTGTTATTCCTAGATTCATGAAACTTTTTGAGGTGGTGCATCTTGACAAGTTCTACAACCTCATCACAAATATAAGTCATGGACCCATATTTTACACTTCATAGACTTTGGTTAAACGTGGTGATTTAAGTTTATTTTTCAAGCTCTGTTCATGTTAGAATCATGAAGCTAGATCATATATGCATCTCTGTAGTACCACCCCCGTAAAACAAAAGGTCATGGTGACCTACATTTCACATTTTTTTGGCTTGGGTTTAGTTTGGCATTTAGCTCATGAAAAATAGTTTTTTTTACACCCAGTATATATACTGTTATACCTAGATTCATGAAACTTGGTGAGAGGATGTATCTTTATGAGGACTGCACCCTCATCACAAAAGTAGGTCATGACCCATATTTATTGCTTCACTGACTTCGGTTCAGTCTCAAGCACTGTTTATGCCAGAATCATCAAAGTAAACAATTGTATGTATCTCTGTTAGTACCATAACCTTACAGCAAAAGGTCAATGTGACCTACATTTCACATTTTACTGGCTTATGTTAGGTTCAGCTCATGACCATATTGTCATTTTAAAAGTTGGTCACTGTTAGCTGTATTTCATGCTTCAATGACTTAGGTTACATGTTTTACTGTTCATGTTTGAATTATTACAGTAGACAATTTTTTACATCTCTCTTAGTACCATACCCATAGAAAAAGTCACACACAGCAAAAGGTCAATGTGACCTACATTTCACATTTTATAAGCTTAGGTTAAGTTTTTTGTTTTAGTTTTTGGTACTGCTGCAGTAATGGGTCATAAGTGAGTTGCCAGTATGTACTTTATTTTGGTTATATGTTGCATCATTGAATGGTGGTTATGATCCATGTCCATAAAGATAGCATGCAGGATTGTGAAATTCACAAGGTAGTCTGTTTGGGATAATTACGATAAAATAATGACCTGATAATATCTCTGAGGGCTATATTTAGACTACAAACATCGGTGTAGTACTCTTGTGCCTCGGAGCAAAGAGCTGTCACCTGAGCAGGAACAGATATTGCATTTATATGAGAATAATTCCACTGGCAGGAAGATGGCTAAAGTAATGGGTATATCCAGGTCTGCAATCCAGAAAGTTCAAAAGAGTTGGTGAACATTGTGATAGTGAAAATCTGAATTGAAGCAGGAGGCAAAAATAAGTGGTGAGAGAGATGATCATGTACTTTGTCATCTGGTGCACAAGAACCGTATACAGACTTTAGCTGATCTAGCTGTGGAATTGAATAATACAATACCAGTACCTGTTTCTCAGTACAGTCAGGAGGAAATTAAGGTGTTTTGAATTTAAAAGATACACAGTTTGAAAGAGGGTGAAATCTCAGTTAAAAAAAAAATTGCAGGTGCTGTGTTTTCATGGTGAAATGAGCGATGAAACTGGACTGGTGAGAGAGATTGTTGAACCAATATTATTTCAGTGATCAGATGATGGTGTTGTTAGACCAGGATAAGAAGGTATTTGTGCGGCAAAACCACAAAGAGGAATGGAAACTGGAATGCTTAGGAATGTACAGTTATCATTCTCCCTGTGATATATCACTATGTTTTAATGTTGTATAACATTTAATTGGGATCAGGATACTAACACCTATTTAAGGTATCATCAGTTTAGGAAGGTATATGAATATATTGGACCAGAATTTTTGGCCTGTTGTTGCCAAAAATTTCCAAATGGAGGATGGATTCTTCAAGAAGATACCGTATTACTCGTGTATAAACCGCTAACAACTGCAAACTGCATAGACCCAGATCTGCCATCGCATAATGCACTGGTAGATCTGGGTCTATATAGTTTGTAAGGACTAATCAGTAGAACAAACAAGATAGACCCTGATCTGCTGGCACATTATGCGACGGCAGATCAGGGTCTATGTTGTTTGCATTTGGACCCGGTTTATACACGAGTATATATGGTAATTGTCCTGTGCCAGTTTCAAGGAGAGCAACTTATTGGAAAGCTGTGTACAATATTCAGACTATTCCTTGGCCATCTCAGTCACCAGACATAAACATCATTGAAACATGTATGGAGAACAATTAAAACAAAAGTAACAAAAAATTGACCAAAATTAAAATTAGGGGTGATTTGATCAGTTGTCATGGATATTTGGCAGTCAGTGGATCAGGCTTATATATGACAACTATGTGAGTCTTTACCAGAGCAACTACGGTCATAAAGCAAAGGGATCAATTACAAAATACTAGAACTTGTATCATTTTCATCTAAATTTCTTTGATGATACTATGATTTTAAGTGACAACAAAATCAATATTACATCAAGAATGTGATGTAAAGTGTCTACTCACTTATGACCCACTACTGTACATACATAATATCCTATCTAGAATTTAAAAAAATCATGAAACTTGCTGAGGGGAGGCATATCAGTGAGCACTACAACCTCATTTCAGTAGTAGGTCACTATGACCCATATTTCATGCTTCACAGACTTGGTTAAATTGTGTTTGATGTTCATTTCTCAGGCACTGTTCTTACTAGAGACATGAAATTGATTATGGTGTATGCATTTCTGTTATGACCACAGCCTTACAACAAAATAAGCTCATTTTGACCTATATTGCTTCTTTTACTGGCTTTGGTTAAGTTGCGTTTAACTCATGACCAAGTGAATTTTTGGCATTTTATATGCATACTATACTACCTGGAATCATGAAGCTTGGTGAGTGGATACATCTCATTAAGTTATATAGCCTTATTGCAATATGCAGTCTCTGTGAGCTATACTTCATGCTTCAGTGACTTTGTTGACATTTTGTGTTAAAAGTTCATTAAT
This sequence comes from Margaritifera margaritifera, assembly GCA_029931535.1. Taxonomy (NCBI): domain Eukaryota; kingdom Metazoa; phylum Mollusca; class Bivalvia; order Unionida; family Margaritiferidae; genus Margaritifera; species Margaritifera margaritifera. The sequence continues at coordinate 5,059,857 of JAQPZY010001619.1, forward strand.
TGGGTGTTGTTTATGTTCCAATTATGAACTTTATAATTGCATTCATCTCTCTTGGTAGTAAAGTCTTACAACCAAAGAGGGGCACTGTTACCTACATTTTATGCTTTACTAACAATGGGTTAAGTATTTGTGTGTATTACTACATACATTCTTCTGCGCTATATGAATACTTGAAGACTTTTTATTACCAGTGCATTTGAAGTGGGAATGAATATGTTTATTCAGTGGTAAACCTTCCATAATAATGACTATACATTGTGTATTATGATACCTTGTCCTCAGTAAGTTAACTCTGTATTGTACATTTGAAAGAGGTTAGGGATTAAATGAGTGGACTGCATGTTGGTATATTTTTCATGTGAAGCCTCATCTGCAGTGGCTAATCAGGGAGATTATTGATGCATAAACTATGTTTGTATTGTTGTCACTCTGAAGCAACTCAAAGCCTGTGACTTTCACCCTGCAATCACACATCTGTGAATTTAAGATGCCATATAGTGACTTCAAATATTGTAGAAATCAGTAATTTCATCATACTTCGCAAAATATGTGGAATATAAACTCCACAAACAAACTTAAGAATATCAAACTCACTATTGGAGAGTGGAATCCTTCATATTATACAAATCGGAGAGATGAGGTGGTATTGTGCCCATTGTGTATCAGACACACAAATCTGACTTGTGCATATCTCCTGAAGGGTAAACCTCAACCAGAATGCATACCATGCCAGTGTCCACTGATAGTGGAGCACATTCTTGTTGAGTGTGTTGATTTCCACACTGTGACACAGAAGTATTTTGACGTTAACTGTTTGAAGAAACTGTATGAGGGCATACTACGTGTGAAAATCTTGGACTTTTTGAGGGAATGTGGTTTATACGACAAATTTTAATCATTTTCAAGGATGCAACATATGTTACCTTTATCTGTTATTTTATATACATTTTACAGAATTTTAACATCATTATGTTTTATATCTTATCTTGTTGTCCTTAATGTTTACATTTATTTTGGAAGGGCTTGTCTCCCTAAATTTTTATGCAATTCATTTTTACATTTTTCAAACTTTACCCTTGGTTAGCACTACATAGCCACTTTTGTGCTGAGGTGCTGCAGAACACTACTGTATACATACATACGTACATAGATACATACATACATACATACATACATACATACATACTGTACATACATACATACATACACCCAGTAAAATCTGGCATTTAGAGGTGGACAATGACAATATATTTTCTAGCAGATTTTAAGAACAATCATTTTTAAGAAATAATACAAGAACAACATTAATCTCTGGTTTTCATCAACTAATTATAATACCTCTGCTTTGATATAGAAAATAATTTTCTTTTTTATTGTTTCAAGTCTTTTACACTCTGTTACAGTATAAATGCAGTTTTTTATTTTGGTTTGTTTTTTGTTGTTGGATTTAATGACACTTTTAACACCTTATTGGATATATGATGGTGAGATGTGAGCTAGGTGCCTCTCTCAAGGACGCACTGAGGCAGCCAGCCTGGACTGGCCTGGGCAGGTATCGAACCCATGACCTTTGGATTACAAGTCCAATACTCTACCAATAGAGCTGCCATGCTCCCATATGTAGGTAGCTAGGTTCATGTATGTACATACGGTCTATGTATGTATGTATGTATGTATGTGGTTGGTATGTCAGCACAATACTGGCTATATAATGCCAATTTAAAATTAACATTTTAAAATTTCCGAAATATTAAAAATTAAAATGTAAAGAGAACAAATTGAAATAAGAAATTTAATTAGGAAAGGGGCAACATTTTGTTGTCAGGATCAATTTTGTCTGAATTTTTCTGCTGGATGATACAATGGCTGCTGGAGACTGCTCAAAACTTCGTCGAGGTGAGCTGTGTAATCATTGATTACACTCTGGTTCTCCTTCCTACTCAGTTTCCTGTCTCAAATCAGCTGTCTTCAGATAATAGACATGAATTTCATTGATAAGCATAAACATCAAAACTCTACAAATATTGAAGTGCACTTCACTATCAATGATTGCTTACAAAAACTATAGAAGTATTGACGTGCACTTCACCATCAATGATTGCATACAAAAACTATAAAGTATTGACGTGCACTTCACTATCAGTGATTGCATACCAAATCTCTACAAGTATTGAGGTGCACTTCACTATCAATGGTTGCATACTAAATCTATACAAGTATTGAGGTGCACTTCACTATCAGTGATTGCATACCAAATCTATACAGGTACACTGTATTGAGGTGCACTTCACTATTGGTGATTGCATACCAATTAAGCACTTTATGACTGTGACTAATATAAAAATAATAAGTATATGCGCTTTTATCCAGATTTTACAGTATATTATTAGTTACTTCTTACTTTTTATGTCATGTTTTCATCAGTTCAGAGTACTGTTTGTTGATGAATCACAAAAAGTCACAGATTAAAGGATCAGATTTAAAGAACTGTAAAAAAGTGACTTTTGTCAAGTATAAATGATGCATACAATGCAGTTTTATACAGCTAAATAATATTTTGAAAGATCTTGCAATTACCATTTTGGGAGAAAATTTCTTAGTTTTAAGTATGTCAGGACATGTGTATTATTGTTGCTTCTTTAATAGTAATTTTAGATTTGTTTAATTTTGTTTTTATTGAAAAAATATTTAATAGATTATGCATTTTTCCTGTAATTATCAGCTTCTAATATTGTCCATTTTTTATTTTGACAGGTACGGGTTATTGATTGTTACCTTGTGGAAGGGATTAAAGTTTTCTACCGTGTTGTATTAGCCATCCTCATTCTGTATGCCAAACACTCGGGTGAGTTCATGTTCATCACATACAGTTACAATCTCCCAATTAGGGCCACCTGTTAAACTGGAGGAATATTAGTCTTAATTGGGAGGTGGTTGGAATGGGAGATTCAACTGTATTTCATTTTGTCAATTATGTATTTAGCATTGTTATGCTTTGATTATGTTTTTACCCTATTGAACTTAGAATGTGTGTTAAGCAATTTATGAGGATATTTTTCACCTGGTAGAATTACTCCTTTACTTATGTAACAGAGCCTATGACAGAAAGATTGTTTTTAACCGAGTGTCAGAGATACATGTAAAGAGGGACACCTTAAAATTATCACAGTAGTCTTTGACTGGATTGTTGAAAGCTACAGATTTAATGGTAGGTTTGGTTTGGTTTTGTGTGGTTTATGCCATTTTTCAGCGCATGATAGGCTATACATTGTGGCCAGTATAATTGTTGGAGGAAGACCACCAACACACAGGAAGCTACTGGCAAGCTTTCTAACATGCCCACGTTGGTCGAGCCAAGACTCGAAACTCACGGGGACAGAGGTGGGATGTGTGAGTGATCTGTATGGTGTTCATGGTAAGGCAATCCTCATGCCTGACTCACCAATACTCTACCTTTCAGACATTCCCTTGCTACAAAATCTTCAGTTCAGAATTTAAACTAAGATGGTAATTACAAAAAAATTCAATAACCTTTTTCAGTGTGAAAAAAGAATGACCAGAAATGTAGAATTTTCTAAATAGGATATCCTAAGTACATGAATGTTCTTTTAAGTTCTACTGGGCAGAAACCAGAAGAGCTTATGGGTTGGCTTGTTGTCTGTTGTCCATAATAGACTTATGATGTCTCGTTGGTCTTAAATGAAAATGGTGCCGATTTGACATCCAATATGGCTGCCATAGCAGACATCTTGAAAATCTTGTTATCGCTAATCTTTCTGAACAGAAAGTCATATCGAGATGAGATTTTCACCAGAAGACTTCTTATGATGTCTAGTTGGTCCTAAATGAAAATGGTGCCAATCTGACATCCAATATGACTGCCACAGCAACCATCGTGAAAATCATTATGGATACTTCTCCAAAATGGAAAGTCACATCGACATGTTGTTTTCACTAGAAGACTTCTTATTATTGTTTAGTTGGTCCATAATTAAAATTATGGTGATCCATACAGTATTGCCACTTTAGTATCCATCTTGAAAATCTTGTTATTGCTGCTTCTCTTGAATGGATGGTTATATCGACAGAGGTGCTGCCAAAGTGCACAAGTGCGCAAATCATGCAAAATTTGTACAAATTTGCACACTTGGAAAGCAGTGATGCGTGAGAGGTCCCATAAATTAGTTCAAGGCCAAGTGGGCTTATGGTATGACCCGGTGTTCATCGTGCATAGTGCATCTGTCAATATTGAAATCAAAATCCTCAAAAGATGTCCCCTCTAGTTGTATAAGCATTAATCTGTTGATTGGCACTATTTTTATTTAGGGGCTACTAGACATCATAGGAAGTCTTCTTTTCATGGTTTGAATCGAGGTGAGAAAGCAAGCAGCACAAAAGTTTCCAACTGAGATATCCGTGCAAGCCCCAATCTCTGCACAACCCTGTTGGGGAACATATCAGATAAGGGACGATCAATGCCAGAAAGATGGCATGGGTAATTCTCAGCAACAGCAAAATTTGTGTGGCTAAGCGAGTTATAGGTGGCCATATGCCCCTAACTTCCACCAGCAGGAAGAGAGGGGGAAAAGAAAACAAGGTTTCTCCTGCCCTGAGCATCCCACCAACTGTCAGTGACTTGCTTTTCTTCCTGCCTACTGGTGACTCACCTGTTGGAGCCAGACTCCTTTTACACCAGACTTGGATCAGCCTATTTCCAGAAAACAATTGAGTGGTCCAAGTTGTTTTGGAGGGTCTCCAGATCTCATTCATCCAGTCCCCTCCACTTTCATCATCACCCTTCATGACAGAGATCCGAAGCGATTCCATGATGACATGTTTTACAGAAGAAAATAGAGCTTTTGCTTGTAAAGCAGGCAGTCGAGGTAGTCTGAAAACCACATTCCCTGGATTTCTACTCCAGGATCTTTGTGGTTATGAAATTCAATTGCAAATCAAGACCTGTGATAAGACTTAAGCAGGCTCAATCAATTTATTACTGACCTGAAATTCAAGATGGGGACAGCAAGGCCTGTCTGTCTTTTTGTGCAACAAATGCATGATCAGTCTCAGCCTGTCTGATGTGTACTTCCATGTACTGATTCACGCAGCATCACACAAATACCTTTGCTTCGCATAGCGTGGGTAGTCTACTAATACCATGCCGTTCCATTCTGCCTCAGTCTCAGCCATTAGTGCATCACCAAGACATTGACTGCATCATATCCCTGTTCAGAACATCCTCTTCCACAGCATTGGAGGCATACCTGGATGATACACGCCATAAATCTTTGGTAAGTTTGGTTTTGGTTCACGACATGAACAACCTTCTTTCCCATGTTAGCAGTTTAGGGTGGATAGTCAATGTTGAGAAGTTGGATCTTGTTCCTTCTCAACATTTTGTCTATCTAGGTATGGAATTTGTAGCTCGTGTCAGCTTGGTGTGTCTCCCTCCCATTCGCATAGACAATTTTGGCAAGGGAGTTTCTTCATCTCGGCAGCCTATTCAATGCCACATGAGCCCACTGCAGATGGCCCAGTGATGCCCAATCTCAGGTTGTTTAGCTCTTCATATTATGATCTCGACCAAGATCAAACACTGATGCGCAAATCACAGTCTGTTCAGACACCATTTTGTTGAGTTGGGGAGCACATTTGCTTCCAGAGTTTGTGACGGTCAGCAGCAAGTGGATGCTGCAAGAAGAAGGCTCCCCACATCAGCATCTTGCAAATGAAAGCCATTCTCAATGCCTTCCATGCTTGGGAAGAACACATTCAAAGAAAGATGGTCCTGATAATGTCAGACAATTCGGTCGTGGTGATGTACCTCTTCAAACAAAGGCTACAAAACCACCGGACCTTTGCCTCATGACATTGGAATACCTTCATTGGTGTTGCCAAACTCAGGTAAATATACAAGTCCGACATGTTCATTATCAAGGAGATGCCAACTGCTTCATTTTAGAGTGGTCCATCAATCAATCTTCCATTGAGTCTGCACCCAATGGGGTCAACCAGTGCTAGACCTATTTGCAACAAGGTGGAACAACAAACCACCCACCTTCATCTCCCCATTTCCATATCCAGAAGCATGGGCCATTGATGCTGTTTCATTCAGCTGGGAGGGAATGTGGGCATATGCCTTCTCCCCAGCAGTTCTGATGTCAAAACTAATCCAGAAAATGAGGGGCATGGACTGCAAGATAGTGCTGATTGCCCCTCACCAATGGGACAAATTCTGGATCAATGACCTACTCGATTTAGCAACAGATGTATCCAGGAAAACCATTGTGACCCCCTCGCTACACAAACAGCTGAGGTCACCACTATTCCATCCAATTCTGGCGAAGCTCCTTCATGCCAGTATTAGCCGTAATAATGACCATTCCGATTTGCTGTCCAATTTCAACATGTCCAGACTACGCTTGCTCATCTTGTTCCCAAAATGGAACCCCTCTTGGATCTTGACATGGCAAATTCAAGCCCCTATCTTCCACCTCACTGAAGCATTTATGATACAAGACTTGCTTCCTGATAGTGCTAGCTTCAGCATGCAGAGTCTGTGAGCTACATGCGTTGTCTGTGGATCCAAACTACATAGAGTTCTGTTCTGATGGCTCAGTCATTCTAATGATGCAAATAACTATTCGCTTTCTATTTGATTGATCTCTCAAGATAAGCAAACTTAAAGACCCTGTACATTCCCTCAGATGCATATCTGAGGCACACAGAGAAATCTGTAGTGGCTGCTAAAGGTTATTCCTACCACTTAAGACAGGAATGCAAGATATAACTGCGTGGCTAAAGGGAGTTATTAAATCAGCATACTATGAACTCTCACGGGATCAGATATGACTAATGAAGATTTCAGGTCACAAAATACAAGCGATTTCCATGAGCCCGGCCTTTGAATGTAATGTCTCAATTCAAGACATAGTGGATTCATTTGGCTGATATGCCTAGCCTGCTTTCTCCAGCTTCTATTTGCGTGCCATGGCCTCACACAGGAGAGAGCTGAATCTCATCGTGCCACTGGTAGATGCCCAGATAGTTTCCATGCCCTGTTCATAAAAACACAGCCTCAGACCTTGGGCATGACCTTGCAACTTTCACTGGATTCATCCAGGAAAACTTTTGAATGTAAGCCAATAACCAGGTGCAGAATCCCACAGGGATATACCTCACACATCTATAAACACATTGTCTTCAGTTATGTTAAACTAACATTAGGAGAAGTTCATCCTTTCAGTAATGCAATTGTAATGCTTCTACAGGGTGACACAGCTAGAGCTTGTATGCTTAAGCATTTCCTCCTCCTCTTACCTGTTCTCCTAATGTTAATATGAGTGTGTAATGTATTTGATGGAGAAAGTGAATGGTTTGGTAAATTATCTTTCTCCAATAATACATACCCGATCACATTACTAAAATTCCCTACCATCCTTCCCAACAGTGTGAGCATCCTGTTAAAGGTTTTGTTTAAGCTTAAAATGGTTACATCTGGTTACCAGTGGCTACCTTGTGGGAACAACAGGAGTTAACCTGTAAGAGTTGCTTCCATTGATCTATATATAATGTATAGACAGAAAGACTTTTTTGTCTTTCAGGGAGGGCTATATTCGGAGGTAGCAGAGAGTAATCCTAATGTTAATATGATTTGGTAAATATTATCAGAATTTACTAAAGAAAAAGTAATTTCTACCAATTTCTCAATGATAACAAATAAAACCTGATCAGACATGACTGATATGTGCAATTTGTATGACACATGTTAGTGGTAACTCTGCTCGGGACAAAAACATGGAGATAAAAAATGTCTGGAGTGGCATATGGGATTCCAGACTTTTAAAATAATGTTACCATTGGTATTCCTTGTGGTTATTTGACTGCCATTACTAAAAGAAGAAGAACATTTCAATACCTTCTGAAAAACACCACAAAAGAATTTGACCAAATTTAAGGGCTTTCAAGTTTGTACCAATGATGATTCATCTAAAAAAATACTCAAGAAAATTTGACCAAATATGACAGTTTTATATCGGTGATGCAATTCCACCACTGAATATGACTGCCATTACTAAATTAAAAAAATATTTCAATATCTTTATTTTTAACAAAATGCTTAACAGAATTAGACCAACTTTGACAGATTTTACAGGCTGTTCAATACTGGACAAATGAAAATGATATGCTATGAAATATGGACAAAGATGAAAAATAAATAAAGAAACCTTGAAACAGTTGTTTTCATAACATACGCAATCACCAACATTAGAAGAAATTTGTACAGAAAGCATCCTACTGAGCCTCATTTCTTAGCCAACTGCTCTTGCATTTGGCTATTAGGCAGATGTCAGCCAGGTGAGTGATCTAATGCCCACTTGGACCTCTTTTTATATTAAACATGAAATTCACATCCACATTTTGTACCACTCTGAGGTGTTTTTAATTGTTGAAGTAGGAGAGGATCTGAAGAAAGAAGGGAAACTTTAGTCAGATGATATTCAAATTCAACAGCTTTTATTAAAGTAGGCAGGATTTGATGCCCAACTGACGGGAAAGTCCATGCTCACTGGCATGTAATTAAGTAAGCAGGATTATATGCCAAACTGCAGTGTAAAGTTCCAACTCACTGGCATGTAATTAAGTAAGCAGGATTATATGCCAAACTGCAGTGTAAAGTTCCAACTCACTGGCATGTAATTAAGTAAGCAGGATTATATGCCAAACTGCAGTGTAAAGTTCCAACTCACTGGCATGTAATTAAGTAAGCAGGATTATATGCCAAACTGCAGTGTAAAGTTCCAACTCACTGGCATGTAATTAAGTAAGCAGGATTATATGCCAAACTGCAGTGTAAAGTTCCAACTCACTGGCATGTAATTAAGTAAGCAGGATTATATGCCAAACTGCAGTGTAAAGTTCCAACTCACTGGCATGTAATTAAGTAAGCAGGATTATATGCCAAACTGCAGTGTAAAGTTCCAACTTACTGGGTTGTAATGACTATTATCACTTCCTAACCATGAATCAGAACTATATGAGATCATCCATTACAACTTGTATTTAAACTCTTTAAGCCTTACAAGATTAAAAATGAAGTAGCAGATAGCAAATTTTAGCTGTATACTTTTTAATCCAGTAGCAAAATGGCTTATCAAGTAGCAAAAATATTCTACTTTAAACAAGTTAGTTCCTTTATATTGTCATCACTTCCTCATTTCGAGCAAGTTGTCCACTATTACCTGATATTGAATTGTGCATGCATGCCACAGATCTGGATCTTATGGATGATTTCAAGAAATACTGTTTTAATCAGTTTATACTTATTTTTATCAAAATTGTGAAGGCACTTGCTAGAAAATTCAGTGAATTACCAAAAATACAGATAGACTTTCGTTTTGATGTAAACAGCTGTAATTTTGACAATTATTCTAGTCAGGAGAAAGGTGATAGAAAAGCTCTTTTTGGTTGGTAAATTTCAAACCCTGTGTCACTGAGAGTACATTCTTTTCAAAACATTTGGTTGCAGAAATTTCTACAAGATTTTTCAACAGGTAACTAAAACATAAAATAGGTAGCAAATTTGCCACTTTCTACAATGTACTTTGAAACCTGCCTCAATTAATACCACTGCTTTATATCATGAGTTTTATGGCACATCTTCCATAAACCACACTGTGTTTGAACCAAATAATGTGGACTGTTTTTATAGAGGTGGCCACTTAAATGAGGATTGATTAGTATTATAACAGCCTTATTGGGATAAAAATATGTGACAAGTCTGCAGAGATAGTGGAATTACAGATGGAGACCAGTCTAGGGAAATGTAAATATACTTGCATATATCAAGAGGTCTTGAAATTGTTTACCATATACTGTATCTTGATCTAAAATTGTGTGTAATTTGTATTCCAAAAGCTTTGTCTGCAGACATACAGATTGATATATTTTACCTTAGTTTTTGGCCCTATCAGAGGTTTAAGAATTGTGCAGCTCTCAGCATATCATATATACAACTCCCTGTCACATCTAAACCATTACTTTCTCTTATATCACAGAGATAAGATTCATTTGCTGCAGAGGGGCAATTTATCTGCAAGTTTATTGCCAAGTTTTGTTAAGTGGTTGGAATGTGTTGTCAGGCATCAGAATCTAGACAAATGACAACTTCACTGTTCCTATTCATGGGTTAACAGTGGGAGAGAGGAAATCTCATAAACAATTGGTGTTCTTGTGTAGAGGTTGGATAGGCACATATGCAGGGGATTTAATTAGGCTCCCATTTGACAGTCGAGGGGACACTATAGTAGTAATAATAATGTAATAATAATAATGATTTCATTTCTGCAAGATAACTTTACTGCGAATTTTTTGCATTTTAACCATATTAGGTACACGTATGCAGCTTTATATTGATGAGACCTCAATTGAATTCGATTTCCAGGTTTCTCTGTCATCATTTAGAGCAGTTATGGTCTCAGATTGCCTATCCCCCAAAACGTTTGTTCCTGCAGCTTTACTTTTCCAAGGATTGTTTGATTTAACCAAATTTATCTTGCAGGTCTGTACTGATGGTGCTTTGAGTTTTATTTCCAGTTTTCCACTAAATTATTTACAGGAGTTATATCCCCTGATGGCCTCTCATCCTGACTTTGGTGTTTGCCGCATAACATTACCAAGATTTGCTAGATTTCAAGCATATTTGGTACGGAGCTTTTTATTGATAAGACCTTGAATGAGTTAAATTTCCAGCATTCCATTTACAGGAATTTTGCCTCCTGATTGTCTGACATTCTGACTTTGGTTTTTGCAACACAACTTTACCATGGCTAGTTGGTTTGATATGGATGGCTTTATATTGATTGAGACCTTGAACTGCACACCCTCCACATTCTACAATATAATTTACAAGAGTTATGGTCCCATAGTGTCAGTTTTCATTTGGTTTCCAAAGCATATTTTTAGTAGAAATATTGAATTTCAACCATATTTATCGTGCACCAATTTCTTTTTGAGACTTTGAATGAATTGGATTTCCTGCATTCCACATCCTCATTTAGAAGAGTTATATCCCCTTATTATCCATTCTCCTGACTTTGATTTCACAACAAAAGTTCCTCAGTTTAAGGCCATGCTGAGGAAATTGTATTAAGTGGGGCCCTAGGCAATGCAAATCTGCAGAATTATTATCTACTCCTGGTAAATAGATGGCTGAAATGTAGATGATCTCTTTCAAGGCACCACTCCGAAATAGATTTAGAAAGATCATCCATTTCCCTTAAGTACATTTCACCTGTGTTGGACAATGGACATGTGTTGTCTGTTTGAATACCAGTATATTTATTCCTTATGAGAGAACAGAATGATCACAAGGCATGGAAGGTGGCAAGAAGTTCTAAATAGTTAATGTGATAATTGGATTCTCCAGCTGACCAGTGGCCACCAACAGACTGATTTGATTCTGCTGAAACAGCACCCCATTCTTGTCTGGATGCATCTGTCTGAATAAAGAAGTCAAGTAGCTTGGGTCTGACTCATTTACCATTACGTTTTATAATATTTTCAGTCCATTATCTTTCCATCATCTTATCTCAGCCTTACTATTTTCAGACAAGTCTATATGTGCATCATAATCCTGGTACTCTGTAAGAGCAAGAACTTTGTCTCTTTCCAAATAGCAGTAATGGATCAAGCCATTTAAAATTGCTTGAAAGGCATTAGCCAGTAAACCAATATAAAATGCTAACTCTCTGATGAAAAGGAATGTCTTGACCAACAGATGTTTGGCAATGTTTATGATTTTTTGGACTTTTTATCAGTAAAGAAGACTTGGAATTGCACAAATCAATGAGGAATTAAAAAAGGTAATTCTCCAAAAAGGGGTAAGGTGAGACTTCTCTTAATTAATCTTAAATCTCAAGGATGTTATCTTGTCTAGCATTACATTTCTTTTTTTCTAGGCAAAGGGGGGAGGGGGCATATGTTCAGTTGATGGAGTCATCAATGTAGTAGGAGTAATGACTGCCCTTGTTGTCTGAACCATGTATACAGTGATTTCAGAATTTTTTTAAAGACCCTTGGTGTGCTTGGAATCTCATAGGAAAAAAACAACAAATAAAATATTATATTCCTCTGTAATTTTCGATATTTTAAACTGTTCATGTATACACTAAAATATGCATGTTTTAGATCAATGGATGTGAAAAACTCATTTTGCTGTACTAGTTCCAAAACAAATGAGGAACTTTCTTGTTTTTAATGTTCACAAGTGACAAAATCATTCCAAGTCATTAGATTTATAACCAGGCTGAATTTACCAATTAGGTTTTGATACTGTCAACAGATTTGAAATATGCTATTTCCTTAACATTTCATCTACTTCATTTTATACCAGAATCTTTTGTTCATCAGAAAATTGGATGTCTTTTGGTACTGTGCTTTGGTTTGGAAATTTGTCAAATTCAATCTTGTAACCATCTACAGTTTGTAAAATCCAGTTATCAGATGAGAGCAACTTTTATACCCTGAGAACCATATCATTGCCTGACGGAAAAGAATTGGGGTGTGCAGATTGCACAGACTGGAATACTTCTTTTTCAATTCAAACCTCAACATATATCATCAGTGGAGAGAAATGTTATTCTGTACTTGACCCAGTAATGTAATTGCATAGGATATGCAGTCCTTAATATCAGATATAACTGACGTTTGTGTTTTGACAAGAGAAACAAGTTTGACTGGGCATAACAGCAGCTGCAACCAATTGCTGAATGTCAAGAAACATCTAATCTGCAGATTGTGCTCTTTTGTTTAATTCTCACCATACCTCTGGATTAATTTTGGGGGGTCCCATTTTATTGCAAATTTTGGATATTTTGCATTTGTCTACAATATTTGTCTGTTACACACTGTGATGTTGCAGCAGTGCTGATTGGCTATGCCAAAGAAAGTTTGTCTCCTAGTTGGGAAGTTTTAAGTTTAGGCAAATCCCATGCATCATGTATTACATTTTTATCAGTGTCATGTGTTGAAGCAGCTGCTTTTCCAATACAATTTGTATCAAATAGGGCTTCATTCTGATTTTAACCAGAGAAAAATTTTGACAAGTGGAGTGTAGGATGTTGGTAAAGATTTCTTGGGCACAGCAATTAATATTTCGATACATGTTTTCCATGCTCTAATTGTCATTATCTATGACAGCATGAATATCATGGGTGCCATCATTTTTGGGGCTAATATGCATCAATTCATGCAAAGCTGTTATATTTTTGGTGGTGAGTTTATTCATTCAAGTCAACCATATTCCATCCCTTACAACCTTTCTTCAAGGCACTAAGCCAGCCTTGCTAGTTGACAAGTCATCAACAATGTTATGCCTAGAAAAGTTGTCATCTTTTAGAGATTTTTTTGCCAGTTTGACAACAATGGACTTGACTTTGGATGCATGTTTTGCTCTTTTTGACCGTTTTAAAAAAAAAAAAAAAATTCTTTCCCTTTTTTAATTTTTGCTATTTTCCTTCCCATCTTCATCGACTATACTTCAGCGTTAGCACCATTGTCATCAGTATAGAATCCCAAGAAGTCTGACATCTCTGAGCCAGACAAGGTGCATGACAGTACATCATCCATGTCGGCAGCCATAAGCCTTTAGCTCTGAAAGACTGGGGTAACTTGACCTGAACAGCGCTTGAACTTTAGCTGTTTGATTAAAAGTAGCGACAGTATAAACTTGATAAAATTCTGAATACACCGTTGGCAATCTCAGTCTGGAGACTTACCACCCCTTTTCCAGCTCAGAGTAAAATATGACGTGTGAACAGCTGATTTTGTATGACCTGTGTCACATGAGTTTATTTTTCTATAAAGAGTGCCTCATAAGTAAGCGCTTGGGTGAAAATGCTAGTTTATACATGTGAAGCGACAATGCTTGTTGATAGTTTTATCAGAAAGATCTCGGTCTACTAATAAAAAAAACCCGTTATGCTTTTCTATAATTATTATTTAATTTGTCCCAACTTAAACCTCTTCTTTTTGTCATTCCCTACCATTACCAGTAAGTCCCCACTGAGTTTATTTCTGTTCTCAATGTCTCTGGTGACCAAATTATTAGGGGTTGGAGGCCAAACATTTGAAATGGCCACTAAAATTGTCAAGTGGCTACTAAAGTTTGATATGTACTTGGAGCACTGAGGTTCCCTAGTATATCATCTTGGACTCAGGCTGGTAGTTGTAGACTTTGTGGACAAAGCAGGGTTTACACATTTCTGCATATATACATAATTCTATAATCTCTCATGGAACCCATATACCCAAGAGTTTACAGATGTGCATTACTCTATAGTGCTTTTTTGGTCTCCCATTACATAGGCTAGAAGTCTTGGAAGTGCAAGCACCAAGCATCTAATCCAATTTTTGGTCTTCCAACACATAGGCAGGGAGACTTGGAAACACAACACTTAGCATCCAATCCAGTTTTTGGTCTCCCAACACATAGGCAGGGAGACTTGGAAACACAATCACACGGCATCCAATCAAGTATTTGGTTTCTCAACACATAGTCAGGGAGACTTGGAAGTTCAAGCACTTAGCATCCCATCCAGTTTTTGGTCTCCCAACACAAAGGTGAGGAGACTTGGTACTACAAGCATTTAGTATCCAATCTGTCTTACATACATACTGGCTATTACAAAGTTTTATCATCATTACCATATTTTGTAACTTTAATTAGGGGAAGTCTCCAATGTTGCTTAAAGTTCCATATGCAATAATTTTCTTTTACAGGTAGGAGATCACAGAGTGGCCGAGTAGAAACAGCCAGCACTGTGAAACAAATCAGACAATTTTGTAAAGAAATGCTCAGCATAGTCAGAGTGGACAAATTTTTAAAAGTAAGACAGTAATATAAAGCTGCATTTTTTATTATTCACAAAATAATTTCATATCAGCTTTAGCAGATAATATTTGCAAGGACATAGATCTGTAGTTTTGTGCCCCCACTGTTTTCCATGGAGGGGTTATATAGCTTCAATCATGTCGATCCATCTGTCTGTTCTTCACTATGTCTCGAATTACATTTCCATAACAATTTCTGAAGGACTTCATGTACTGTATATATTTGAGTTTAAATCGGATCCAACTGCAAACTGTATAGACCCGGATCTGCTGTAGCATAATGCACTAGCTGATTTGGGCCTGTGCAGATTATTTAGGAGTAATCAGTAGAACAAAAAACACGGACTCTGATCTGCCTGCGTATTATGTGACAGCAGATCAGGGTCTATGTTGTTTGCAGTTGGACTCGACTTATAAGCGAGTATTTATGGATATGGAGTTTAATATCAAGAAAACTTAAGTCCAATTATTTTTTGACAAATTTGTATAGTTTGTTTAGAAAACTTTGAAAAAGTTATGGCACCTTTTGACTACGAAATTTGCCTTTGCCCCATATTAGCAGGGGGATCTGCATCCTGTAGATACATTTCTAGTTTCACAATTTTATTTTATTTGTGACATCATAAGTTCTTCTTTTCATGCAATAAAATAAATGTTTTTGCTTTGTATATAATATAATTTACCTATAAGGGGCCTTGAGAACCCAGTGACAACACACTTATTTTGCTGTGGTCCGAAGTCCAGTTTCTAGATCTGGTACATGCACTATTTAATGGGTTCCCAGTCAGTGTGAGTGGTTTCTTAAGGATTCTACAGTTTTCTCTACACTAACAGCCACCCAGCACCACCACCAGGCTCCATAGAAACAACACTGATGTAAAAAAAAAAAATATTGGTTCATGCTCATAAATCCAAATTTCTAAACTATACCAAAATCAGTGATATGTCATATGTATGCATGTATGTATGTATGTATGTATGTATGTATGTATGTATGTATGTATGTATGTATGTATGTATGATAAATAAGATAAGAGGCTCTTGAAATTCTTATCATTCTTCACTTGGTTTACGATTATACCAAGTTTTTTTTTTTTAAATTTAAGCACGAGTTCAAATACTCGTCCTTAGACACAGCCTTCACATAATCTTTTGAAGTAGACAGCTCAAATTCAAATGTACAAGGCTGGGTTAATGCAACAAAGGTACAAAACATTTGACTGTAAAAGTGTTCTAATAGTAGATGGCTACTGTGTTACAATTTGTAAAAGTAAAAGGTTATGAGAAGACTGCAGACAGTTGTATGACTATAGGGCAAGGATTGTCAGATGTTCTTTGGGGTTGTCAAGAGTTCTTAGTACCAGTTGATAAAACTTGTACACTTGGTATAAATAAAGCTTTATGGTGATTATATTTTATCCTGATACTAATGGTTGTTGTTGAGCCCACATTAGGGGAAAGTAAGACATAGCACTCACTTTTCCACTTCCAGCAGCAGTGGTGGTGGTGGCATTGGCAACAGTTTGTCAAGGTCTTGGGTAACATTTTTCATTTGCTTATAATTCCCCAACTCCTTGATAGATTTTTGTCATACTTAGTGTGAATAATTATGAAGCCAAGACAAATTATTCTATGACATGCTCACTTGCTCCTTTTTCCCTTGTGTTCAAGGTCCCAGTCATAGAAAATTTGCATTAAGGTTTTGATTAAAGTATTTTCATTTGCTAGTAATTCTTTAATCTCTTGATAATTTCTCATCATACTTAGCATTAATCATTATGGAGCTAAGACAAGTCATTCTGCAACCCAAGGTGCCAGTCATAGAAAAGTTGTGTTATGGTTTTGGTTAAGTTTGTTTCATTTGTCGATTTTCTTCATACAGCTCTCCCTCATTATAATGTGGTAATCAGGGTCCATTACCATCAACCATGTTATGTACCAAACCGGGTTATACTGAGAACTGCAATATATACGTAACCACGATATATTGGGAATAGCATAATATACAGAACTGTGATATAGCAGGCACTATCGAAAATTTTTAAATAATGATGTTTTGCAAAAGGAAAGGAAGATATAAGACTAAGATTTACCTTGTTTTCTTTCAACTCTTATACATACACTGGTATGATTTTGATCATTGGGTCCATTGTATTACTGCATTATATCCAGAATTGCATTACAACGAGGTGCATTAACGGAGGAGAGCTGTACTTACAATAAATCATTTTGAAGCTAAGACAATTCTTTCTGTGACATGCACACTTGCCCCTTTGACCTTGGTGATCAATGTGACAGTCATAGAAAATTTGTGTTAAGGTTTTGTTTAAAGTTTTTTCATTTGCGTTCATTTCCTGAACTCAATGGATTTTGTTTATACTTTGGATGAATCATTTTGAAGCTAATACAGTTCATTCTAATACATGCTCATTCAACCTTTTGACCTTGGGTCACACGTTTTGCAGCAATGCTTTGATAATGGGCTCTACATACAGGCCATGACTTCGTGTAATTTATCAATTCAATTTGTCACATTCAAGAAATATTGACCAAACAGGGAAACATAGTGATAAAGATGAATTATTTTTGTTAATGTGTGTTGATAAGTATATGATAAAGATATGCAAGACACCCCATTTTGTGGAATCTTTTTCTTTTAAATTTTGTAATTCATTTAAATGTATAATCGCTCTTGTTTCTTGTCACAGGTTGGGTTTAACATAAGGGGCCTGACTCGTAAGGAGATCAGAAAACTGCAGTTGAAACATGAAATGTACATCAACAGTCGCACACTTATCACACCTCATGATCTTCCAAACTCGTCCTCTGGCACCAACCTCAAAATATCCCGATCTTTCAGTGGTCCTATTGCTCTGCAGCATGTGGAGTCCAGTGTTCTAACCACAGACATGGTAAGCTTAGTCAGACTTGCTTTACATAGTGTAATATTTATAAAACTTTTGCTTGGGTTTTCTCGGAGTTTACTTTTTTTTTTAAATGTAGATAAAGGCAGTGATGATCTATGTAATATTCCAAAGACTTTGAACCAAAGGACATAAAACATTCCAGGTGATTGGCTGGTTAAAAGGTTTTTTTTCTCAGGACCATTAAAGAATAATATTTGTCTGAGGTAAGGAATTTGAATTGTTTATTTTTTTGACAAATGGAGACAAACCTAGGCATATGCACTTGGACAGGCACTATAGTTAGAAGCATCTTCTTCATATTTCCCTCTCACTTCTGATACAGACAATAATATGTTAGTTAGGTACAAAATATAGTTCATTTTATGTGTTCATATTTTCCTACAATTTCTTTCTAATCTGTGGCAATGGTTGTAATTTGTTCACTGACGTCTCTTTTACTGGTACATAGTTACATATAAGGCAGTAGCCCAATGTTGTATGGAGTAGTGTTTAATGGCACCTCAGTATGGTAGTTGCAAGGAAGGTTAGAGAATCAGCCAAAAAAAAGCAGCAGCCTAAGGAAGGTCAGGGAACCAGTCAAAATATATGCTTACACTATTGTCGAGCACACTCTGGCAGAAGCTCAGTATGGCAGTCACTTGGGTGTATGTGTTTTTGTCCGTACCTCCATCTGTCTGTCCACACCCAAGATTAACCTAAATTTTAAAGCTTTTTACTTTCCTTTTTATTTCAATACCATTTTATATTTAACCCACCCTCTTCAGATTTGGAATAGAGCTCAGGGGTGGAATTGGCCGGCAGGCAGGATATGGCCAGCTTCTTGATTAATGTCCTCACTGGATGATGACAGGCACATAACACTGAATTTTGCTATTTTTGTGGGTATCATTTTTAATAGCAGCAATATCCTACCCGTTGCTATTGCATGGCTTTACTTTTTCATGTTGAAAAATCTCTTCCATTCGATGTGAATACATCCTCCCATAGAGTGTAAAATTGTCAATAAGACATGGTCCACTTGCGCACCTTGCACACGCCTGCACAGAAAAGTAATCTTTTTCAAGGATGTCATGTTAATGGTTGTCGTTCATAACGTGACCAAAGAAAATTTGTTTGTTGCAAGTTAAAACCACATTCGGTTCTCCCGTCAACAATATTTCATGTCTTGTCTTCTGCTTTTAGGCAGGTAACTTCTGCCCTTTTTCAGTAATTAGTTCTGGAAAGGTCCTCTCGGGTTACCATGTTGTATCTCACCCTTTAGGGGTTAGGGTACACCCCTCTTTTTTCAAAATACAATTGGTTCATGGATAAATCTTGTGTGTTAAGTTATAACGCAACATAGGCCTTACCGCAATTAATAGGAATTCGTAATTTCCTTAATTAAATAATTGATTAAACATCAATTCAGTGCTTTTTCTATTTCACCATTGTATTTTAATATGATGCATGATGCGTCGCATTGTTCTTGTGTGTGTTCTGCATTGCTCCTAGTGAACAATAAATGTTAACAACTGAACGTCTTCCTTATGAAAAAGAATAGGAGAGTGAGAAGACAGGAAATTCCAAACAAGTGAATCATTGTTTACCTTGTGCAAATACACTGGGATGTATGTAACACACAGTACATACAAATAGGTGAGTTTCATGTGTGAAAATAATAAATATTGTTATAATTATTGTTCTTTTTCAGATAAGTTTTATTTCAGAGAACAATGTCTGGACAGTGTGTGGGAAAGTGTGGCCACAAGAAGGGCCCTTAGGGCATTCACCCAGACTGCCTCACATGTTCGAAGTACACACATAAAAATGATTATACTTTTTGCACAATATGGACTAGTAAAGAGGGCAGAATAAACGTCAGTCCCCCTCATCGTCTGAATTTTCAGGTTTGTCTCTTACAGAGCCCCAAGAAGAAACTCACTGTAAGCAGACTAGTTCTTCACCTCGGAAGAACACTCCCGCATCCTAATAGCCGAAGTCGAACACCCTTCATGTTCACATTAGCGTGATGCTGCCTTCCATGAGGAAGGAAGTGCACCACTCATCTAAGGATAGGGTGTTGCTGCTTTCTGCGAGGAAGGAAGTGCACTGCTCGTCTCAGGGTAGTGTGTCACATCCTCCTGAGAGGGAGGAACTGCACCACACCCAACACTTTCAGGGTAGTGTGTTGCACCCTCCCAAATGGGAGGAGCAGCACCACACCTTAATGTGTGATAACGACGAACTAGACTCTGACATATCTGACCAGTCACGGGTTAGTTCATCCTGGTGACCAGTCAGATCATACCTGTCATCTTGTAACAGTCACCGACTTTACACTGGTCATCACTCAGAGGCCTCATGGTATAAGGATAGGTATCAGACTGAGATTCGCCCTCTCCCCACTCTACCATCATACAGTGTACAGGATTGGGATTCTGCCCAGTGGATCCATACTAGGGAAGGGGATCAGATTGGTATTTCTCCCCCCCCCCCTCCCCGTTTCCTATTAAATACAAAGAATCCATATGGGATTTGGGTCCCTCCACCTCAGTGTAATTGGTTTGTTATGCCCTATGGGTTACTGGACCCTGGACCCAGGATAGAGGTGATCCCATGGCTTGTGTCCTGCCATCACCTTCTCATCAGGTGGTATTCACCAGGAAGGCTGGAGGCATAGCATCATCCATGAAAGACAAGTGGTCTCGTCTTCATCCTGGAACTTCTAGAACAAATAGAGCCCCTACTCATCATGACAGACTAGTATGGGAAGTGATGCAGAGTGCTCCTATGTCACTTCCTCCGAAAGACATAGTGATGCCCAGCCACTCTCCCGTTCGGAGTGTTCTAAATGATGATGCATTATCTATCCTCATCAACTCCAATGAGTTATATGGTAGAAACAGCTCATTTGACGCCACAAATTAGGCCAACCAGTTCCTCTCGGTTCTATGAATAGGAGAAGATCTGGTCTTTTGATAAGGCGGTAAATGAAGTTTACCACCTTCTACCTACGAACTGAAACTATCTGGCGCACAGTCCAAGAAAATACTATCCATTTGGAAAAGATCTCCAGGACTCCACCGCAGCCAGATCTCCTGCTTCTTCTGCATTCCACTATGATCGAGGAAATATCACATAGGTTCTCCACAAGCCAAGACATCACTAGACGGCATAGAGAGTGGTCTGTTCCTCCCACCACCTTAAGACTTATGGTTTCTGCCTCTCATTACTGGGTACATTCTCCGATATGTCCCATTAAACCTCCCCAGTTGGATGCGGGTGCGTCCCAAGTGGGTATTACTACTGGAGCCTGGGCACACCTTCCCATTAAAATAATTGAAGCCAATGAGCATAAAGTTCAGCTTCTGGTCACCATAGCTTTCCATGCTGACCTCTTCTCAACTACTTCATTTAGTATGCTGAAGGAGGCTGCTCTGAATCCAGCTGCATTACAATGCGTTCTGGAAGCTGAGGTTAAGACTTTCTGTCACAATGGCTTTTTCGGCGTCACTTTTACACATCTCCCTTGACATTCCACTGGACTCCTTGAATATCTTACCTAACTATATTAAAGACCTTCTAAGGGCTGCTTCATTGGAAGCCAAGACCCTCATCGGAGGACTTGTCACCACCGTGGCTTCACAAGATTTGAAGGATCATCAGCATAGATCTTTCACAACTGCTCCTGGCTGATCACAATTGGCCCGGAAGCTTACTAATGCGAATTGCCCCCAGGGGCCACCCACTAAATTCATTAAACAGATTCAGCCCCAGTCCAATACACAACCTCAAATTAGACCTCATCATCATGAGTCGAGTCCTCAGTGTGGAAGTCACCAATGAGCCTCCAGGAGGAAGTTCTCCAACCCGCCTTCCTTTACCAAGGAAGTAGGGGAAGGACAGCCCTAGAGCCTCACACCCTCTCCTGCCATGCATTCCTCTCCCAAATGTCCCCATAGCTGCTTGTCTAGGCCTCTTTTCGGAGACTTGGTCAGGTATCATGGAGGATGGGTGGGTCCTTTCTGTTGTGAGCAAGGGTTACCAACTTCAGTTTCGGGAACAACCCCCTCTATCAAGGACCCCCATATTCTTTCACCGGTCCAGTCTGCTGAAATTAAGGGAAGGGGTGCACCCTTTTGCAGAAAGGGGCAGTCGAGAGGGTCCTGAACGATCAGTTTCCCGCATTCTACTACCAAATCTTATGGTCACCAAGAAAAGTGGGAAATTTTGTATCATAATCAATCACTCGCTGTTAAGCATTTTTCTTCAGGAGGAACATTTCAAGATGGAGACCACTTACTCAATCCAGAATGCAATGCATCTGTCCGATCGGGCAGTCTACATAGACCTTCAGGATGCCTATTTGCACATCCCGATTTTTTCCTCCACATTGAAAATATCTCCGGTTTTGCTTGGACCAGGAAGTTTTTCAATTCTGGGTTCTGCCGTTCTGAATCACTTCTGCACCCAGAGTCTTCGCCCGAGTTAATGGAATAGTAGCATCCTACGTCCGATTAAAGGGAACCCTGATTCTCCGCAATTTCGACGACTGGCTGATCCACAATGTTCAGGTTCAGTCCCTCCATCAGGATCTGTTCTGTTCTTGGTCCACAGTAACTCGGTTGGGTCTTTTACCCAACCTCAAGAAGTCAGAACTCATTCCATCTCAGGACTTCGGTTACATGGAGATGAACTTCCTGATGAACCAGAACTTAGTCTGGGTTCCACTGGATTGGATAGATTGAATCCTGTCACTTTGAGAGGCGCTATGAGCAAAAACATCTTTGCCTATCCCTATTGGGAACCTTGAATGCTGCTGCGGATCTGGTTCCCTTAGGACGTCTCCATATGTGCCCCCTACAGTTTCTTCTCACAAGGTGGAAACCATGCAGAGATTCTCTATCAGCTCTGATTCCTCTAGGACCAGACTTTCATCATCATTTGCACTGGTGGATGAATTGGGACAGATTCCTGATTGGGGTGCCCATGCATGCAACTGCTGACACATCAGATTCTGGTTGGTGCGCTTATTTTGAGCCGGACGGCTTCACTCTGCAGGGTCATTGGACTCGGTACGAATCATCCCTCCACATCAACAACCTAGAAATGAAAGTCATATTTCTAGCATTGCAATGATGGATCAACAGAGTAAGGGGTCGATGTGTCATGGTCTCCTCTGACAACACGTCCATTGTAGCATATCTCCAATGTCAAGGAGGTACACATGCCCCTTCTCTTTGCATGGAGATCTGGAATCTCCTCTACTGGGTTACCTCGGAGAACATTATCCTACGAGTTTACCACATTCTGGGGAAGAAGAGGATTTTAGCACTGTCCAGGTCAGGCAAAACAGACCTCATGGAATGGACTCTTCACTGCTCCATAACAGAGTCCCTTTTCTCACCAAGGGGAAAGCCTCAGGTGGACTTGTTTGCAACCAGGCTCAACAACAGACTCCCATTTTATGTCTCTTCAGTTCTGGACCAGAGAGCATGGGCAGTGGACATACTCAGCTTCCAGTGGGATCGTCTGTTTGTGTACGCCTTCCTATTGTTCTGACTGCTACCTTAAGTTCTACGAAAAGTTAGAACTTCCACTGCTCATATCATTCTCATAGATCCACTGTGGCCCCAACGATCATGGTTCAGCAACCTTCTAGACCTGTTGATAGATCAACCCAGGTCTCTACCTCACAGGAGGGATCTTTCCCAACACAGGGGCTCCCTCCTACACGACAATCCACACATTATGCACCTTCACACTTGACTCATTTCAAGTGATCTATATGCCAGAACAAGTTTCCGGGTCAGATTGCCAGTTGCATCATTCAGGCCAGGAGAACTTTGACATCCAAAGCCTATGATGCCAGGTGGAGAATCTTCTGTGATTAGTACAGTATGAAACACATTGATCCTAGCTGTCCCTCGGTAACTTCCTTTGCTGATTTCCTTTTGTTCCATTTCGAGAACAAAAGATGTTCTGTATCAACTATCAAGGGCTATAGAGCTGCCATTTCCAACACACTTAAATTCTCTCAGTTCTCAGCAGTCGGTTTGGATTCACACCTCGCTGATCGCATTAAGCATTTTGAGCTACAGAGACCTATCTCCCGATTTCTTATGCCCAGATGGAATCTATCTTGTGTTTTATGGTCCTTAACCAAAACCTCCTATGAACCACTGAGTGAGGCTTCCTTTCAGGACCTCACACTCAAGACTGTGTTTTTACTCACTTTGGCATCTGCAAGAAGATGCAGCAAGATTCATGCACTCTCTGTTGACACAGGCTATCTCTGGTTTAATGGCAATTATGATTCCTCTTCTCTCCTTTGTCAATGGGGATTTTTATCCAAAAATCAGGTACCTTTGGTAGCTCCATCACCTATAGAGATTTCCAATCTGAGTCGAATCTGTGCTGGGGATGAACAAGATAGGATTTTACGCCCAATTCACTGCATTTCTATCGAAATGGCTTGAAAGGGAAAAGAAAGGGCAGGAAACATCTTTTCCTTCTTCTTAAGGGCTCCATTGATATTTTGGTCTCCACTATCTCATGGTGGATTGTCACCACAATCAAAAGAGCTTATCAGTCCCTTACTGATATAGAACTCTCTTTTATGAAACTTAAAGTCCATGAGGTTATAGCAGTTGCTGATTTTTGGGCCTATCTTAGTCACTCTTCCTTGGAGGATGTCATGAAAGCAGCATTTTGGCGATCCCATACTACTTTCTCCTCCTACCTCCGCTTGTTAGTACAACAAAGCGCAGGCACTTTTGTCTGGGACCCATAGTTGAGGCACAACATGTGGCCCAGAGGGACACCAACAATTTGTAAAGTGGATCTCTCCCTCAGATGGTGAGTACACTCCATTTAACACATCAACCTACCCACCTAACTGACAAATTCAGCCACGCAATAGCTACAGGTAAGATATTGCTGCTATTAAAATGTAGTTTGTTGGGGTGGTAAAGCTAATTTTAATTATGCAATACTTACCCATTGCTATTGCTGAATGCCCTCCTCCCACCCCGCTCTGTTGTCCTGGTGTAATGTTGTCTGTGGAAAAGATGACTGTTCTGCATCGGCACGTGTAAGGTGCACGAGTGGACCATGTCTTATTGACAATTCTCCACTCTGTAGAAGGATGTATTCACATCGAACAGACAAGATTTGTCGACACGAAAAAAGTAAAGCCACACAATAGCGATGGATAAGTATTGCATAATTAAAATTAGTTTTACCCACCCTCCAAAAAGACCACATTTTCATGTTTTTGCAAAAAAAATGACATTGTCATTGGTTCATGAGGTACAGGGATATATTCAACTAGACCACTAGTTTGCAACAAGCTTTTTCAACATCATTAACATGTACAGATTAGTAAATAAAATATTTACCTCAATTTAGTATGATATTAAGTTTAGGAAGTCATTTTGTGACATACCGTATATATATGCTTATAAGTTGAGTCCAACTGCAAACAACATAGACCCTGATTTGCCTTTGCATAATGTGCTGGCAGATCAGGATCGATGTTGTTTGTTCTACTGATTCTTCCTAAGAAACTGCATAGACCCAGATCTGCTGGTGTATTATGTGATGGCTTGTAGTTTGCAAATCAGGATCAATGTTGTTTGTTCTACTGATTCCTCCTAAGAAACTGCATAGACCCAGATCTGCTGGTGTATTATGTGATGGCAGCTCCGGGTCTATGTAGTTTGCAGTTGGATTCAAGTTATAAGAGAGTAAATAGAGTGCCAAACAAATGTCAAAAGTGAGCAAGAATTTCAGACAAATGTGTCATTGTGATGAAATAAAATTTTCACATTGAGGCACTTGGTGAATTTGTTTATTAATTTTCATTTTTAACAAATTAAAAAAAAAGAAAAAATGAAATTCTATGAGGTAGCATGAGCCTGATGAAATTAGGAACATAATCTGACCAGCATCAGGGTAGTTCTGATGCTTAAATACACTTAGCAATCATGTTTTGCATTGGAAGGTTGCTGTTAGTAGGTTTATTTTAAAACACACTTTCCTATATATTTTCTTTTGAGTTTTTTTTTTTTTTATAAGTTGGTATTATTTCAGATATCTCCACAAAGAATTCTAAAACTCTGATTTTAAGCGCTACATAAGTAATTTAAAGTAATGTCCCTTTTGATTGGCTGACACAAAATCTCAAGCTCAGATTCAAGCTTAAAGTTTTATGATTTCCAGACCTGGCTTGGAAATTGCTAAGCTTCTGAGTCAGAGTTTGAGCTTGTGATTTTGTGTTGGCCAATCACAAAGAACTTTACTTTTGTAACATCATTTTTGATTGGCTGAAAATGAAAATTCAGTTGCAAAATCAAGCCTTTTAGCAAACACTCAAGCTCAGTTTCAAAGTCCAAAGATCTTTGACAGCTTATAACATTAATTAGAATGAATACAGCTAGAATCACAGAACTTTTATATTTTTCTTAACTTTGGTCCCTTTACCAGACTGCCAAATTCTGATAACATTGGTGCTCCCTATGTATCATATCTGATTTTGGGAATTTAGCTTGAGTTTCTTGCTCAGAACGTGTCAGAATTCTGTCAGGCCTGGTCAGGAGATCAGAAAACTCAGAGCTGATTTTGAGATTATTTCCACTCACAACCAGTCAAAAGTGACTTTACAAGAGTAACATTCCTTTTGATTGACTGATACAAAATCAAACTCAGGCTTGAGTTGTATGATTTCAAGGCTAGGCCTTGTGGCACATCATGTAATGTTATTACTAATAATAGTAACAAACTTTATGGTCTTACTAAAATTAGTAACAAAGTATAGATCCTCTGATCAATTTTTATATTTCAAGGGTGGCAACTCATAGTTGGGTAAATGATTAGACCTGATAGTAGTTCTCTCCCTTGAATATTGTTCCACTGCTACTAATACTTTAAACAATAATAGAAAGTGCTTTTAAAAGAAAATCACTGTAATTTCACAAATATTGTGTCTAATGTTAATATAAACTCTCAAGTGACATACAAAGAAAAGAAAAATGTAGAAAAATATTGTACAGATTATTTGGAGCAATATGTTCAGGATTGTAAAAAGAACCATGAATAACAGTATCTCTAGAGTTATGTTCTTTCATCATATCTTCTCAATACTTTGATTAATGAATTCAGTGATACAATTAGATTAGCTAAACTGTATCAATATTTATGATAACAGCACAGTTACACATTTTATGTATTGTCACAGATCAATTTTCTATGAAAAACTTGTATCCTGAATTTACTGAAGCCAAAACACTTTTATAATGATGATGATGGTAAAATATCAGGATTTGTTCTAAATTTATGAAAATGTATGCATTTCTGAATTTTATGATTCACGTTAAATATTTTTATCGTTACATTTATGATTATTAATTGAATTTACATTGTTAATTCAAATGTACCTTATGTGTTATGTATTTGACTTTTACTTCCTCACTTAACACTTCTACCCCTGTAACTTCAAGCTAGCAACTTCCTCCATCAAGACAAGGTCAAGATCGGTAGGAATGTTACCCCTTGCTCCGTTAGAAAATCAAAGTCATGTTCTAACATATGAGGATGTAAGTGCATTTACTGTTGTACAATAAAATTGTTTTGTGGTTAATGTGGTTAATGTGCTTCTATTCACATTACGTTTATGATTGCTGCCTTACTTTGTTTCACAACAATTAAAAGATTCTCCCTGTGTCCAAACATGCTTTGTTCTGTTACATTTTGGCATGATCAATACATGTATATTTATTTGCTTTTTTTAAAATTTGAAGTTATATGTCCATATTTTTGTTTAGAAAATTCAAGGATTTGCTAATTTGGTAAAATTTTGATTATCTGAACATCAGTTACTTGCCACTTCTCTGTAGTAGTGTTTACTCATCTACAATGGTGTGTGAACTTCTTAACAGTGGGACATTGTGGGGTGTTCACTCCACATCAGTGAAATGATCACTAATATACAGTAGTATGCTCACTATAATGGAGTGTTCACTATCACTCATCTATAGTGGTATGTTCACTTACCTACAGTGAAGTGTTCACTCATCCATTGGAATATTGATGCAGTAATTGCTCATCCACATTTTAGTGCTTACTTGTACAGAGTGGGGTGTTCACTCATCTAAAGTAGTGTTTGCTAATACACAGAGGAATGCGTAACTACATGGAGTAGTCTTCTCATCATCAACAGTATGGTGTTCTGTCGAGCACAATGGAATGTTACTCATTACAGTAGAGTGCTCAATCAGCCACAGTGGAGTGTACACTTACTTAATGGAGTGCATACTTATCAACAGTAGAATATAGATTCATCAGTGGAGCATATCACATACATGCATTCAAAGATGAATGCTCCCCTTTTCACAATGAAATGTTCATTCAACCATTGACAAGTGCTCACTCGCTATGCCTACACAAAAGTCTATTTAACACTACTATCATACTACTCTATTCTAACATTATTAAGGGTGGGTAGGTGTGAGTGTTGTGAGGCCAGGTAATCAGCACACTATTTTGCTTATTGATAATATAGTCAAGCCTGTCCTAATGATCACCTTTACACAGCGGTCATCTGGTCACAATGACTATTCTGATTCCCCCTTGTTCAAATTTACTATATAAATGTCGTGCACAATTAAAACTCACTGGCTTTCTGCAGTCAGCAGCCAGATGTTTCCTAACCACCTAACCAGACAGTGGGTTCTCCATGCTTAAAGCGGTCACTGGAGCATGTCTACAGTGACTGCTCAATCTATGCAAACAAAACTTTTGCTTCATGAGGAAGGCATTGTTTAGAGAAAGGAATGTCATTTGAATCGATGTGCAAATATTTCCAATCTCTCTTGTACTCACCATACTCCAGTCACATTGTCAGCATAACTTAAAGGCATTTATATGTCAAATTCGAAAGCTAGGCAGTTTTTATCATTAGTGTAGAGGGTCAAAGCAATTTGTTTGCTGAATGATGGGAAAAGTAGTCATGTTATAGCAGCAGATATGGAATTTGCCTTTTGTGACAGGTATAGTTCGATATCTTCATCTACTTGCCTCTGGAGTAAAGCAATCTCTGATGAAAAAGTTCATCTTTGAGAAGAGATATCAGTTACATCCCTTTTCATTTGGGCCAGGGGTCATTCAATATTTAAAACTTGTCTGTAAAGTCAGGCAAAGTTTCGGTTCGTGGGTCACGAAGAATAGTTATATATGGCTTCTTTTGATTCCCTATTCATCACAGTCCTCTCACATGTGTCAACTGTCTTTTAATCTTAGCAAGTTGAGCAACTGGCTAATCCAGACATTATTTTTGAAGCATGAACAGCTGTCTCCAAGCCTAATTTATACAAGTTGGCTGGCCAAACAGTCATTCCTCTGTTTTACGGTCATGTGTAAGCTGTCAATCAGTAGTGAAATTGGTGTTTGATCATGATGTACAAAACAAGCTAAGATCAGTGATTATTTTAAGTCAGTGATGATTTAATTTATAGGAAGGATTAAAGTGAGCAGGATACAGTAATTTTGTGTGGAATATAAATTTGGGAGAGAACAACATATATGCGTAATTTATGATTTTGTTGAATAGTAGTACACATAAAACAATCTTGATAACGTAATAATAATAATAATAATAATTATGATATTTGGTGCATGGTATTTGTTCAAAAACCAATTTCTAAAGGTGAACCTGTGCACAGAGGTCACCTGTATACAAAGGCCAGTTTTACCTTTTTCCATGGGTGGTCACTATTGACAGGTTTGACTGCTGTTATGTTTTCCTTATAATTTTTATTGCATCTAACCATTTAAACTTTTATCTTCTGAAGTTATTGATGTAAATCTTAAATTTGATCTAATCATTTCACACAAGATTAATGAAACTTTTACAATTAATCATGTTACTGTTTTTCTCAAAAATGCCGGCAACATGTAAAAATCAAGTCCTTTAATAAATTTCATACATCTCAATATGGAACAAGTACTTTAAGATCCTCAGTAGAAATATGATAAGATTTACAAATGCCCACAGGAGTAAACTGACTGCCAAAATCGACCAAGTTAAAGTTCTGCATTACACGAGGCAACATCAGTTTGCAAGTAAAGAGCATTTGTGATAGCAATTTACATTACGAATTTCAGTTGTATAAACCACTTGGTAATAAAGAATTTCACTCATCAGCAGTGGGCAATTTCATTGAATCAACAAGACTTTCAAAACATTTGCAAAATGTGTTGTTTGTTTATAAAATGTTATCGAAAATGGAGAAATACTAAGATTTTCCAAAAATTTACATATGGCTGAGTACTTTTTTGTAACAAATATGTATTATTATTGTTAGTTATTATGTTTTATGTGGTACAAGTGAGGTTTTTTGCTGTGTTGTAACCATTTGATGCATTTACTGGCCTGTCTCTGCATGAATAAGATGAGATATGTGTGAACGCAATCATTATCATGTCTTTAAAGTATCATAAGATTTAATTGAATTTGAGTCCCCGGTGTATGCGTGTACTTGGGGGACTTGATTTCCAAGCTTGGTACCTACTTCTGGTGAAGAGTAGAGCTTGTTAAAAAAAGTATGTAGCTGTACATACTTAGTCTATTAGAGGTCAAGCTTTGTAAATGGGCTAAATTTGGGGAATTAATTTTAAAAGATACCAAAATTTAAAGATAACTAAAACTGGAATTTTCATTTGGGAGATCAGCAACAGGGTTGCTGGGTTTCAGGGTCCTTGACAATTTAACGATAAGTCCCTCTGGTTCATCTGTGACACTAAACACTGTACTATTTAAATTTTCCACTAGAATTTGAATGACCTAGGTAGTATGTTCTTTATATTTTCAGCTTTTCAGCAAAAAAGTCTCAGGTTTAGTGCAAGTACGTTTTGTATACTTTGGTTTTAGTATACTTTTTTTAATAGCTTTTTGTGGAAGCCAGTGATACTTCTGTTTTTGGTTTTATTTTCATTCTTTTTTTCTCTCTGGCAGATATATTCTTAAGCATGGCGAGAAATGTTTTCATTTCGAAGTTTAAGGGTTGGGAAATAATTGGGCTTTTTTGTTTGATATAAATTCATTGATGATATATGGTATTTCTGTACACTTAAGAATTGTGTACTGCACCAGACATTCAGGTACCTTCAGATCCATTCTTGTCAACTAGTTACCCAAGATTTTTATGTCTTAACATTCATATGCCAATAATTCAAGAACCAAATCAAGACATCTTTAATGTGAACTGTTTACATGTGTGATGGTGGAAATCAGATACTTTAACTGCCGTATATACTCTCTTATAAGTCAAGTCCAATTGCAAACAGCGTAGACCATGATCTGCTATCACATAATGCGCTGGTAGTTCAGGGTCTCTGTTGTTTGTTCTATTGATTTCTCCTAACAAAGTATATAGACCCAGATCTGCTGGCACATTATGCGATGGCAGAGCTGGGTCTGTGCAGTTTGCAGTCGGACTTGACTTATAAGCGAGTATATACAGTACCCCTTATCCTCGTCAGAACCTTGAATTGAGGAGTTCAAGTCAAAGATGCTCTAACTCTAAATACCTATTATCTTCATTGAAATTTTCATTTCATGCTTAACATTACAGCTTGTAAACATTGAACATTAGCATTTATATTACTTGACATAAGACATGCTGTTGCATCAGCCATGAGATTTACAGACCATAGAGCAATCCAGAATCAGTGTTATATATAACTGTGTATTTGTAAGATGTAGCTTTCATGGGTATCTTTTTGTAATCATGTGTAGGACTCAGCATTATTTTTCTGTCAGCATTATTTTATGTCCTGTTATGTAGTGATGAAGTTGCATCAAGTGTCACTTGTTGTTTAGGCCAACAACAAAAAAAATATGCATGTTTCCTATTGCACTGGTCTTAAAATTATGGTATGTAGGTATTTTTTAAATTTTTTTTAAACATTATATATAAATAAAATAATATTTAAAGCACTTCAAAGTACCAGGCAAAACTGGCTCAATTAGATGCATAAATCAATTTCGGCAGTGTGATTTTGTTTATAATTTTTTTTTTTTTTTTAAAAAGGGGGGAGTAGTGGTAGGGTCGGCAACATGAAACAGGGATGGTCAGCCGACCGGAAACATTTTTTTTTGGCCTTATGTAAATGTGTATTATTGCCACTCACATGGGACATCATGATCCTGTTTGATGCACTGTGATAAGTTTGCTAATATTGGCTGGGCTTTGTAATGTTTTAATTTTGTTTGATTTAAATAACCCATGTAGCCAAAACTCAATCTTACAGACTGCATTTTAATCAGCTTATAATATCACAAGTCATTATTCAGAGCAAATCAGACATTTTGCAGGGGTTGATTTAGCCACTGGCCTGCTGGCCTGTGACCTGTGAATTGTGAGGAGAGCTGGTTAATACTGACAACTGCAGGCCAGCCGGGCCAGTTAAAGTTTCAGAAGTTTTATTAAATAAATTCTATTAACTCATTAAGTTTCATCTGACAATATTTTCCGATGACAAGTACGTTCCATTATTTTGTCAAACATATTTTCAGAATATTGCAATTTAGCATGTTAGTGAAATTATTTTTATTTGATTGAGAGGGCCAGTTGATTTCTATGTGATGTGGCCCAGCTGGCCAGTGTTAAATTGACCCCTATATTGTATGTTAATTCAATTCTATCTTCTTTTTTCTGACTTGTATGTGTTTTTCAGGGTAAGATATAGGTATCATGAAGGTACTGCCTGAAGGATGTGGAGGCATTCCCTCCCATCGGCTGGGGTGACCTAGTTCCCCCCGGTCCCTGACCGGTTTCGTTATCTTTGTAACTCATCAGAGGGAATTGGTCTTGATTAATTTTTTCAACTGATCACCGTATCTTGTCGGTATGGAGTTTATATACCCCTTGCCGCCGGTGCAGCCGCTTATTGGGTTGTGTGACAATTGTCATCTCCCTTTTTTAGGAGGATGTATTGTCATATCCTATTGTTGCAGCCGGTGTACTGCACCCCGGATTGCATTCATGTTTGATGCAACCGGGTTTCGAATGATATTTTTGTTTCATGCAGCCGAGGTCGACTTAAGTGGCATTTAAACATAAAAACTTAAATAAATTTCTATGTAAAGAAGGGGTCAGTAATGAAGTGGCTAGAAAAGTCTTTTGAAATATTTATTTTGTAATTACAAGGACTTTTTATCCTTCATATTGTGAATGAACACCACAACATTTATTGTATTCAGTATCAGATAATAGAAATCATCCTATCTGACCCAGAGATCTCTAGTAGCAACATTAATCGGAAAGATAGAGAACTTTATTTGATACACCAATTACATACTCTACAGCTGGTAGGGATCAACATCTCTGTTTAAACGGGAGCTCAGGCATTTCAAACTTAAGATATAGGTATCAGTTTTTCAGTGGTGGCAGCATCAACAATGCTATGCATTTAAGTTCTGTCGTAAGTTTTTCAAGTCTGGTACAGAGGAAAACATCAACACATGGACATTGTGCAATATTGTGTTCTGCGGAACACTTATTTATGATATGGTTACCATCATTGGAAATGCAGTGTAACCATGGGAAAGCCCTGTCCTGACAAATTTATTATTTGGTTTGTTAAAAATATGACTAGATTAGTCATGTTTACCTTGAACTCTTTTGCTAAAGTCATGGCAGGTTTTCTTCACTATCCGTTTTTTTGCTGAACTTTAACTTTTACCCATTTCGTCTTTTTTGCTTGGAGGTAAAATATAATTTTTTCCATGTTCTTCTGCCTTCTCTTATAATCAACATTATTTATGAAATAATTGAGAAATGTGAGGAAGTTTTTGCATCAGAAACAAATACAATTTAAGGTCAGATATGGAGAAAATCTTCCATAAGAAAATTTGTCATACTTTTTGTAGAACAGTATGTGTAAATTAAAAATCCACTTCTCCAGTAAAATTTAATCCAATCAGATTCTGAAACTTTAATGCTGAAGTCAATAAAGAGTTAGATTGACCAAAATTACAGACTGCATTACCTCCCTTGATTTAGACTCTGTGTATTGTTACATGTGATGTCATTCCAAAAAGAACTAACCATCCATTACTGTGGTTTGATTGGAAAATAATTTCAAATAAAGAAAAATGTTTTTTTTTAACAGTATACAGTCACAACTTAACATTCAAAACATAAAATGGACAATTGTTTTTTTTAAATTTCTAAAGGAAGAAAGACAAGAAAATATGGCTCTACTGACTAAACTGTGTTGAAGTGGGAATTATCACAAAGAATTATGCAAGTACT
The DNA here is from genome assembly GCA_029931535.1 of Margaritifera margaritifera. Classification (NCBI taxonomy): domain Eukaryota; kingdom Metazoa; phylum Mollusca; class Bivalvia; order Unionida; family Margaritiferidae; genus Margaritifera; species Margaritifera margaritifera. Next base: position 5,093,971 of record JAQPZY010001619.1, read on the forward strand.
TCTCATTATAAATTTCATTGAAGCACATTGCAGGCATTAAAATTCTCACAAATCTCTCTAAATGTAGAAAAAGGATTTAGATGTAAAATTTAGGCACTCATCATTGGAAAAAAAATAGAGAGAGAAGAAGAGAAATATTGACTAATACTTCATCACATTTCATAGGGTACAGAAATTTAAATTGAAAACATATATCTTTATTTTAATCTTTGCTTTATTAATAAATGAAGGAGATATAAGAACTGCAAATATCAAGTAGAACATGGTGAAAAATTATGTTACAAGATAAAGACAGTTCGGGGGGGGGGGGTGCTATCACAAAGAGCTACTGTTTATTTTAAGCAAGTTATTGTCAATAATTTTGACCCAAAAGACAAAACTATGTTCCATTGGAGAGATTAGAAACATTAGGTACATCCTAGGTTTCTTGAACATGTTTACAGCTAAACATAACTTGGGAATGATATTTGATGTGGGACAATATAGTTTTATGAAAACAAATGATGAACAGTTATACAAATCAGACTTTTGTTTTCCCTGGTATGTTAGCAAGGCCTTTGTTACTTTACTTCCTCATACATATCAGGGACAACAATACCTGTGCCAACTTTTGTAAGGGTCTCACTTGTTCTAGTAATACTTTACTTCCTCATACATATCAGGGACAACAATACCTGTGCCAACTTTTGTAAGGGTCTCACTTGTTCTAGTAATACTTTACTTCCTGATACATATCAGGGACAACAATACCTGTGCCAACTTTTGTAAGGGTCTCACTTTTAAGCACAAAAATGTATAAACTCAGCATTAGAATTGTATAAGAAAAATGTAAATGTGGTTTTCAGGTATGTAGTTCAAATATAAGTTTACAAAGTTCAATATTTGACCTTTAAAGTTTGTTGCAGAGAAGAATGAAGATTTTCAATGATTCTCTCTTATTATCAAACTCTTTTGGGAACATTAAAATGGTTAAATTAGAATAGATACGTTGGATAATCAAGTCTGTATTCATTGTTGTCCTTAGACAGCTAGGCAGGGCAGGGTGCTGATAGTCTGTCAGGGCATTTCTTTAGCACTGTAAAATCTCTACTTGGAGCTCCCTTTCTGTGAGAATGGGCTCATCTTTATGCACTCTACTGTAGTCTGAGTTTCCTCTGACCTTTCTTACCCCATGTATTTGGACAGTTATGTTAGGTCAAAAGTCAGAGTGCATCTGTTATTGGAAAGTTGGAAATTGACAAAACCAAACAGTAGTGGTAAAGGGTACCCACTAACTACCAGGCCTAGCAAAGTTAAGCATCCTTGCATCAAGCCCTACCTGCATGAAATTGATAGGAAGATGATTTATATTCTCAGACATAATAATTAAAACTTATTTTGTCTACTTAATAAGCTGAAACCGGAGTTTTTGCAACTGGACCTCATACCTGGGCATTTCTTACATTGCTTGCTCATGTGATCCAAAACAACATGGTCTACATTTTCCTTGATGTCAGAAGTTAAACGCTGATTGGATACAAACAACCTTCTGAAAAGGGAAAGACTGATGATAATTTTATTGCATTTAAATAAATAAGCTGTGGGATTTGGGGACCATGTCACCATGCAGTGCTCATTGCCCATATATTGGCTTATTAAAGTTAAAAATTATATTCTATCTCTAGCGTCAAAAACGATCGATATTGTACTTATCGATTTCAGGCAGGTAGGGTTCGATACAAGGTTGTTTAGTTTGGGTGAATTACAACTTTTTATTAGAGGACCCATTCTGATCTCGAACCCCAATATAACAGTCCAGATATATGACACAGGGTGGGAAAGGTCAGAGGAAACCCTGGGCCAAATCCACTGGTGCAATAAAGAATTTAAGTGAAAATATGGGCTAATTATGCCAGGCTGACACACCAGATGCATATTAAATACTACCATATGTCATGTATTTATCTGCTGGAGATTAAAGACAGGGGAGCTCCCCAGAGAGGGCAGGGTGCAGAACCCCCTTAAATCAGGTTAGGGACAACACTGTATATACAGTTTATTTAAATCATTTGAGGGGCATAGTGTTGATTCAAATGAACTGAGAATTTGTATAATCAAGGTTCCAATAATCAAGGCTGTACTGTATTGCATTACAAATGAACTGTATACTGGACAAGATGTAAATATTGACATGATCGATTACAAGATGTCTGTAGGGCATTGTAATGATTTGACTTCCTCCTTGCCCCTTAGTGTCAGGAAGGTGTTTACTTATCAGTTAGATGCACTGTATGTGTGTGTGTGTGTATTGTGTGTGTGTGTGGAGAGAGAGAGAGCCATGATAGAACCAGTAAACATTGTCAATTAGACGAGTTTTTTTTAAAGGACAGTTATTATTTATTATTGTGCTCGCATAGTATGAAGTTCAGTATCATGTTACCCAAATCTGGCATGCTTTTGTGATATTAATCCATTAATCTGTAGTTGATGTAATATGAATGCATATAGATCATTTTGTCATTTAAAAAATGTAGAACCTCTTACATGTAGTCTCTGAGTGATAGCATTATGGACACTAGTCAGCCACTAATGACTTGTACAGAGTGATGATTACTTCCAGTGGACATCCATGTTGTGACAGCAAGTGTGAATATCCAATTCCGGCCTCCTGTATTTATTCCACTTTTTATGTCTTTGCTGAAATTGTTTGATGATACGCATAATCAATTAACCCATGCCTATAAATACCAATTTATCAGATATTTTGGTGATTTGGAAGAATAATTCTGAATAAATTCGTAACCCACATGAACATCAATTTGTCTAGTATTTTGAAAGTTATCCCAGGGTAACATAACAAAGAACTGAGCAAGAACAACACTAAATGCCTTTTATGAAATAAGCAAGATTCTGCCAAGACTTCATCCTGCATGGTATTGAGGGCACCTGCAGCAGCTAGTGTCACATTCCCAGGGATTTGGTGTGACATGAATACTGTAGAGGGTACTTGCAGCATCCAGTGTCACATTGTCAGGGATTTGTTGTGACATGAATAGTATAGAGGGCTCCTGCAGCAGCCAGTGTCACATTGTCAGGGAATTGGTATGGCATGAATCATATAGTTGGCACTTGCAGCAGCCAGTGTTACATTATTAGGTATTTGGTGTGACATGAATAGTATAGAGGGCACCTGCAGCAGCCAGTGTCACATTGTCAGGGATTTGGTGTGACATGAAGAATACCAGTGAAAAAAATCGCTATCAGTGTTGTCTTGAAATGCTGGATGAAAGAAACAATAAAAAGGATTTTTGTTGGTTTGGGATCATTATTTCACAGCATGGGGAAATTTGCTGGTTATTGATGGTTCATAGATAAAAGACTCATGTTGCATGATGTTGCGTTTTTGGAAGGCAGTAAAGCTAATCAATCTACTTCTTAGTTTTTCTTTTGTAATACTTGATCTGATTCAATTTTTTAAAAATATGATCCTCAAAATAAAGTTTAATGTTAGAAAATGAAAGCTGCACAGTTGATAACATGCTAAATTGAAATATTTTTAGTAAGGCTACTGGTGAAGCTAAAATGGCCGGATTTGGATACCCTGTCAGATTTGGGTACATTGATGTAGTGTTTTTGTCGAGCCCACCTTGGATGAAGCTCAGCATAGCAATCACTTTGGTGTTTGTGTATGTGTCCATCCATGTTCCCATCCTCACCCTAGATTAACCTATTTCTCAAAGTTTTTATATGCCTGCCATGAGGTAGAGCGTATAATGTTATGCTGTTGTCTTTCCATCCATCCATCCATCTGTCTATTCCCTAGTTCATTTCTGCTCCCTAACTTGAGTTCTTCACCATTACCATTAGTTCTACATCAAAAACCTGGACCAAACTTTGTGCATGGCTTACATTTTGTTTGAGAACAAAGGCTATTGATTTTGGGGTCAAAAGGTCAAAGTGCAAGGTCACTGTGACTCAAAGAAGAAAAATGGTTTGTGGACAATAACATGTTATACATAATAGACCTGGACCAAACTTTGTGGATGGCATGTATCCGGGGTAACGAAGAAGCCTTTTGAATTTGTGGTCAGAGGTCAAGGTCACTGATTGAAAGAAGAAAAATGATTTCTGCACAAAAATATGAGTTATCTACATAGAGGACTATTAGTAACATTAGTGAGAAAGCAAGACCTGACAGTCACTTTTTTTACTGCCACTGGTACCTGTGTCAGCAACAGTTTGTTAAGGTTTTGGTTAAAGCTTTTCATTTTAAATTCTTTGCTAAACCCCTTTATAGATTCTCATCATTCTTGGGATGAATCAGTATGAAACTAAGACCATTCATTCTGCTATGTGCATGTTTGCCCCATTGACCTTGGTGTCAAGTTCACAATACGAGAATATGTTCTTAAGGTTTTGGTTCAAGTTTTGTCATTTGTTTACATTTCCTAAACCCCTTGATGAATTTTGTTCATATTTGGGATTAATCATTTTTAAACTTGAAGAATTGATTCTGTATAACACTCCCTCCCCCCTTTGAATTTTGAATCAAGGTCACAGCTTTAGAAAGTTGGCATTAAAGTTTTGGTTAAAGTTTTTATTTACTTATGCTTATATTTCTAAACTTCTTGATGAATTTTATTCATACTTGGGATGAATCATATATGAGCTGAGGCAGTTAATTCTGCAACATCCTTGCTCAACCTTTGACCTTAAGGTCAAGGTCACATTTTACAACGATGCTTTGATCGTGGTCTCAACATGCAGGCCCTGACCTTTTTTTTATGACACTCTGTTTCACTAATTGAACAGGTTCACATTAGTGAATGTTCTGCAGTTAAAATGAACTTAATTTCTTCCAACAAAAAAAAAGCATGGCACAAATCTGAATTACCCTCTGCATTTACTCATCATAACTTAGTCAACTCACTTGTTGATACCTATGGTACAGTTTACCAGGTCAATATTTACTGCTTAACAGCTAACTTAGCTTAAAATTTAATGACACTAGTCACTGCACATAGACAGATGTATAATACACTTGACAAAGTGTATTACTTTGCAAACATCAGCAGCCTGTTTTTCGGGATGCTGTAGGATTTAGGACTTGTTCAGGATCTAGTTGATATATACAGATTGTTATAAACTTCATTTTCATAATGGATGTACTTTATTCTTACACTGTGGACAATTCAATGAATCGCTAATTTGAGTATTCCATATCACTTAATGAAGTGTGAAAATTAGGCTAAATAATTAGAGGTATGTTTTATTTTTAAAAAATGTAATCTTTTTTTAGATAATATTCAAAGGCAGCTGTGAAAATTACTACATTGTTTTCCATGGAGTATCATGTAAAATTTCTGTATATTGCAAAGGTAGTGAATATTGATTAAATGGCATCTTCAGGTAAAATTATTTTTTCTTCAATCAAATGTCCAAGGTAGGAAACTGCACAAGTCAGTAATGACATGACTTAAACTCAGAAAGTTACTATTTTGAAGTATTGTTACTTTGTTGCCAGAAGTTTACATGCACTGAATTAGAAACTGGAGAAAAGTGTCTGGGAGATGGAATAAAAATGTCATCAGCTTTGATAAATGAATAGAGGATTGGAGTGCCTTGCAAAATTGAATCTGATAGGATATACTTCACATGATTCAAGTGAAGTGTCTATCAGATACATGTGTGCAACCTCTGACAGAGAAATCAATTATTTCTGAATCAATCACATCTTTACACTACCAGCTATAAATATCCCTATGTAAATAGTAGGTACACAAACTAATCCAGATTACACCAGTTTTTCCAGCAGTAGCATTGGGTAGCATTCAATTATTTTTCTAATGTCAAACTTATGACTTAAGTATTTCTTGCAACAACATATTTAAGGAGTTTTTAAAATGCAAGAATTGTGCTTTAACAAGATTTGTATAATTTGTTCTTAGTGTGATTTTTCTAACTCGATCTGATATAACCAGATAGGAAATGCTTATTTTAGAGTATTTTACTTATGTCTATTTTGAGGACATTCATCAGAAGTTTTGGGCAGCTACATTTTTTGTGAGGTTTTATGTGAAATACAGCTGCAATAAATTAACTACAAGCTAGTAATTTTGGTTATAAAAACAGAATAATATCTGGAACACAACTAATGAAAAGAAATTGAAGTGTTTTCCTGATAATTTAACAAAATGTCTGGTTGCCTGCGGTGGTTATTCAGGAGGAAAAAACGTAAAATGGACGAAAAGGATTATTGTAAGGGAAATATTTCTCATCATTCGGATTCATATACTAGGCAGTGTTCTGGAATCCTACAGAATAATTATAAGCAGGTTTGTTGTTTTGCTTTTAGATGTATCATCATATGTACTTCTAAATCTATTTGACATCTTGTTGTACATCATTTATAATATCTCACTTAGACATACATTTTCAGTCCCATTTATATTAGGTCAATGTTTTTTCACTCCTCCTGATGTTATGTTTAGCTGATGAATATAATGGCACAAGGTCATTCTGAGGGACATGTCTAGTAAACTTGAGTTACCATATATACTCGCGTATAAGCCGAGTCCAAATGCAAACAATATAGACCCTGATCTGCTGTCTCATAATGCGCTGGCAGATCATGGTCTATGTTGTTTGTTCCACTGATTAGTCCTTATCACAAGTTGCATTGTTTCCTAAATTGGATCAGAACCTTTCTTCCTGCAACAGGTCTCCAGGGTATCTTTTAGGACATACAATATAGGGATTCACTTTAATTTCTCAGTAATCACACTGAAACATCAATAGAACAGATGAAAATCATGCATCACGTTTGCAAGCCCTGCTTCCATTTTTTCATTGAACCCCTACAATATTTAGAAAATTCTCTCTTTATTTCCAAATGGAGGTGGAATTTCCCATCTAAATTTTCAGTTCTAGAACAGATCATGGGTCTCAAAAGTGTTTAACTTGCTATGTGTCCACTGGGCTATGAGACTGGAATGTGACTATTAGAGTCCACTGGGCTATGAGACTGGAATGTGACTATTAGAGTCCACTGGGCTATGAGACTGGAATGTGACTATTATTTTATTTTTCTTGTTGAGGGGAAAAATCCACTCATCCTTACATGTATCTACCCATCACTCATTAGGACAAGTGGACAAGTGGATTTTTCAAGCCCTGTGTTTAGAATAATTCTTTAGTGTATTGTATGAGTGAGAAAACAGTAATGTGTTCTGTGCAATTTTCCAAACCCTGTGTTAAGGATAATCCATTAGTTTATTGTATGAGTGAGAAATCAGTAACTTATTGTGTGTAAAAAAAAAAATCTTACCCTCTAATTTTTCATATACCATCAATTCATAAAGATCATTTTTATTGTTTGTCCTCTTGGAGACCCAGAAATGGTTGTTTTATCTGTATAATTTTTATTTGAATGAAATTAAATAAAAAATACTATTTGCTGACAAATACTCTGCATCTATATTTGTACATTTGTTGAAGTTGTGGTTTAATTTTTATTTTGTTAATGCTAAATTCAATGCAGTCTTTTGCATTTTTATGCATTGGCAATTTTAGTAAAGCATACTTTTAATAAGGTACAAAAGCAATAGTTAATCCCCTTTAATACTTGAAAACGGAAACCCAACTTCATTAAATGAATTTACATTTCATTCCAAATTAACAAAAACTAAAGGAAACAATGAAGGGAAGTGATAAACACAAAGTCAGATGCATTTCTGAGACTTTAAATGAAAAACAGAGATGATAGCTGAAATGCAGATGTGAATGGAATGCATAACAAAATAAATTCAGAATGGAAATGAAGAGCAAATGAAATGAAACCAAAAAACAGATTTGGTAAAATTGCCTGTTTCAGGGTATGTAATTGTTTTTATAGACAACTCTTACCTTAATAGAAACTTGCAAATTGTACATACATGTACTTGTACTTAAGAAAATTATAGTTTATATTTTTACTTGTAATTATCTGTACACACAAAAAAATAAATGGTGCACAAAATTACTAATAACACAACTTATCAGAAAACTTGTGTACTTTTATTAGACTTTCGTGTTTCCATTGTGCATGTTTGCAGTAATATGGATCAAGTCAATATTTTCTTAGCAATAGTGGTGCAGTGTCAGTCTATGGATTTGATCGATGATTGTTGACTTTTGGTGTTTAGTCAATAATCAGATCATGATTTCATTTCATCAGTCACAAATCAGTACTTTTGTCGATAAAATCTTCAAGGAATGAAAAACTAATGTATTCATACCAAAAGTAAAACAGTTTGGACAAATATTTCCTGTTTGATGAAATTTATGTTAATTTGTTACTGTGGTAACTGGGCAACAGTTATAGTTAAAACAGTCATCTTTTATATGGTTCAGTCTGCATTGCAGCATTTTCTCCTAGATAAATCCACTGGACCTGCCTTGTTGATATTTTTAAATGGTGGTGGTGGGCTTAACAGTGGAAAAGGCTTTATACAAGAATTTGGAAGAAAAATTGTACAGGTTGGAGATGGGTTTATCATCAAGTATTGACTTATCATGGAAGAAGTTTTGTATGATACTGAAAGTACTTTTGGGATCAATTAATTTTGTAAAAACAATCATCACTCATAAAATTTTTACCAATTCCCATCACCAGGTGGCTGCATTTGTGGGTTGACCATTTGTAAAGAATAAATGTGTTAGTCAGTTAAATCTAACTCCTGTGAACTAAAATGCTACATAACTCATCCATATTCCTGTGTTCCTAGTTTATAAGAACAATGGTTTTTTTAGCTCACTTCGCCATAATGCAAAGTGATCTTATGGTTTGGTCCTTCATTCATCATATGTCCGTAGTGCATCATCTGTCCTCTGTTCACCATTGTTATTTACAACTTCTCAAAACTACTTGACCAATTTGCACATAATTTTACAGTGAGTATTTTGGCATGAAGGACCTATCATCCAGTATGTCCACCATTACTAAAATATAAAAGCCTTTAAACAACTTCTTAAAAACCACTCACAGAATTCAACCAAATGTTACAGAAAGCATGCTGGCAAAATGGTGTGTCAAATTTGTTCATTGATGCCAACCCACCATCAAATATAGCAGCTGTTACTAAAAATAGTCCAACCTTCAAAGTCTTCTTGTAAAAAAAAGACATTGAACATAATTTGAGCAAATGTGATGGAAAGCATCCTAACATAAAGGCCTTTTAAGTTTGTACAAATGATTCCGGTCTGCCATCAAATATGTTTGCCGTTACTAAAAGTATAAAATCTTTAAATGACAACTTTTCAAAATCCACTTAACAGAATTTTTTTACAGAAAGCATGCTCGCATAAAGGGCTTTCAGATTTGTACAAATGATTCTTATCCAGCGTCAAATAAGGCCACCATTGCTAAAAATATAAAAAATTCCTCTAATGACTTCTTCTCAAAAACCGCTCAACAGAATTTGACTGAATTTGTCAGAGCATCAAGGCATAAAGGGTTTTCAAATTTGTACAAATGATTCCAATCCACCGTCAGATATGGCCACCATTCCTAAAAAATATTCAACGACTTCTCAAAAACCACTCAACAATATTTTACCAAATCAGACAAGGAGCATCCAGGTATAAAGGGCTTTGAAACTTGTACAAAAGATGTTGATCCACCATCAAATATGGCTGTCATTGCTTAAAATAGCAAAATCTTTAAAAAAACTTAATATGAATAATTGCTCAACAGAATTTGGCCAAATTTAAAAAGCATTATTACATGAAGGGATTTCAGGTATGTACAAATAATGCCAATCCAACATCAATTATGGCCACCAATACTAAAGATAGAAAAACCTTTAAACAACAACAGCTTAAAAACCACTAAACAGAATTTTTTTAAATCTAACAGAAAGCATCCAGTATTAAAAGGCTTTCAAGCGTGTACAAATTCTGGCCAGCTTTTAAAAAAGTTGTTATCACTACTCCACCTGAAGAGATGCTCTATCAACATTGGGTTTTCACTAAAAGACTTCTTATGTTGTGTAATTGGTACAAAATGAAAATGGGGCTTATCAGACATCAAACATGGCCATCATGTTAGCAATCTTAAAAGTCTTGTTATCAGAATATCTCCTGAACAGATCATCATATTGACGTGGAATTTTCAATAAAAGACTTCTTCTGATATCCATTTGATCCTCACTGAAAATGGTGCCATTCTGATGTCCAACATGGCTGCCATGGTGTCCATCTTGAAAATATATATGGCTACTCCTCCTGAATGGATGGTTGTCTTGACATGGGGTTTTCATTAAAAGTCTTCTTATAATATGTGGTTGGTCCTACATGAAAATGGTTCTGATAGAACCTCAGACATAGTGTCCAACTTGAAAATCTTGTTATCACCACTTGCCTGTATTTTAAAGGAGTAGTCATATCAACTTCGGGTCTTCACTAAAAAACTTCCAGTGATATCTAGTTGCTCATAAATGAAAATTATGCCCTCAGTCATCCAACAAGTCCACCAAGGTGGCTAACTTGAAAATGTTGCTATTGCTACTCGTCCTGAACAGATGATCATTTTGACACGAGGTTTTCACTGAAAGACTTTATATGATACGTTGTTGGTCCTAAATGAAAATGGTTCAGATCTGACCTCAATATTGCTGCCATGCCAGTCATTTTGAAAATCATGTTATGACTACTCCTCTTGAATGTCTGATCATATTTATATGGGTTTTTTCACTAAAACATAATAGGTCCATTTAAAAATGTTGCTGGTCTAACCTCACAAAATGGCCTCCATGGTGGCCCTCATGAAAATCTTGTTATGACTCCTCCTTTTGAAAAGATGGTTGTATTGACACAGGGTGTCCATTGAAACATTTTTGATGTGATGTAGTTTATCCAAAGTGAAAATAGTGGTGAGCTGACCTCACAAAATGGCTGCCACTGTGACTATGTTAAAAAATATGTTTCCGCTGCAGAACATATTGACATGGGGTTTTGACTAAAACATTGCTTGCAGTGTATAGTTGGTCCGAAATGAAAATGGTGCCAATGTGACCTTTCCACTGTGAAAATCTTTTCATGGCTTCTCTTCCTGAACAGATGGTATTATCTACATGGAGTTTTCACTAAAACACTTTTTTTTGCAATATGTAGTTGGTGCTATATAAAAATAATTTTGATCTAACCTCAGACATGGCTGCCTTGATGGCTGTCTTGAAAAATCTTTTTATGGCTACTTCTCCAGAATGGATTGCCATATTGACATGGGGTTTTATTAAAACAGTATGGCAATATGTAGTTGATCCTAACTGAAAATGGTGCTAATCCAACTCCAGCATTGCAACCATATATAGTGGCCATCTAAAAAAATCTTGCTACTTTTGAATGAATGGTGCCACTGACAAGGCATTTTCACTAAAACACTTCTTGCGATATGTTATTGGTTCTGAGAGAAAATGGTGTAGATCTGGCCTCCAGCATGTCCATGCTATTTTGAACAAGTTTGAAAACCACACATAATTGACATTGGTGTCATGTCAGAGGTCACTGCTTGGATTTTTTTTCTTCATTGAGCTTATGAATACAGTAGCTTGTACATATACAAATGAATTTTTAACAGACTTTGTATTTCATTGTTTTTCAATAAAAAAGTTGATAATCAGTTCTCTGACATTGATTTATAGATCAGTCTGGACTCCAGTGTTTTATCAGTAATGGTTTGTGAGCATGATAACACAAACAAATATGAATGGATTTTTATCAAACCTATTGTTTGGTAATATTTTAAGAATACATTGAATGATGCAAGTTCAGTAATTTGAGTTTTTGTTTTTAAAAATCATTGTTGATTTAATTAAATTGAGCATTTGGGTTCAGTGATGTTCTATCTATGATATCAAGGTCAAGGTCAGAGGTCATTGAGAAAGACTTTTGTACCACACTTATCATGTGAACATGTTAATTCAGACGTATTCGAAAATATTTTTGTTGACAAATCTGGTATGTTAGAGTTTTGCAAGAATATCTGAGAAGGTTGCAGTAGTCTGCAGTTACAAAGAATAAAAATATGGAAGAAAAATGGACTTCTCATGGACTCCTGAAAATCCTTTTTGGACAATAGAGCTTCATTTCCTATGAGAGACTTGTTATTTTGAAACATACATTTTTATCATCTGATCTAAAATAACAGTCAGGGAGACCAATCTTGGAATTAGAATTTTAGCAAATTGCATCACTTAACCATAAAAGGATTTATACTTTTCATAGTCCCATAAATTTCCAGAATGATTTTTGCTTGGCAAATTTGTGACTACATGATTATCAAAGTCTACATGTTGTATGTGCAATAGATTTAAATATTGTGTGAAATCTTTATTAGCATTCAGTTTGTATATATCCCTAATTAAGAATTTCAGTTTGATGGCATTCACTGAACCTATTCAAAATGAAAATTTGATTCCTTAGGTTATTTTTTAACAGTTAGATTTATTTAACTTTTCATCCAGCAAAAAGAAAATATTACCATATATACATGTATACAAGTCAGATCCAGCTTCATATAACATAGACCATGACCTGCCATCACATAATGCACCAGCAGATCAGGGTCTGTGTTATTTGTTCTACTGATCAACAATTATTTATGCATAGACTGAGACCTGCTGGTTCATTGTGTGATAGCAGACTTCGGTGTGTGTTGCTTGCAGATGGATCCAACTTGTATGTGAATATATACAGTAGTTTGCCCTACTCTTTGATCAACATGTTTTTCAGTGGTTAACAACAGATTTGTGATGAATAGTTAAAAATAGCATTATTGCTTCAATTTTGTTTTCGGTAAATTCAGTATTTACTCTTTAAACACTCAGAGGGGGGGAGGGAGGGGTGAATGGCCAATAGTGTTTTCATTTATAGAAAAAAGGACAACAAAATTTCACATAATTTTGTATCAAGAATACATATATTTATCTACAACAATATATAGATGAGTAACCTCTTTGCTTTTTTTTTTTAACAATTAAACATTCTAATGGTATTAAGATAAACACACCTTAGTGTAGTTTTACAGGATTGGTGTTTTGAAATTATCATGACCATCAGACCTGTTTCATTTCTGAAAAAGTGTCAAAATCATTAATACAGGATTATATTTATCCTTAAAGAAGAATCTAATGCAGATTTTCTAAATCTGTGTTGGACTCATGATCTCAAGTCACAGGTGACAATCCGCTATGCTCCTTTTTAACCCATGACTGCCTGCAGCAGGATTTCCTCGTTTTTTCATGAATATGCATAAACAAAAATACATGATCAATAACACAATGTAACGGTCTCCTAAGCATCAATAAAAGTGCCCTTTTTATTAATTGATAAGTGACTGTGTTTGGAAGAGAAACTTTGATTGGCTCATTCAAAAGCATGAAAAGTCATGTTGGGTCAACATTGCAAAAAAATTGTACTCATGTTTGCTGTGATGGTCTAATCAGATTTATGCATATTCATGAGTAAAAAGGAAATCTTATCTCAGGCATCGAAGGGCAATAAGAGAGCCTGGCAGATTTTTGCCTGTATCTGGCAACAGTGTGTTGGATATTTCTTTAGTAAGTAAGTAAGTATAATGTAATATCTTCACCCCTTACTTTGGGTTAAAAGCTCACATTAAAAAATATCCATTTCTGAGCGCATGTATTGATCTTAGCATACATTATGCAAGGGAAGCAGCAGCTATAATCCAGTTAAAATATTAGCATTTTCTTAGAACCTGCCACCAAACTTGCCTGCTATCTTGTTACCTCTTTACTTTGTGTGTTAAATGACTCTAAAAAATGGATCTTACATATGTTTTAGTGGGTGCAAACATGTTGAAGGAGAGAATGCACCTCCAAAGAGGAGAACACTGAACATATATGGAGGGAGCTAACTTGATTAGTATGTACATAAAAGTGATGGAGACAGTCAGTGACATTGTTGGTTTGCACTTACTATATTGAACTTTAACCTCATGAAATTTACCCAAATACTAATTTTTTAAGTGAAGAGTGTGCATATGTCAAAATTAATGTTAAATATGTTAAGACACTTGATGACATAGTTGCAGTTCTAAATACCCAGTGATGCTCTTTGGTTGAGCTGTCAGGGGGATTTGCATGTACCTCTGTCCTCCTATAATGATCATGATATGGGCTTTTCTCAAATTTAGGTGACACTGGCAGTTTTGGGTGGCAGAATGTCTCCTGGGCTTGCTCAGGGTGCAGCACTGCTGACCCTTCATTTTAAAATGGTTTTGAGTATGAAAATCAAGTTCAAGCTCAAAATTGTCTAATCAGAAATGACACTTCAAGTAGGTTTATGTTACATAAACATATGTCACCTGACTAAAAACAGTCCTTAACGTTCCACATTTCTGACTTTGTTTAAAGTAAAGAGAATTTTAGCATTTAGAGGCAGGGAGTTCATGTTAGAGATTTTTTTAGAGGCTTTCAGAATACAGGAATACATATAGCAAATGAATCGCAGTGTAATAGCATTTTAGTTTGGTAGTGTACTGTTTACTTCTCATATTCCAGCTGTACACATTGTGGACATGGCTGCCCACACGCTTCGCAGTCTGTCAGCCTGAACTGCTGTTCACATCAGAAGAACATGGAACCAGTCTAATGACACTGTATTCTAAAGTAGAACACTACCAGCCCACTGTGCTTGTCATAAAAACTACAAATGATGAGGTAACTTAACTACACAAGAACACAACACACACACACAAACATGCATGCATATTTATGTTACTATGTATGCATGGTGTTGGTTTGTTTGTTTTTGATAGTTTTAGCTGCACTTTTAGCACATTATTGGCTAGATCATGCTGAGGAAGTGAGAGCTAAATGCCTTTCCCAAGGAATCACCAAGGCATCTGGCCGGGGCAGGTATTGAACCAATGCTCTACCAACTGAGCTACTGCTGCTCCCACATGGTATTGTTGGATTACGATTTGAGGTAAAAGTTGTAGCTCGGGGATATTGGGAGTAAATAATAACGAAAGCAATTTACACAAATTTAATATTCCAATTGCACATACTTAACAATTTAAGGGTTGTTTACAATTTTCAGGTACTGAAATATGGAATTCAGTTCCTGCTCATGTAAAAAGAGCAGAATGGATCCGCACTCTTTCAAAAGCCTGTATTTGATTTTTATGAAACAAGGTCATTGATAAGGAAGTAATTTTGGTCCTAGACCAGAAGAGCACATGCAGTGGCCTTTCGTTCAGCATCCAGTGGCATTTGCCACAAGTTTGTTATCACTACTCATCCAAACCATTGGAAGAATTACCAGCAAACTTGACAGACACATTCATCGCAAGGTCTGGTTGGTCCTAAATGAAAAGGGTGCCCTTCAGACATCCTTACTGCTACAACTCCTAAACATATGGATATATCAACATGGGGTTTTCACTGAAAGACTTCTTATGGTATCTAGTTGGTCCTAAATGAAAATGGTGTTGATCTAACATCCAATATGGCAACCATGGTGGCCATTTTTAAAAAAAATCTTGTTATTGATGTTCTTTCTGAATGGATGGTCATATTAACATGAGGTTTTCACTAAAAGACTTCTTATGATGCCTAGTTGGTTCTAAATGAAACTGCTGCTGATCCAACATCAAATATGGCTGCCAAGATGGTCATCTTGAAAATCTTGCTATTGTAATATTCCAGAACAGGTGATCGTATAGATGTGAATTTTCACTAAAAGACTTTCTTATCATGTCTAGTTGTTCTTAAATGAAAATTATGCTGGTCTGACATCCAATATGGCTGCCATTTTTAAACTCATGTTATTGCTAGTCCTCCTGGATGGATAGTCATATCTACATGGGTTTGGACCAAAAGACTAATTATGACGTCCAGTTGGTCCTAAATGAGCATGGTACTCTGCTGACATACAATATGGCCATCACAGCAGCCATTTTGAAAATCTTGTTATTGCTGATCCTGATAAACAGAAAGACATATTGACACGAGTTTTTCACCAGAATACTAACTATGGTATCTAGTTTGTCCTGAATGAAAATGGTGTTGATTTGACCTCAAGTATGGCTGCCGTAATTAATTATTGAAAATCTTGTCACTAATTCTCCAGAATGGATGGTCATATTACCGGTAACATAGGGTTTTCACCAAAAGTCATCTAATAGTGTCTAGTTTGTCCTAAATGAAAATGGTACTGATGTATCATCCAGTATGGCTGCCACAGTGGCTAATTAGAAAATCTTATCACTAAAGAATATCAGAGATGGTTTTGGCAATCGATGGTTAAAATGAAGAAATGGTCTTATCTTGAATTCCAGGAAATTCTTTTCAGCCAGTAGAGCATCAGTTCCTTTGAGGGACTTGTGTTTAAAAATTACATCTGAAGTTAGGAAGTGAACATAGCCATGCAGAGTGAGAAATCATCTATGAGCTGCACATTGCAAGTAAAGTCTAGC
This sequence comes from Margaritifera margaritifera, assembly GCA_029931535.1. Taxonomy (NCBI): domain Eukaryota; kingdom Metazoa; phylum Mollusca; class Bivalvia; order Unionida; family Margaritiferidae; genus Margaritifera; species Margaritifera margaritifera. Next base: position 5,110,433 of record JAQPZY010001619.1, read on the forward strand.
TGTACTCTCAAACCCAAATCAACTGAATCATTCAGGTTCCGCTCTACAGTTTCGTACTATGCATAGGGTTTGATTTGAAAGAAAAATAATATCCCAGGTTTTCCTCACTGGTTATCCTGGTTATTTAAAAAAAAAGACCTTTTATGTCTTGGGTATTGTTCAAATAACTTTTAATTCCCTTTCTTTTGCTGTATGGTCGATGGGTTTCATTTGAGTTATAGAATATAAAGCTTGGTCTTACTTCAGATGTGCACCTCTCAAAAGATTGCTAGCTCTGGTTGGTCATTTTCCCTTCCTGGACTTCAAAGCTAAATTGGAAAAAAGAGCCGATAACTTTTGTTACTTTTATATATTTTGTAATTCATTTACTGCACTTTCAGAAGCTGGTATTGTCTAATCTGGCAAAATTCATTTTCCTTATTTTAATAACTGCTAAAGTTAGTGTACTTGGGAATAGTTCAGGCTCATTTTTCGAGCACATGGGAGCAGCCATATTGATCAGCTGTCTGATTTAGATAGTGCATAGTTTCCATAATTGCCATATGTAAAGAAATTTCAGTCATAGTACATGAAAGTAGCATAGAGGTATGCCAACATTCTCTTCATTGCGCATGTTGCCAATTCAAACAACTTCACCTTGTATCAGTCCCTCTCTCAGAAGTACATAATAACTGTAGAGTGAAACTTCAGATATAGCAATAAATAAAATTATATGTTCTTTAAATATTCCTCCTGGATATACCCATTTCTAATTTTATAGCAAGGATTGTCAGTGCGGAAAATGAGAATACATTTTCTTTAAAGTTTGGACCTTGTGCAAAAATGCAAAACTCCTGAGGAAAACCTTATGATAAATTTGAACACTCAATTCCTTTTTTTTTTTTTTTCCTTCATATCATCATGTATAAGTTTCTGAATAAAATGGTACATTAATATTGATGCTATGTATGCAAATAAGGTAATTATACTGATTTTACTCTTCTTACTACAACATGACTTGAGGCAGTATTATGTGTGCAATGTGTGCTATTATAGAGAAATTAAAAGTCATAGGACATAGAAATTAAATCAACATGAATTTAAAACTGTTGGATTAAATGAAAAAAAATTAAAGTAAACATTGTTCTTGCACTTTATATTTAATAAAATTAAGGGGGAAAAAAAATGATGAAATAGTAATAGCTTCAGTGGATTCCATATACTGGTGCCAAAAGAATTAGCAAGTTTTTTTACCTTTTGACCTTTGAACCCTGCAACCCTGATCTGTTCCATCCCTGTTCAAAGTGTAAAATGTATCATTGACATCTCAGGAATAGTTGTGTCAAGTTTCATGGTCATATCTGTTAGCATAGCATTGGGGTTGCTATGTTAAGAAAATTTTCTGTGCATTGAAAATAACTTGATTTTCACCATTGTATGGTAATTATGGGAGGGAGGCTTGTGTAATATTTTGGTACTAATGAACACTCTTTTGTGGAAGAAATGCATGATAATTATTCAAAAGGACTGTTTAGATGTTTGCAATTTAAATTTTTCAGCTATACAACCAAAATTGAATCATATAATAATAGCATTTGTTTTGTTGTTAAGATTATGCTCTAGGGATTTTGGAGCACTGTGCACAGTGCAGAACTGTTTACTCTACAACTGTCACAATGTAGGGAAAATTAAAATACATTAACATGTCTTTCACCCACTTGGATTGGCAGTTAGTTTTGATCACTGTTAGAGCTAGCAATCTTTTATGAGATGTACATGAGAAGTATTGGGCCTAACTGTATACTCTTAAGTCCAGATGAAACACCATTATTTAGACGTGAAAATAACTATCCCCAAGGATATGCACATTTCTTTTTTCCTAACAAAGATTACCAATGGGAAAAATAAGTGGAATACCTTTTCTTTAAATTTTGCAACCTATACAAAAATGCAAAACTCCAGAGCAGAACCTGTAGTGTAAGACATAATCTTGTGGATGCAACTAGTCCTGCAGTTTCTATCTCTACTGGTTATAGACCAAAATAGCTTATGGGATGGCCTGTTGGCTGTCATCTGACAATTGTCTGTCTGTTAGCACAAGCTTATTATCGCTACTCATCCTAACGTATTTGGAGGATTGCCATAAAACTTTACATATACATTCACACAATCTGCAATTATCAAGGTTTGTGGACAAATTGCACTTGAGGTAAGGAAGAGTCCTATCAACTTCAGGATCCAAAGGTCAAGGTCACTGACTAAAGGAAGAAAATTGGTTTCCACAGAATAACATGAGTTCATCATCTACAGTTACCAAACTTTGTTGATGACTTTCACTTGGTGTAAGAAAGAAACCTATTGATTTTGGAGTCAAAAAGTCAAAGGTCATGGTCACTACAATGGAAAGAAGGAAAATGGTTTCCACATGTTTTTATTTTCTCTTCATTTAATTTCATTGATATCATGAAACCAGTTTATGAGAAACATTACTGGCACTGACGAAAAAAAAAATTTCAGCCAGAAATGGAGTGATAAGATCAACAACAAGAAAAATGCTTCATTATATTTGGGATTCTTTGATGATAAAGTTCATTATCAATGTGTTTCAATGTATGAATACAATCTGACTCATTTTTCAGGCATCAAATTTAAAACTTACCATAAATACTTGCATATAACCCAATACCAACATAGCATAATGCACCGGTAGATCTGGGTCTATGCAGTTTGCAAGGACTAATCAGTAGAACAAACAACATACCGGTAGACCCTGATTTGCCGGTGCATTATGTGATGGCAGATCAGGGTCTATGTTGTTTGCATTTGGACCCAGCTTATACGCGAGTATATACGGTAATACAGGCAGCAAACCAAATGTTGATTACATTGATTATATGCTAAATAATGTATGTTTACAATTATTTCACATGCTTAAAATAATTACTATATATAACAGGATACTGTTGCCAACATTAAACTTTACAAGATCTAGCTAACAGTGCCAGATGTGATTTTTTTGTCCATATCTTACCAAACAGGTTAAATATAATATATTTTTAAGATACAGATGTAAATGGGGGATATATATATATGTATAATCATTTGTATGGTGGTATGTTTACAGACTCTAGGTAGGTCATACAGGCAGCAAACACACTTGAAGGTTAGATAGATAACATTCAGAGGCAATGTAGACATTATGCGCCATGAACTTTATACTACTTGATCTTGTCCAGTTCCTTCCAAGATATAAATTAAACCCTCTAACTTTGGTAACTCAGTGACCTACTTCCTTTATCTAAGTTGGCATTAATAGTTTCTAATGTTTCACCATCAGAATCATTATAAATTTGCAAATGATCCCAGTATTAAATGATCAGTGAAGACAACTCTGATTGAAGGCTTAATTGACCTATTGACTCTGCTCTGCCCACAGGTATAGGTTTAAGACTATCACCAGGGCAGGCATTTTGAATGTCTGAGGAGAAGCACCATTTTTAGTAGGGCCAACTAGATGCCTTGATGAAACTGTATGCCAAGTTTCATGCATGACATTTTTCCAAGCAGTTTAGGAGTAGTAGTGATAACAAGCAACTGATAATGAACATTATACACTGGATGATGGAGACAGGACCATTGCATAATTGAATTCAGTGTGCAACGAGTAGAACTGTCAAGAAGGAAGGCCAGGGCCTGCATGTTGAGCCCATGCCCAAAGCTTTGGTGTAAAATGTGTGACTTTGACCCAAAGGCCACAAGAAAGAGGGAGTATGTCCCACAAAGAATTATCTTACCTTCATAATGATTCATCCAATTTTTGAAAAAAATACATCAAGGGGTTTAGGAAATATAAGGAATTTTTGAAAATTTAACCCAACCGTAGCACAGATATTTTTTTATGACTGTGACCTTGATTCCAAAATCAAAGGGGTGAAGGCATGTGTCAGCATTTGGCAAGTTCTGGTGCATTTTGGGAGTGTTTTTATCCAAAGTAGTACATACAATCAGAAGAAGTAATAAAAACTAATTGCTGGTGTGGCGGGTGGAGTGCACAAAGCTATATTTTCCTATAATTTCATACTTTAATTTCAAACCAGTGCATCTCAGCAATGGTTGCACATTTATGTTACCATTTGTTCCTATACTGACTAAAAGTTTAGCCTAAATATTTTTGGGGATTTTCCTTGCCAGTTTTATAGAGGCTTATGATAGCTTTATAAAAAAATTTTTTTTACCAAGTATGGCTCTCCTCTATTATAACATGTCTCATTATAACACGATTTCTGATATAATGTGGTACTACTATGGACCCCATGACCAAAATCATACCAATGTATAACAATAGGGTTGAAAAAAAAACAAGGTGAAATTTAGTCATATCTTTATTTCCTTGTCAAAAACACCATTATGTAACAAATTTTGATAGTGTCTGCTACACCACGACTCTGTATATTACGCTATTCTCAATATATTGTGGTTTCGTATATATTGTGGTTCTCTGTATAACACAGTTCGGTACATAATGCAGTCGGTGGTAATGGACCTCAACTACTGCATTATAACGAGGGATAACTGTAATGGGTCTTCACTAAGTTTAGATTGTTTTCCTACTCGGCTGATACATATAAATATACGTGTATCATTTCTGAAACAAATTGAAACCTAATATTGTCAAACTGACTCTGAAAGTTACCTCAGATAAGCAAATACAAATATGGAACTTGCAAATTGTCAGAAAACTCCTCAAACCCATCTGTCTTTCTTTCAGATATTTGGTGCATTCTGTTCCAGTTACTGGCGAGATAGGAAGCAGAGCACCAAGAATTTATCCTACTTTGGTACAGGGGAAACATTCCTCTTCACACTGAAGCCAGAGAAAATGAAGTATGAGTGGGTGGGGCTACACCAGGAAGATATTCCAAATACAGCCAACATGTTCCTTGCAGGAGATAACCACATACTTACCATAGGTGGTGGGTAAGTTTGAGAATAGCTGTACAAATCTATTTTACTTTGGATTATATATGGCATAGGACATGGCCAAAATGTTTGCCATGGTGACAAAATCATATACACACTGTCATACATGCATTATCAGCAGAACTTTGTTTGCTTGTTGATTTTGACTGCACTTTTAACACATTCTTATTTATATCATGCTGAGGAAATGGGAGCTATATGTCTTTCCCAATGATACACTAAGGCAGCTGGCCTGGATGGGTATCAAACCTGTGGTACTTGGATTATGAGACCAATGCTATACCAACTGAGCTACTATACCTGCCCATATTATCAGCAGCAGGCAAGTGTAGATTATAAATATAAACACTGTACATGGAAACCTGTTTAAGAGAGCCTCTCTTGGGACTGGCTAAAATGGTTGTACTGTAAGAGGTGACTTATATTGAGGTTCACTTTATATGAAATGTATTATGTTGAGTCTTGAGAAATGTGCTCTCTTATAAAGGTGTCTTACAGAGGTGGCTGTTGGAGCAGGTTTGACTGTAATATAAAGAATGTTGAAAAGGGAGATTTGCATGCTCAATATTAGGGTGGGTAAATGTGTTGCTTGTACTATCTTATAACTCTATGGTATGATATTTGTTTATCTCATTCTAGATTTAGTACTGACTTTGTTGATTTAACATGGTAAACAATGAAGCTAAGATTTATTCACCTGGTGTATTGAATGACTGTGTTCGAATTAAGTCATGGTGATGAATTACAGAATTCCTTTAACAAATGGCGATTGAAACTAGGCCCTGCTTTTATAAAATAGCTCAATTTCAATTAACAACTCAGCTCCGGTTTTGCCTGTAGATTACTTGTAAACTCTGAAAGAATAATTGTATTAAACATATGTTTTAAGTTGGTTATTTTGGACCTAGCACTGCAGTACTGATCTTAAATATGCCTTTTTAAAAATTACAGAAGGGTAGAATTTCGAGTTGAATATGTACTCGAGTTGAAAAAGTTGTGTGAAAGTCAGGCGAGGCCAAAGTGCGTTTACCAACAAATCTCAAAGTCTCGATAAAAGCGAAAATTTATATTCAAACCATATAATCATTTGAGGCTGTCATTTTAATTGCCATTCATTCAGATTTACAAATGCATATACCGTATATGTAAAAGTAGAGTCCAACTGCAAACAACACAGACCTTGATCTGCCATTTCATAATGTGTCAGCAAATCAGGGTCTGTGTTGTTTGTTCTACTGATTACTCTAGCAAACTGCAGAGACCCAGTTCTGCCAGCGCATTATGCAACAGCAGATCTGGGTCTGTGCAGTTTGCAGTTGGATCAACTTATAAGTTAGTATATATGGTATTATTGAATTTTTCTCCATCTGATCTCTTTTTTTAAAATAAATTTAGATAGATGAAGATTACTAACAGAGTCAAATATCGTAAATGTTTACTGGTTTAAATTATATAAAAGGGAGAGGTAACAACATATTTGACAGAAAATCTAAGTTATATATTAAGTTCCTCAAAACCAATTGAGATTTGCAATCGAAGGTGATCTACAAATTATGCAACCCAAAACAGAATTACACATGAGAACTTTCTTTTACTCAGCTGCATTGCAATGGAATCGACTACTAATTATGTACCATAACTCATCCAATATCATTATTTATTAGAATAGACAGAAACAATATCTGATATATGAATGAGTCAATAATTATATTCAATATCAGTGATTTCTTTTTGTCTTTTATCAGACATTACATGTATTTCAGTCAGTGTATTGATCTTAAATTATTTTTATAACTTGTGGAATGTTGACTACTTATCAGTTTTCTTTTTTCTTTTTTTTTTTTTTGTTTGTTTAATGAATGTAGTCTTATGATTTTCAAAAACTATTATTTGTATGGGTTCATCAAAATAAGTAAGATTAGCAATTATCTTTTGTGTTTGAAGCTAGATAATTGATTCTTGATCTTTCTTCGTAATTGACCATATACTTTGTACCACATCAGATAGTATATTTTGTATTTTATCAATAATTTTGTGCTTTTTTTTTTGTTTTACTTTGTTATATTAGCATTTATGAGGGGTTCAGGAAAGATTAGTAAATACTGTATTACCCAAGTATTATTATTATTATTATTATTATTATTATTAATTAATGAATTATTTGATTAATTAATTAATACCTCTGTTCCTTATATTGAATTCATAACATGAGGTTTTCAAACTGGTATAATTATAGTGGTATAGTTGTACCAGTATAATTTGCATTTACATGTAACAACTTTTTCTTATGCAAGTTGCCAAATCTTTCTGAATTTTTGAGTGCCTCCATAATTTGATTAGTGTGTTGGTTTGCTCCTCTGACATTTTATTTGCATTAAGCTGTGCATGTCTCCTAGATGATAATACAGATTCTGCATTCATTTTAGGGAATACTGCACAACCATTACAGTTATACCTGGTCAAACACACATATAAAACTGGGATAACTGTACCAGGATAAGTTTACTTTTTTTTCTTTCTTTCATGTGGTGGAAAGTTTAAACAGATATAATTATATCAGTTTTGACACAGTCTAAAGCCTCTCATGTAAACAGGGTATTAGTTAACACTGAATGGAAGATTATAATGCCCTGTTAAATCTGATCAAACTATCATATATACCGGTACACACTTACAAGTCAAGTCTAACTGCAAACTGCATAGACTCTGATCTGCTGTTGCATAATGTGTGGGCATTTTGTTGGGATTAATCACTAGAACCAACAACATAGACCCTGATCTGCCAGCACATTATGTGACAGCAGATCAGGGTCTTTGTTGTTTGCAGTTGGCTTGACTTAAATGCGAGTATGTATAACATTGCAGTTTTCTGTTACAAACCAGTTAAACTAAACATTTCATTCTTTGTTCCTGATCTGGAATAAATAATTCAAGCATTGTATGTTTCTACATTTTAATTATACTTAATGCAGCATTGTATATTTGAGACAGAGGGTGCTTGAACCATATAAATAATTGTATTTTTCTTGTTGTAGGCATGGTGAAGCCATACAGCTGGATGCAGATATGTTACACTGTAGGACAGAAAAGTGTGATACATTTCAAAATGAACCTCTTTCTTCCCATGAAGACTTTCAATGTAAAGTTGTTGAAGTGTATGGGTTCGTATAGTATGGAGGAAAAAAAGATGTGGCTTTGAATGGATTTCTTTAAACCTGGCTGCAGGGAATCAACAACACACAAATAATAGAAGTGTATATATTTCTGTAACCCTAGCTGCAGTGAATCGGTTGATTTTCAAAAGTGGCAGTGAATCGGCTGATTTTCAAAAGTGGAAGTTTATGGATTTATAATATCCTAGCTGCAGTGAAAGGGCCGAATGTTGTCCAGGAACAAATATCTCATGTTCAGTCATATAATATGAAGATGATCTGCAGTTAAAAGCTCCATGGGAAGTAATGAAAGCCAAGTGAAACCAACAGACTTTTCATTCTCATCAGAGTTAAATTTGATAAGGGGATCAAAATGACTTTCCTCTTTCATGTACCAAATATATCAACTCTGAACAAATGATTATTATATAGAATGGTTGGACATTTGCTCATCAGAACTTTTCACTTCATGGAACTGCCATGAAAGACTGCACAATCATTGATACTCACTATATATTATGTGTTAACTTCATGGATATACTCTTGCTTCTAGTAATATACTGTGTCACTATGGTAAAAATATTATTGTTTAAAATTTAACATGAGCCAAAGTTGTAAAATAATATTGATTCTTCAAATGGCATTATGGTGTAAAAAGATGCAAACAGTTCAACTTTTTCATTACTTAATGAGTTATGCCTAGTTGTCACTCTCATATAATCAGATATTTAGTATTAATTTATATGCATTTGTCAAGTATAGTGAATATTTTGATTTTTATTCTGCTCCCAAGGTGGTAGAAGAAGCGGGCATATTGTTTCGTGTTCTCAGTACTTCAGTCTATATGTCCATATGCCTTCTCATCTGTCCTGTATCTGTTTCCGATAGCACAAAACGATTAAACTTAGAACTATACAATTTTTGACACTTTATCATAGTCATAAGTTGATAACCTAATTAGATTTTAAGGCCATTACAGAATTTTTTCAAATTTTTGCACATTTTTAAAACTTGTTGGGACTTATTTTTGAACTTTTTAGGATTTGACACTTTTTGACAAAAAAAGACAACTTGCTTTGATTTGGTCATTCTTCTTTGTTGTTTTTTTTTTTATTTTAATGGCACATCAACTCATGAAGGTCATAGTGTCCCGAGGCAAGTGAAGTACCTTGTCCAGAGACATTCAACAGTAGCCGATCTAGGCAGATCTGATGGTAAGAATTGAACCCACACCCTTCAGGTCACTACTCCAATGCCGTAACCACTGAGCCACCACAGCTCTCAAATAAACTTTTTCCACAGTTCAGCAAAAACACTTGAAAAAAATAATAATAATTATAGATTAAGCCAAAAATAGAATGTGGGTATATCTGAACAGAGTCTGAGACATATTCAGTGATCTTCTGTCCATGATATCAGGTTCAAAGTCAAAGGCAATGATAAAGATTTGTGTACTGTACTTGTAAATATGTTAACTTAAACTTAAAAGATTTTGTTTTTTTAAACCAAATTTGGTATATTGGAGTTTCCAAAGAATATCTTAATTTCGATACTCAGTAGTTAAAAAAGATACAAAGAGGGGAGGGTAGAAATAGGCTTCTGGTGAATTCATACAAATTCTTTTCATTTAGAGAGAATTAGTGCCTTCGAGGGACTCTTGTTTTACATATCTTTTAACTTTTTGGACTTGAACCTTGTTAGCAGATTTAAGCAAAAACCACTCAAGATAGACACATGAAATTTATTATGCATATTTTGTGTTCATATATAGATGACCTGATTAGACTTTCAGATCAAAATTAGAAATTCATTTAAATTGTTAACATATTTTTTAGCTTTAGGGACAAAATCCTTGTTTGCAGGACAGAAACATTGTTAGCAACATTTAGCAGCATTCACTTGAGGTAGACATGAAACTTGGGATGCACGTTTGTATGCATGTGTAGATAACAAGATTAGAGTTTTATGCCATTATAACAATTTTTCAAATTTTTCATTTTTTGCACTCTTTGGACTTGCACTTTTTTGGGCAAATGTGTTTTACAAACACAAACCTAGTTTCTTAACTTCTAGGAAGTTCCCGAGATTTGTATTATTTTGTTACTAATTTGTAGGAATAGATTTTTACATAAATGAATCAGAGATAAAATCAAAACAAGATGAGACATATTAAGGATACTACAATTGAAAACAAATTATGAATCCTAATCTAGAGCACATTTTCTAGTGATCAAGGTGATAAGTGACTTACCATATATACTCGCGTATAAGTGAATACCAACTGCATAGACTCAAATCTGCCATCGCATAATGCGCCAGCAGATCTGGGTCTATGCAGTTTGTAAGGATTAATCAGTAGAACAAACAACATAGACCCTGATCTGCCGGCGCATTAAGTGATGGCAGATCAGGGTCTGTGTTGTTTGCATTTTGACCCGGATTATATGCGAGTATATATGGTAAGCTAAACACCAATTTATACAATTTTATTGATGATAATTTCACCACCATGGTGGGTCAGTCTGCAATAATGGAGATGTAGAGTGACCATATTAGGGTTGAGGGCTTCAACAACTATTTGTCACTGAAATGGGAAAACCAATAGTCCTAATACTTTAATAACATAAGGAACATACAAAAAAAACAGTAAATGTATAAATTATTACCTTTATTAATTTCCATTTTTATTTGTAAGTTAAAGACATAATGTAAACTTGTCTAACTTGAGAACAGCAGTTACAATTACTTATGGTTTAGAGACAAAATATTATTATTCTTTATTCATAGTGATAAAGTTTTTAAAAAAATATTCTGCTGCTTGAATTATTTTCAAATAAAGTGAATATTGTAAGTACACACTACTGTAAAAATATTTTCATTGTTCTTGTTTGTATGAATTGATTGCAGACAGACTATTTAAATTGTTCTTGGTGGTATGAATCGATTGCAGATTATTTGAAAGTTGTATTACGAAACAGATTTATTCAATGCAAAGTTGCATTTTCATTTTCTCAAGATAATATTGTGTCATATATCTATACAAAACCTTGGAAAATTCTGGTTGTGTGAAATTGTAAATGGTTTTTAAAAAATTCCAATGTAGGTCAAAAGCCATAAAATAATATATAAAATCTCATGAGGAGAGTTATGTTAAAATGAGGCCAGTAGTAAGTAACAAAACTAATGCAGTGATCCAATGCTAAAGATTTATGTTTTTTTATGACTTGTTCTGCAGCTTTGTTTTATATACGAACAATTTCTGGATGTTAGTTACTTGAACAGTGTTTTCTACCTTATAAAACACTAGCTGTGATGTATCTTTTATGATGCATGTCATTTTACATTTTTACACAGGTGTCTTTTTTTTGTGTATTTTCATCCTCTATCATCTTTGTTTGTTTGTTTTTATCATGATCTTCACATACTTAGACCAAAGCTATAGGAGGACTTGCATTGGGTAAGGTGAAATTGGGTTGATTTAGAGATCACGATTTTAAGACTCATTGGGCAAAATGCAGACAATTTCTGTATATAAACTTGTTACTTTTTCTGTCATGTATGACAAGGTCAAGGACTTGGCTCAATAGAAGTATGAAAGTTGACAAAGTTCAAAGCCAGTAAAGCTTATTGTGTTCAGTAGTCAAATTTGTAACACAAAATTCGTTTTCACAATGCTGATGTCAGCAGCAGTGGCAGCAGCACAGAGTTGGAAGTTTTTTGTGCAACCCAATGTTAACATTTTGTGCAAGGCCCATAACTCAGAAAGAGGCCTTTCACAGCATTCCACAAAACCCTTGTTAGGAAGCATTGCGGATTTGTAGACCAAATGTTACATGATTCTTTTTTCGAAAGAAAGTTCCCCCTCAATATTTTGTTCTCTATGTATTCGCTGTCAGGCTTATTTTTTGTAAACATTATAAGGGAAATTAAACCAATCTTTCTTGATCAGTTTAACAGAAGCTAAAATTTTGGTGTCAACCTCACTTTGATATGTCACTACAAGAAAGATAGACCTCCCTTTTTGTAAGAGAAAGGGCCAGTTTCATTACAAAGTTACTGTAAATTAGTCAAAATCCTTTTTATTTGTCTTCATACTGATCAGCTGTCAGAATTGGCAATAGCATCAGCTGTCAGAGTTGGCAATAGCATCAGCTGTCAGACATGAAAATAGGGTCAGCTGTCAGAGTTGAAAATAGCATCAGTGGCTGAGGGGATGTAATACGTACCAAACTATTATTGGATTAACTTAGAGCTGCTGATACAATAGATACTAGTGACCAATTATCAAACTTAAAGTAGTTATTATTGCCACATGGCAGTATGATAGTGATGTACATGTTGCCACAGAAACAATTACTGTATATACTCGCGTATAAGCCCCTTCACGTATAAACCAACCACCCAAACTGAATAGGTAAAAACATTAAAAAGTGCATGTCCCGTGCATAAGCAGACCCACAAGTTCACAACAACATGTAATGATGAAATATAATGAGAAATAGAGGAAGCAGGTAAAATAACCCAAAACACACACACACTTATACATACATACATCCATACATATATATATATATATATATATATATATATATATATATATATATATATATATATATATATATATATATAAATATATATATATATACTTCTAACCTGAACCCCCAGGTCCTCATATACTGAGGTTACCTGGTTAATGGCTTATATGGTGTTAGTACAGCTATAATAGACCTTGGCCCGTGGCCCATGGATAAGCCGACCTCCCTTCATTTAGGTTTTTATTTTTTCCTAAATTATTTGGCGAGTATATACAGTATGTCACATGACAGTTTGATAGTGATGTGTTGCAGCAGAGACAATTACATTACATGGCAGCGTGATAGTAATAGACGTGTTGCCACAGAGACAGTTATGTCACATGACATTGTGATAGTGATAGATGTATTTCTGCAGAGACAATGTAATTTTTTTAATTATTTGTAATGTGGCTGATTATTAGAAAAAATAGTTGCAAAGTTGTATTTCTGCAATCAAACATATGTACATATATGACCATGGCAAATTTCTTCACTCATCCATGTTGAACTTTAAGTTTCAAAAACCATTCAGTAAATAAACATATACAGACTAATCATTTTTAGATCTGATCATTTGTATTTTCATACATGAGAATCTTCATTTCTTAAAAGCTTTGGTAGTATTTTTTGTTTTACTTTGAATTTTAGACTTTGCACCCCATCAATTTAAGATTCTTTTCACAACACAGCATGCATCATTCAGGATATATATTTGAATTACAATCTTGTGAAGGTAGGGAACATGTGTTCTCATTTTCAGCATTGTATCTGGTATAATAAAGGTGATGTAAACCAAGATATTTTGATATGTGATATAATTGTGTGTGCTTTTCAGTAAGAACAAAATAACAAATATCCACAGAGTTGTTTTAATTAATATATTAAAAGTACCTACATTCTGTATAAGAGTACATTACCCTGTACACACCCTGCATACTAAATTCTAAAAATGTCAATACCAGAGGGTGAACCAATGACAGAGGGAACATGCAGAATCATGTAGTGTCAAAATGACAGTAGAGCTTATGAAATACAACTTACGTTTTGGACGCTCCAACGTCAGTTGTAAGCTTTTGATTTTTATCCTCCATCGTAATTTTTATACTACATGATAATGCGGTACCCTCTGGCCTTGTTCAACAGTTCAGCATTGATATTCTAAGAGATATTGGTATGCTATGACAGCATTGTGATTTTGGATCACTTTTCCCAGCCAATCTTATGTTGTTTACAGTTACTGTATATTAATTCAAAATGGTGTACCTAAAGTTTGTAGTTCATCCAACCTATGACCATCATGTACTGTCCTTGTTGTATTGTGTCATGTACAGCTTGCTTTTACATTGTGGCAGTCAAGTAATATCTAGCTCAGCCACTTATTTTTCATATTTACTTGTGCTGTAAGAGCTTGGTTTGCCTGGCAAGAATTTTGCTTTTCTAGCAACTAGTAGGGTATGTTTTAATCTTTTGACCCCAAAATTGATGTATTTCATTTGGTCATAGTCAACTTGTACCAAGGATAAGAGTCAACTTGTACCAAGGATACTCCATTATTAAGACCCATAGATGAATACAGATACTGTACTAGCCACACATGTTACTTTTGTAATTGATGAGGAAGCAAACCATTTTGTTTTTAGAAATTCTTAAAACTTAGCCTTCAGCGTATTTGGTTAGCTTTGTTTTGAAAGGGGGCATAACTCTACAAACACTCAATCCAAACGTGTTAAGGAACATTTTTTGTGAAACACTATGTTTCGACAGCACAGCAGCCTTTTCAAGTTTTTAGTCCAATGCTGCTGTAGCTGATGCCTATACAAAATCTTTTGGCAACATTGCCTAATTTACATAGATGTCTATATAAACAATACCATGACAATATTACATAAATTTGTGCATGTTATCCTAACTTCTTTTGTTGAGTGCGCCTTCCCTATAAAAACCAACCAACCAGCAACCTATTCATCATAGGTGTAATAACTGTAAATATGTACTGACTCTTTCATGCCAATAGAATATATGATCTTTCTTAACTCTTTCAATTCCATTATCTTAATTTTACTCTTTCAGGTTTTCATCCCATCTCCCCAACATATAGTAAATACATCTATGACCAAAAATTCCATACACTACATTTATATGCTTGGCATTTGATTGTTCTATCTAACTTAATTTCCATTTTTGTCACACACCTCTGTTTTTGCAAAACTCTCACATATTTTACCATTTCTACCACATCCAATTTTCAGAGCTCCTGGTGACTGTGTGGTCTAAGGTGCATGTCTTTACAGATCACTTGCATCTCACCTCTGTCCACGTGGGTTCGAGTCTTGGCTTGACCAGTGTGGGTATGTGAGAAAGCTTGCCTAGCTTTTTTGTGGGTCTTCCCAAGCTCTTCCTTCACCAAATAAACTGTCTGCCATGTATGGCCTATCATGTGCTGAAAATGGCATTAAACCCCAAAAATCACTTAGCAAGTCACATCCAATTTCCCTTCTTTAATTCTCGGATACCTAATTAAAGCTTTTTCATCTTTAAGTGTATGAGCAGGTCCTGTTGGGGAGACAGGAGAAAAACTAAAAGATGGAATCCAAATTCACTTGTCATTTGTGCAATCCGCAAGAAAATTAACTGGTACTTATGCATTGTAATGAGAAGAACCATTCCATTGAAGATTTTATCTTATCACATAGTTGGTACACTTTACATACAGTGTGTGCAGTTTAATATTTTTATATGTCAACATGTTAACATATCACTTTCTGTGAATCTGATTAGTCCAAATAAACCCATGTAATTATTGTGCAGTATTCTGATTACTGATTGGCTGCGACCCTGGGAATTCTCCTTGCCCTGACTTCTGGAACTTTTTTTTTTGTATTATGATCAACAATTTGGCAGCCATCTTTCCAGTTGATTGCCCAAGCGGCATTGGGAAATAAAGGTTACATCTGTCAGAATATGGCCAATTGATCCCATGGGCTCATTACAAATAAAATTAAGAGTGTCGGCCAATGGGGGGGGGGGGGCAGGGTCCAAACCTGTTACTAACATACTGACAATAAATTCACCTCTCTTTCAAAAAAAATGTCTCTCAACTGACAGAAAGTTATCCAACCTCAGCATTCTTCCAAATCAAAAAATGCAAATATCTGGTCATAAATGCATTAAATCTGGAATTACTATACTCTGCTACATCTTTAGTCTATATTTAGTACAATTACTGCATCCAGTAATAATCTCTTCACATGAATATCAACAACTGGAATGCTACTTTTTTATGCCATATCCAATACTGCATTCATAGTAGTGGAATCGACACACTTTAGGTGGAAACATTGTAAACATTCACATCGAAATTGATGTATATGGTGCATGTAACCTAACCCAAGTGAACAATTTGACATCACACAGCAATTTCCATTAGAGATCCAGTGTTGAAATTTGATGTTTGTGTCAAATATTCTTTTGATTTGGAAGGACAGTTGCTATTTGAATTATAATTTGTAAAAAAAAATCTACTTTTAAATTTTGCTGGTTATAAAACTGCGCATTATTAATTTAACTCACATCTGGGGGACTATTTTTTTATGTGCAACAATTGAAAGGTGCAGCATCTGAGAAAGAACAAACAAAATCATTTCTTCCTCTATCTCTCTAAACTATTTCCATTAAATTAAAAACTATGTGATGAACAGAATCTCAAATGGATAATGATTTAATATTAAATTTACGAAACTCCTGGAATAATTTCCAGCTTTTGCTCACCAAGGCTTGCAAAAGCTGGAAATTATTCAACTAGTTACATAAATTCAGTATTAAATCATTACCCCTTTGAGATCCTCAATATATTGGGTTTTGAAAGAGTGAAAGATAATGTATTCTATAGACATGAAAGAGAGTCAAGATGACTATCTCTACATACCCTTGGGCACATCCATAAATAATTCTGTATAAACCACCAGTTGGGATATTTTATCAGCCTTTGTATATACCTTCTACAAATTTTAACTCCGTATTGATGTAATAAATTAATATGGAATTTAGAAAATGAATTTGAACAATTACACTTAAACAGTTTTTTTTTCTTTAATACTATGCTTTGTTGGTTCATCTTCAAATGGTATTACCAGTAGTTAGAGACATATATAACAGTTAAAATCAGGTAAGGATTTTATTAAATAAATAGCCACACAAGAATCTGAAAATATTGTTATTCTAAATATATGTATGTCAAATGTTCCAACTGATACCTCTCCCTACATTCAGTGCATCTCATCCCAAACTGGCAATCCTGAATATGTCTCAAGTCCTCTTGCTTTTCCACCATCATATTTTGTTTTAAGTCAGTATTTTAATGTTTCCATATATTAAAACTAAACACTACAGAGTAAAGAAATAGTATACTGAAGGTGTATTTCTTGTTCTTGCCAAATAAGTACTTTTTATTACCAAAATATGCAAGATATGCAGTATATTTAAAGTTTTCCATCCTATTGAATCTTCCATTTTTTATCTTTAATATACAGATATTGAGTATTCTTTTTAGCTCCATTGACCAAAGGCCATGTGAGCTTATGGCACGGCCCTATGTCAGTCAGCCTTCTGTCTGTCCATACCACATTTGCTTTTTTTTACTTCTAAAAAATTATGCCTGGCCAGTTTTGATCAAACTTTGCAGGAATGTTCCATAGCGCATGCAAAATCATGTTTGGGGTGGCTCCCCTTGCACTGGTGGGCTTAAGTAACAATGATATGGAAAACCTACTTTCAACTTCTCCAGAAGAATGGAAAAGTACATTTTTTTAAAACTGAGTAGGAATGTTTCTTGCAACACGTATTATCAAAATTGTATCCAGGGTGGCTTCCCTAGCAACCATATGGAAAAACTATTTTCAGCTTCTTCTCTAGAACAACTGTGCCAATTTTAATAAAACCTGGCAGGATTGTTTCATTTGATATGCTCTATCAAAATTTTGTCCGAGGTGGCTCCCTTAGCAATGATGTGGCTTCCATAGTAACCACATAGAAAACCAAATTTTTAACTTCTCTAAAATGGCCAAGCCAAATTTTCTCAAACTTGTTAAGAATGTTTTTCAGGACATGCTCTATCAAAATATTGTCCATGGTGGCTCCCCTGGCAACTGTGGCTTCCTTAGAAACCATGTGGAAAACCTATTTTTTTACTTTCCTAGAATGGCTGAGCCATTTTTTTTTAAATAATACTTATTAGGCTTTTAAGGATATTCTTTATCAAAACGGTGTGCCTTCCTTAGCAACCAGGTGGAAAACCTATTTTTTTACTTCTTGAACGACTAAGCTTGATTTGATCAAAGTAGTCAGGAATGTTTCTTGGGACATGCTGTATTAAACTTATGTCTGTGTAGCTCCCTTAGCAATGGTGTGGCTTCCTTTGCAATCATATGGGAAACCTATTTTCAACTTCTCGAGAACAGCCAAGTCCATTTTGATGAGACTTTGTTGGAATGATTCATAGGACATATTGTTAGAATTGTATTTGGCATACCTAGCAACCTTCCAGACAGTTGTGGGGTTTTTGTTTCTTTCTGGGACTCCAACAGTGGGTTTTGTCATCCCCAATTGAAGTGGGGGGGGGGATTATTATAATTGACACAGGTAAGTGATGCACAATTGATTATAAGTTATCTAGTCCAACAAGCCTGTAGAAAATGACTGGAAATTCACATTTGAATCAAAGAAAATAAAATACCCATTTCTTTGATGCATTTAATACACTTAAAAACAAAACTAGCTGGTAGACTTGGCATTTTTATATATCATCATCACTTGCACACACATACACACTTGCACACACACTTGCCACTGTCATAATCACAGACATGAAATAAATCTCGAGATGAGTTAACAGAACATGTATCCCTCACCACAGTGCCTAAAAATGACTTAAAAATTAACCAAGGTGTGATGGATAGACAGACAGATGGACAAGGGTTACACTCTATGCCCCAACAACTGTAATGGTGAGGCATACAAATATAAAAAGTTTCTGTCTATAAAAACCATTATCAAACAAAATCAGGATTCAATTAGCATCATTTATGATTTAGTCATGAATTACTCTAATTGTCACTTTTTGTTGGACAGTGGAGTACATGTAGACTTTACTGCTCTCAATTAATTTATTGGAGGGTTTGAAGATGATACAAATTTCATTAATGTTCATCTTTGCACTTATTAGTAACCAGATGTCACTCTGAGCATTGAAAATTATCTTTCTGCATCTGCATTGCTGTGAGGGAGTGTCAAAACATTCAATGGTTATCCAAGTTGTCATTTCAAATATTGGCATTCCTGATAGTAGATGACAGCTGCATTGTTGTGAGGGAGTGCCAAAACACACAATGGTTATCCAAGTTGTCATGTCAAATATTGGCATTCCTGATTGTAGATGACAGCTGCATTGTTGTGAGGGAGTACCAAAACACGCAATGGTTATCCAAGTTGTCATGTCAAATATTGGCATTCCTGATAGTAGATGACAGCTGCATTGCTGTGAGTTCGTGCCAAAATACACAATGGTTATCCAAGTTGTCATGTCAGATATTGGCATTCCTGATAGTAGATGACAGTTGCATTGCTGTGAGTTAGTGCCAAAACACACAATGGTTATCCAAGTTGTCATGTCAAATATTGGCATTCCTGATAGTAGATGACAGCTGCATTTTGACTTCAAAAAGGAATCACACTTCAGTATTGCTCCTAACTTTACCATAATCACATGCATTGGAGTAAAATCTGACTTCAAAGAAACTTTCCCCCTGATCATGTACTAACCAATAATCTTTAAGTCTCATGCAAGGCAATGAAGTATAATAGCTATTATATTTTCAACACTATCTCTGATTAATGTGACTGCCGATGAATTGGGTTGTTCCACTGCATGCACTTTACCTATGCAAATTAGTCTACAATGGGCCCTACCACAGCCATGCTGAAAAGACTAGCAACACAAATCACCATAGCAACTGTCAGTAAGTTAAGTAATCTGTGAATTTGTGGTTGTTTAACTCTTAGATCCATTACCTTTTAAGCTCCTGAATGATGATTAATTGTATAAATGGCCCAGGGGTCATCTAAGTGTGAAGCTATGTTATCATGATTGTATACTGCTTGTACAGCCTACAAGTTACAGCAATATACTGCAGTGTCTAAAAGGTCTTTATCTCTCTCTCTCTCTCTCTCTTTTTAGAAAGATTTATTGAAAATTATGTTAATATAAAAACGACCATGTT
The DNA here is from genome assembly GCA_029931535.1 of Margaritifera margaritifera. Lineage (NCBI taxonomy): Eukaryota > Metazoa > Mollusca > Bivalvia > Unionida > Margaritiferidae > Margaritifera > Margaritifera margaritifera. The sequence goes on from JAQPZY010001619.1 coordinate 5,130,392, forward strand.
GGAGAGTTGAAAATCATGTTTTTGTGTGACACCGTTATATGGCAGGTGTGCTTTGGGTTGACTCCCTTGACAAAATCTTGGATTCCATAACAACTATATGGAAAACCTATTTTTAACTTCTCCATAATAGCTGAGACATTTTTTATCAAACTTGGTACGATTGTTTCTTGTATAGGTAGGCTAGATCAGATTTTTAAGCAAGGTGTCTCCTCTAGCAACAATGTGGCTTCCAAAACATCCATTGGAAAACCTATTGTCAACTTCTTTAGAATGGCTGAGCAAGTTTTGATCAGACTTGGTAGGAAAAATTTGTATTCCAGGTCCTACCAGATTTGTTTCAAAGGTGGCTCCCTAGCAGTGCTGCTGCTTTCATAGCAACTAGTGGAAAACCGATTTTCAACTTCTCCAGAATTACTGAGCCATTTTTGATCAAACTTTCTAGGAATTTTTCACAATACATGTTCTGCCAAAATTATGTTCGGGACAGTTTCCCTAACAACGTTGTGACTTCCATTGCAACTAGGTGAAGTACTTGTGTTCAATTTCTTCTCCAGAGTGACTGAGCCAATGTTGATAAAACTTGGTAAGAATGACTCTTAGGACATGCTTTTCCCAGAATTTGCATTAAAATCCCTTGCAGTGATGTGGCTTCTATAGCAATAAGGTAGAAAACCAGAATTCTTCTTCTTCAGCCTGGCTCAACAAATTTTGATTAAATGTGGTAAGTATGTTCCTTAGGATCTACTATACCAGAATTGTTTTTGGAGTGGCTCCACTTGCAAGGTAGATTCCATAGCAACCATGTGGAAAACCTACAAATGATACTCATCTCCCATTAAGTATAGCTATTGTTATTAATATATAAAACAAACAAAAAGCATCATAGAATGACTTTCTGCCTAAAGCTGCCTAACCATAGCCAACCAAATTTGATAGAGTCCTAGCATGAACACCTTTCACATTCATGTGAAATATGCCATTTCAGTATCCAATTCAGCTGAAGTTACTCAAAGTCAAAATACTATTTAAACATGTCAAATACTACCAATTTCAACCAAATAGCTGGAAATGATCCCGACATGGGCATCTTCAACCCAGGTTACCTTCCTTATTACTACTCATTTGCCTTTTAGACCAAAGTATGGCAGGTGAGTGATATCAAGCTTGGTTTGGCCTCTTGCTTGTTGCAATTGTATTGAGTTTATCCTCTACTATAATCAAGTGCAACAATACTTGCCATTTTGATAATGCATGTATAAATTTTATCTCTCATCCTATAGACCAGCAAGTTGTTTTCAGCCTCATTTTAACATTTTCTGACATTACTGGCTGTGGCGGAAAACAGCCCTAGAGTGATAGATTCAATGGTAGATGGCTCCCCCTAAACCCTTTAGAAATACTGGATTTCAGAGGCTTGCAACTAATGAATTAAATTATGTGGACTGACCTTTGTACTCAAGCGGCAAATTTGCCCCATCCTTCTTCATGGCCATTAATGCCAAAAAATAATAACAATTAGCAGAGAACATGTTGGTCCACTCGTATTAGTGCACTGGTAAAGAAATAAATGAGTTTTTTTCAATGGTTGGCTGAAGGATGTTTTGTAAACACTTAATAGCACAATCATGAAGACATACATAAAGATACTGCACTGTTTTCAAAGCACTTTCAGCTTAAAGAGCTCCTTTGTATTTGATGTATTATTAATATATAAATGTGTATGTTACTCAGTCTCGTCACTAAAATATATGTACTTGTTTATATTGGTCAGTACAGTCAGCACACATATTAGAGGATATGATTGTATAATAGCTATCATACCATTGGTCAATACAGTAAGCACAAGTATTAGCAGATATGATTGTATAATAGCTATCATACCATTGGTCAATACAGTAAGCACAAGTATTAGCAGATACGATTGTATATAGCTATCATACCAATGGTCAATACAGTAAGCACAAGTATTAGCAGATACGATTGTATAATAGCTATCATACCATTGGTCAATACAGTAAGCACAAATATTAGCAGATACGATTGTATAATAGCTATCGTGCCATTGGTCAGTACAGTTAGCATAAGTATTAGAGGATACAATTGTATAATAGCTATCATACCATTGGTCACCACAGTTAGCATAAGTATTAGAGGATACGATTGTATAATAGCTATCATACCAATGGTCAGTACAGTTAGCATAAGTATTAGAGGATACAATTGTATAATAGCTATCATACCATTGGTCACCACAGTTAGCATAAGTATTAGAGGATATGATTGTATAATAGCTATCATACCATTGATCAGTACAGTTAGCATGAGTATTGGAGGATATGATTGTATAATAGCTATCATACCATTGGTCACCACAGTTAGCATAAGTATTAGAGGATACGATTGTATAATAGCTATCATACCATTGGTCAGTACAGTTAGCACGAGTATTAGAGGATATGATTGTATAATAGCTATCATACCATTGGTCAGTACAGTTAGCATGAGTATAAAGGCTATGATTGTATAATAGCTATCATACCATTGGTCAGTACAGTAAGCATGAGTATTAGAGGATACGATTGTATAATAGCTATCATACCATTGGTCAGTACAGTAAGCATAAGTATTAGAGGATATGATTGTATAATAGCTATCATACCATTGGTAAATACAGTAAGCATAAGTATTAGAGGATACGATTGTATAATAGCTATCATACCATTGGTCACCATAGTTAGCATAAGTATTAGAGGATACGATTGTATAATAGCTATCATACCATTGGTCACCATAGTTAGCATAAGTATTAGAGGATACGATTGTATAATAGCTATCATACCGTTGGTCAGTACAGTAAGCATAAGTATTAGAGGATACGATTGTGTAATAGCTATCATACCATTGGTCAATACAGTAAGCATAAGTATTAGAGGATATACTATTGTATAATAGCTATCATACCATTGGTCAGTACAGTAAGCGTGAGTATTAGAGGATATGATTGTATAATAGCTATCATACCATTGGTCAATACAGTAAGCATAAGTATTAGAGGATATACTATTGTATAATAGCTATCATACCATTGGTCAGTACAGTAAGCATAAGTATTAGAGGATATACTATTGTATAATAGCTATCATACCATTGGTCAGTACAGTAAGCGTGAGTATTAGAGGATACGATTGTATAATAGCTATCATACCATTGGTCAGTACAGTAAGCGTGAGTATAAAGGCTATGCTTGTATAATAGCTATCATACCATTGGTCAGTACAGAAAGCGTGAGTATTAGAGGATACGATTGTATAATAGCTATCATACCATTGGTCAGTACAGTAAGCATAAGTATTAGAGGATACGATTGTATAATAGCTATCATACCATTGGTCAATACAGTAAGCGTGAGTATTAGAGGATATGATTGTATAATAGCTATCATACCATTGGTCAGTAAAGTAAGTGCGAGTATTAGAGGATACGATTGTATAATAGCTATCATACCATTGGTCAGTACAGTAAGTGTGAGTATTAGAGGATACGATTGTATAATAGCTATCATTATACATTATATTTGACACGATGTTCTTGAAACTTTGGCTGCAATAATTTTATACACAATCATCAGACTTGAAGAGGTACTCATACATGAATTTCAATTAAAATTTAGACTTTCCAGAAGTAAAAAAGTTTTAAAGAGAATCAAGTTTGTTCTTTGGTCTTGTTGTTTTTTTTCCAGCAGGGAATTTATTAAAGCGAGATATGGATATAACTTTTTTTAGCTGTTATTCTGTCCATAAATTTATAATTGGCATCATACCGAGTCATAGCCAGTCAGAAGTCATAATTTATTTATATATCCTTTTAGCTCCTTTAACGTAAGTGTAAATACAATCTTTAGCAATTCATTTGATAGCTAGATAAATATATATCATAAAAAGCATGAAAATACCCCAATTTTCAGTGCTTAGTTGCCAATAATTCAGTAATAATGAAGTCTGTTGTCCAAGTTTACCAAATACCTATAAAAAAAGGAGTTTTATGCCCTGGTACAAATGTCGAAGGGGCAGATAGTGCAACCCTTATTCATCCATCCATTCTTGGTTATGCTTTGTCTTTGGTGAATTTCTCTGGCACTGTTAATCCCAGAGTTGTACAACTTTGTACCTTGTACCTGTCTTGGTAAGCACATCATTCAACCAAAAATAAGGCTTTTTGACCAAAATTTTACACTGAAGTGATTTTGGTTAAGTTTTTGTTTATGTCAGTTTATCAAGCATGATTAGTCCCAGAGTGATGCAGCTGTGTATGCAGATGTATCATGGCAAGCACAACATTCTATCAAAAATAGGTCATTGTAACTTAAATTGTATGCTTGTGACTTTAAATTATGCAATTACATCAGTTTCTCAGGTATTGTTGGCTATGAAGGCATGTAACTTGTGTGTGGGTTCCTTTTAGTGAGTACAATGCCATTCTTCCAAAATTAGGTCATTGTTACCTACATTTTCAATGTCTGGCTCCAGTTAAATTTTCGCATTTAGGTCAGTTGTTGATACATTGTTAGCTGCAGACTGAGTCAATCGGCTTTGTATGTAGATGCATCTTGGTGAATACCAAACCATACTACAAAAGTGGGTCACTCTGACCTTTATTTAATGTTTCAGTGATTTAGTCAAGAGTCATTTAGGTCAGTTTATCATGCAAATTTAGTAGAGTCATACACAAAGGAGTTGTTTGGCATTCTTATTCTATGAACACATTTTTAGTTTAAACATTTTAAAAAATCTTACAGCTGTCAGTCTCTCAGAAGTACGTATTATCTGTAGAGTGCCACCAAAAACAGCTGACATGCTCCACCACTTGTGATCAAGCAGATCCCTAAAAAGTGAGTCATTAGCTCATTAAAAGTAATGACAAAGGAAAAACAACCTTTCATCTCCAGATAGTTGGCAGAATTAATTACTGAATCACTTTGTTAATTGTAAAATCAATGGTCATCAGCATTAAATTGAGCGGACATGTGGCTGCAGGCTTTTTTTTTATTTACTACTGGAGAGCATACAACGGGAGACAAAGCAGTCATGCAAGTCAATTACCATTCCACGTTTGAATTCCTGAACCAGTCAAAGTGATTTGACTCCATTACATTGGGCAATGATCACCATATTTGGAGATTTAGTATCAAGATTGCTTCAAGCCTTTTTGAAGGAAAATATGGAATATTTTTCAGAGGTAAGATCATACGACAAGATGTATATTATTTCAGCGACACATTTGGTTGTCAAATATTATCTTTATATTATGAAACAATATAGATGTTTGAACTGGGTCACGTTCGTAGACAAAGTTTCCACCCAGACTTGTCACCAATGGCAGTACATGCAAACCATGAACAGACTGAGTTTTACAAACAAAAGGAAAAACAAGCACCAGAAATGCAACTAGAATTCTTTATTTGTAAAAGGTCATTGAAACATTATCATGCAAGTGTTCTTTATTGGCAAGCAAGGATATAATGCAACCTCATTTACCTACCTAGATGTTGTACTTGCCAGGCTCATCAAAACACAGTCGTGACAATAAATATATTAATTGTCCAAATAATATTCTAGAAAATTTATAATTTTCATTAGTACTCAAATTATCTGGCCAGACGGACATGTAATTATTTTTAATTGTCCAGATATTTGCGTAAATGACAGTATTCAAGTTGAGAAGTTTTACAAAAGCAGGGTCTGAAATAGGTTACAGCAGTATAAAGTCTAAAGTTGGGTCATTTTTATCTTCACTGCAATAAATGTCTCAAAAAAGCAAGACATGTAGCTGTCAAAATGCACAACAGTCAAGTCCTCCTCAGCTGGCTAGCATCGGTGTTTTGGTTAAAGTTTATCTACAGGGCAAATCTATCTGCATGAGTGTATCATCTTTAGACTTTGACCACAACTGCACAAGCCAGTCTTTAAATTTATGGAGTCTGTTAAATATGCCATAGTTGTTGATATGCCATATGGACTAACCCCAAATTCTGGTTTTTGCCCTACATTTTAGCAACAAAAATGATTACTTTCACAGCAAATCAAAATCCCATTAATGTGGTTGCTTGCCAGCCATTTGAGTCAATGGAGGTGTCGTGTAAAATGCATAAGCATGCAGACAAGCTTCCATGGAGGGATCAGACAACAGAAAGATGGATGGAACCAAATCAAAGAACTTCTGTTGTAAGTCATTTGGGCATAAATATTGGTTGCAAGTTTTGATGGAAAAAAAGGATAAAAATAGGTCATGGGGACCAACCATTCAATATTTTTTAAGGGGGGGGGGGTCAAATTCACAGTCATAGAAAGTCTGAGTTTGGGTTTTGGTTAAAGTTGTTTCATTTGCTTATAGTCCCTAAGCAGTGAACCTCTTGATGGATTTTCTTCATACTTGGGATGAATCATTTATGAAGCTAAGACAATTCATTCAGTGACATGCATACTTGCCACTTGACCTTGAGGTCAAGGACACAGTAATAGAAAATATGTCTTGAGATTTTGGTTGAAGTTTTTTCATTTGCTTATATTTTCAAAACCCCTTGATGGATTTTGTTCATACTTTGGATGAATTATTATGAAGTTAAGTCAATTAATTATGTGACATGCTCACTCAACCTTTTGGTCAGGATCACACATTTTGCAGCAATGCTTTGATTAGTGGGCTCAATTTGCAGGCCCTGGCCTTCTTTTTTTTCTTTTAATGGCAACAGATGAACTACATATAAATACTTTAACATCCCCTATTCTTGGCCATATATCTGCTGTTCAGAAAAATTGTAATTAAATATTTAATGAATTCAAAATAAGTCACATCTCTTGTTCAAATCAGTAATTCCTTAATCACTTTATTTTATACAGTTTTATTTGGCTTCAAGATTCCATTACATACATAGAAAAAAGGTTGTAACAGTTTAAAGATCAAGTTCACTGAGGTCAATAGTTCATAAGTGTTTGAAGTGGCATGGCTTCTCTCCCTGGATGGATGGAAAGATAGATCAATTGATAGAATGATGGGCAAATGGATTGGTGGATAGACTTACTGATTGATTGATCTGCAGAATTACTAATTCACTTTATTTTCCAAAATATTTATTAAATAAAACATATCACAAATGGCTGATAAAGTGTTCCAATATTTGATTTCTTTACATCAAATTTTCACAGAAAATATGCTTAAATTTGTATAAATGTCAATAGAAACATTAAAGGTTAAAGAAACAGGTCATATAGTATTATTGTATCATAGTATTGTTGCAAGTCAAAAACGGTTTATAAGTTTTATAGCAAAATTAATATATTAAAATATCACAGCATGTTCGAACTAAAAAGAAAATTGATGAAAAAAGTACCTCAAAATTTATCACAATATGTTAGTGATCTAAAAAATAAATAAATCATTGTATATAAATTGCTATATATCAAATATGATCTCTTATGCCATGAGAGAGCTTTGCAACTATAAAAGGTCAGAAAAGGTGTCGTAGGTGATAAACATTTTCAAGAATCACTTTTCCTCATTTTTCAATTGTTCTTCAAGCATGTATTTTGTGTAGTCTTTGATTAACATCTCCAGTACAGGAAAGGCCCCTGAAAATAAAACATTTAAAAGAATCCGTTAAATCAGTGTCAATGAATTTTCTATGCAACATCATTGCCAATTAAAAGGGGAACTTAGAAACTACTACACCCACTGGTGGGGTGGGTGGGGGTTCAAATACCTTTAAAACGGAATCTTACATGAATATTGTTTTGCAGAAATATATGACAAAAGCTGAAAAATGTCCCATGTCTAACAAGCTTTGAAGAGCAGAACACTGAAATTGTTCAAGGAGTTTATAAATTCAAAATAAATGAGTATTTTATTAGAATCTGCTTGTCACAAGACAAAATATTTATATTCAACTACTGTAAGTGATATTCAACTGCTGTAGCAAATATTCATGTTGTGTTGCAGATATTCAATGGCTATCAGATATTTAACTAATTTAGCAGATATTCAATTACTGTAGTAGATATTCAACTACTGTAGCAGATATTCAACAACTGTAGCAGATATGCACAACTGTAGCAGATAGTAAACTACTGTAGCAGATATTCAACTGCCACCAGATACTCAACTACTGTAGCAGATATGCAACACCTATTGCAGATATTCAACTATTGTAGCAGATATGCAACTGCTACCAGATATTCAACTACTGTAACAGATTGCCAACTAATGTAACAGATATTCAAGTTATCAGATATTCAACTACTGTAGCAGCTATACAGCAGTTATTCAACAGCTGCAACATATGCAACTGCTATTAGATATTCATCTATTGTAGCAGTTATACAGCAGTTATTCAACTGCTGCAACAGATATGCAACTGCTATTAGATATTCATCTATTGTAGCAGCTATACAGCAGTTATTCAACTGCTGCAACAGATATGCAACTGCTATTAGATATTCATCTATTGTAGCAGCTATACAGCAGTTATTCAACTGCTGCAACAGATATGCAACTGCTATTAGATATTCATCTATTGTAGCAGCTATACAGCAGTTATTCAACTGCTGCAACAGATATTTAACTGCTACCAGATATTCAACTACTGTAACAGATTGCCAACTAATGTAACAGATATTCAAGTTATCAGATATTCAACTACTGTAGCAGCTATACAGCAGTTATTCAACTGCTGCAACAGATATGCAACTGCTATTAGATATTCATCTATTGTAGCAGCTATACAGCAGTTATTCAACTGCTGCAACAGATATTTAACTGCTACCAGATCTTCAACTACTGTAACATATTCAACTACTGTAACAGATTGCGAACTAATGTGACAGATATTCAACTAATGTAACATATTCAACTACTGTAACAGATTGCCAACTAATGTGACAGATATTCAACTACTGTAACAGATTGCCAACTAATGTATAGATATTCAACTACTGTAAGTCGCAAAAAGTGAGCAAGCATTCAATTGTCTCTAATTTAACAAGTGAACTAATTTTGTTTAAAATCTTATTCACATGAAAATTTTGTGATAACAAAAAATCATAATGTTTATGTGAGAAACCCAGTGACAATCCAGGGTTAGAAATTAGTTGCCATAATTTTAAGAACTGCCATCATATGCTATAAACCCAGTGACTATCCAGGATTAGATATTAGTTGCCATAATTTTTAGATGTGCCATCTTATGGTAAGGTAACAAGGGAGTAGATAGACCATATAGATGCATAGTCTTAAATTTTATTTGAACATCCCTCACTCTCAGCAGTAATTCATGTTATTTGCATTATGATAATCCCATTGTGTTGAAATAGAGCAATCCCACTTAATTTCTTTGTTTACATAGTGTAACAAGTGAGAAAATGCCTGAAAAAGTTTACCTCACCTACAGTAACTGAATCTATCTTATATGACTGTAAAAACTGAAACACTAAATCTTAACAGAAAATCTAACAATTTTAACCAATAACATTGCTACCAGCAGAAGTGTCATATCAGAATTTATCACATATTTGGTACACTGCATATACAATGTTTGCAGTTTATTATTTTTGATATGTCAACAGGTTAACATATCACTTTCTGTGAATCTGATTGGTCCAAATAAGCCCATGAAATTCTTGCACAGTATTCTCGTTGCTGATTGGCTGCGACCGTGGGAATTTTCCTTGCCCTGCCTTTTCGAACCACATTTTTTACTACATGCATTACTATTAACAATATGGCAACCATCTTTCCAATTGGTACCATACGGACATTGGGGAAAAATGGGTGACTATCAATAAAACACACACTAGTGGTGACATATGTCAGAATATGACTCACGTACCCTGCACAGAATTCTTCGAATATCAGACTAAAACTTGAACATGAGTAAACCCACTGAACGTTCGCCAAGTTTAATTAAACTGAAAATTTGGGAGAACCAGAAAAAAACCATAATTCTGTCCAACATGAACATACGGAGTCTATGCAGATAAACATCTGGCAGTCAACTGTAATGCAGACAGTCCCTTTTACATTGCTGTTACCACATGGTATGGATCTTGCACCCCACCCCAGGACAAGCATGGTTTGAATGTCAACCTACAGGAGTAAATAACCTCACCTCTCTTATGATGAGAGTGCCAACAGATGCTGGTCTCCCAACTGACAGAAAGTTATCCAATCACAGCATTCTTCCAAATCAAATAATGCAAATATCTGGTCACAAAACATTAAATCTTGGAACCGCCAGAGTGATATGAATGCAAATCAGCACCAGCACTCGGCAACGCCTCTAGATTTAGTACAATTTCTGCATCCAGTAATCATCCCTTCAGACAAATATCCTACAAATGGAATGCTATTTCTTCTGCCATGTCCAATACTGCACCTGTGGTGAATGTCCATGGTGGAATCGGTACACTTTTCTGTGGAAAAGTTGTAAACAGTCTTATCGAAATCCATATATGTGGCACCTCAACTACTCAAGCTGACCTGACCTAAGTGAACTATGTGACATCACACAGGAATTTACATTAGAGATTCAGTGTTGAAAAATTATGTTCATGTCAAATGTTCTATTGATTTCAAATAACAGTTTATCTCTGAATTATAATTTGTAAAAAAAATCTACTTCTAAATGTCACTGGCTATCGAACGTCTAAGACTATTGTTTTGCCTGCAAGCTTCTGAGCCAGAACTAAATTAAATGCAAAAATTAATTTCTTGTTTTTCTATCATGACTCTTTCCACTAAAATGAAAATTATGTGATAAACAGAATCTCAAATGGGTAATGATTTAATACTGAATTCATGAAACTTGATGAATAATTTCCAACTTTTGTGAGCCTTGGCAAGCAAAAGCTTGAAATTATTCAACGAGTTTCATGAATTCAATATTAAGTCATTACCTATTTGAGATCCTCTATTTTTCTAATCGGTAAGATCGATAGACAAAACAAAATTACATTAAAGTCTGATTTGACAATTTATAGAAACATAACAGCGTGTCCTTACCAAAAGTGTGTCCTGAGCTTTGCCCCACAAGCAGCTGGCAGCTGATGACCCCAGTGATGAAGGAGAGGTGGAGAAGAATGTTACGGGCCATGACTTCCACACTGGTACCCTGCAGCATACAGTCCTAGGTAGGGCAAATATAGAGATGTTCATGAGTCATAAGATTATGTTCTGCTGACAAAATTTCTCTTGAAAAAATTAAATAGTGACCCTGTAATTGAGATTTATAAAAATTTTACCTGTTTTACTCTTTATTGGAGCCCATGGGTCCTAACCAAAAACAAGATCCATCCCATGTACATGTTCTCTTTTCATGGGCAATTGTCAAGCAGGCCATCAATGTAGAATGTGAAGTCGAACATCGACATTTTGGTCATTTCCACCAGATTTCCTTAGAAGCTTCATTCTAACAAGGTCTAAAGATTCTGCAGCTTAATGGCCCTTTATTATATCAAAACATGCATGTCTATGAATGCTTGAGCACAACATTTTTTTAAAATTTCAAGCAAATTTGATTTTTTTAAATTAGTCCTACAGGGTCTTTGATAGTTGTAGTAATTAGCATTTTCTGTTAATTTTTTACCAATCTCTGGTGTTTTATTGGTTCTGATTACAAATAAAACACTCTGGCATGTTTGTTTTTTTTAATACAAATTTTGTTTAAACCTTGAACATATCAAGATCTCAGATGAGTTTGATGATAATTTTGTCCACTTTTTGCAATTTTATGAACTATGATTGAATCGTAATATATGTATGGCAACTCCAAATAGTAAATAATTTTACTATTTGTATGTATGATGTAAATAAATTTAAACAAATAACTGTATATAGCTAATTGTTCTTTTATCAATTTGTTTTGGCCACATATGGTATGTGAACAACTTCAAATATACATCCTCTTGATTAATCTTTTGGGATGTGGGATCCTGGCCTTATAAGTGCAATTTGTTAAGCTAACTACTTTAACTGTAAAATTATCCAAGGCATATATAAGCTGGGGCTAGTATATATAAATTGGGGCTAGTATGTCCAGCCAGTGTCATCTATTATTTTAAACTCGGCCTTAATACAGCATCTGGTCCCATATTCTCATAACTCTTTATGCAGGAAATTCAAGCTCAACCTCCAAGTCCTCAAACTTTCACAGTCTACTGCTTGATTAATAATAAATTTATAATCATGGAAATTATGCTGAATTCCATTTTTTTTTAAAAATATTCACTTTAAGTGTAATACCATAGGGGGGGAATGCACTCCAAGTGTAATACTATAAAGTGAGAATTCACTCCAAGTGTAATACTGCATAGTGGGAATGCATTCCATGTGTAATACCATAGAGTTGGAATGCATTCCATGTGTAATACCATAGAGTTGGAATGCACTCCAAGTGTAATACCATAGAATGGGAATGCACTCCAAGTGTAATACCATAGAATGGGAATGCACTCCAAGTGAAATACTATAAAGTGAGAATTCACTCGAAGTGTAATACTGCATAGTGGGAATACATTCCATGTGTAATACCATAGAGTTGGAATGCATTCCATGTGTAATACCATAGAGTTGGAATGCACTCCAAGTGTAATACCACAGAATGGGAATGCACTCCAAGTGTAATACTATAGAGTGGAAATGCACTCCAAGTGTAATACCATAGAGTTGGAATTCACTCCAAGTGTAATACTGCATAGTGGGAATGCACTCCAAGTGTAATACCATATAGAGGGAATGCACTCCAAGTGTAATACCATAGTCCGAATTTATTGCAGTGGAGAAAGTTTAGCAATTTAGCGGTCTCAGAGATCACAAAAATAAATCTCATCAAAATTTACTACCCTAACTATCAAAACCTTTCTATATCTGCAATCACTAAAATATAACTAGGAAAAATTTAAATATTCTGTAAAAATTTACATCCACAAAAAATACCTGCTATATGGGATCTGATTTCAAAGGTATGAGTGTGACCTTGACTTTGGTTCTCACAATTTATTTTTCCATATAGACGTCCTGGACATTGCACTAGACAGTATTTGAGATTAACCACACACATATTTTTCCATATAGAGGTCCTGGACATTGCACTAGACAGTATTTGAGATTTACCACACACAAATTTGTATGGAGAAAAATAAAATTACACTCATCTTGTAAATTTTAACAACCTACCTGTGTGAGACATTGGAAGATGAAAGTTTTCAACCAGACCATGTATCTGTCCAAAGTGGCCTGCTCTGATAACAATCTCTGGAACTCTGTCATACCTATAAAAAATAATATACATCATTTACAGCATTATCCTGCACTTCATTAATTAGTTACAGAAATAAAATGCACTAACTTCAAAACACCATTTGTTTTAATACCTTCAACTCTATATAGACATGGATATTTAGTAATTTCCATGTCCATCCATCTGTCTGTCCATTAACACAACTCTTCCCACTGTTTTTGATGGATTGCAATGAAACTTTGTAAATAATATGGTCACCACCTGAAGATATGTATATAGACAAATCACTCTGATGCTGCTGTTTTTATGATTTATTGCCTTTTTTTTACTTGCAACTGAATGCAATGTATGAAAAAAGTCTTTTGAACACAACTAGTCTCATTTTTCAATGGATCACTGTGGAACTTGGCAAATGTTATTGTCATTATCTGAAGATGTGTACTTCAACAAATCACTTAGCTCCCAAAACGTTTGTTTAGGTTATTGCCCTTTTTGTTTTGCAGCTTAATGCACCATGTTACACAATCTCATTAGTACAAATAATCCCTGTTTTAGATGGACTGTCATGAAACTTTGTAAAATTTTTATGAGTTATTGCCCCTTTTGTACTTGGTGCTGAATCCAGTTAAAGTTTCACAAATTTCAATGAATCAGCGAGAAACTTGGGAAATGTTAATATCATCATCTGAAAATGTGCATATCAACAAATCATTGTGTTCCAGTGATTTTTGTTAGAGTTAATGCCTGTTTTGATTCGGAGTCTGATGTAGCGTGTGACAGAATCTTGTTAACACAACTAGTCTCGCAATTTTCAATCAATCGCCATGAAAGTTTATAAATGTTATGGTCATTTTTTTGGAAGATGCACATTACTGTCCTCCAACAATTTTTGTTTGAGTTATTGCCCTTTTTGTCAAGCTGCTGAATGCAGTTATGACAGAATCTGGTGAACACAACTAGTACCTCAGTTTTTGATGGATTACTGTGAAACTTGGTACATATTATGGTCCTCATCTGAAGATGCATATATTGATTTTTGGGTCAATTATTTTACCTTAAAGTAGTATCTTCCTTGAATCTCCACTTATATACTTTAAAAAATAGTAGAAAATGCTTTAAAAAGGAATTCCTCAAATAATGCTTCAAATGTTAATATATATTTTCTTTAGAGACATAAAAAAAAAGAAAATTTAGAATAATATTATAAAGAATATTTGGAACAGCCTGGTTTCAATAGTAAAAAGGACCATACACAGTAATATCTCTGGAGTTGTCTTATCCGACGTGATATTATGAGTAGCATAGAAACTGTCAGTTCTGGGTCACTTACCATATTCTATCTAGTTTAAATTGGTTTTAACCAGTTTGAATAAAAACACTAGCCACCGTCCTGGACCACTCACCCCATTAAAGTCTTTTTTTAAAATTTTGATTGTTTTTTTTTTACTTTTTAATTCTACTTTTGCCATAAAAATCTTAACTTTTGAACATAATTTCCAAGATTATTAGCAATTTACTGAGGAAATGGACTAAAATCATATTTAAAAACATTGTCACCAAATGTATAACTTTTAGTAAATATGTATTAACTTTTGTTACTAAATTTGAAGCCTTAATGGCCCAGTGTTTTCTTTATACAATTCGAAGACCAGTTACCCATTTTTTTTCATAAAATTTTAAGACCAGCAGCTCAGGGTTTGTCATAAAGTTTTGAAGGTTAATGGCCTAGGTTTTGTCATAAAATTAGAAGACCAGTGACCCAGGTTTTTCATAACAATTTTTAAAACCTGCTGTGTCATTAAGGTTTAAAATTGTATTTAAAAATCCTTTGTCATCAACTACTTTACTTTATATCATGACCTAGGATATAAAGGTGACATGTTGCTGAAGGTGAGACGTTTATATCAGAGATTTTTATTATTTTAAATTCACTATGCAGTAAATACAAATTCACTATGCAGTGAATACAAATTATGATGATAGAATAGCAACAGGGGTTTTCTAAAATTTGACTATTTTTTTCTTAATTTAAAACATAAAAACCTCAAAAATTAACAAAGAAAGCAAAACACTGAGGAAACAAATCCAACACGTTCAATAGCAAGGTGAATCCCCCTTTGACCAAACACAGTGAAAC
The DNA here is from genome assembly GCA_029931535.1 of Margaritifera margaritifera. Taxonomy (NCBI): domain Eukaryota; kingdom Metazoa; phylum Mollusca; class Bivalvia; order Unionida; family Margaritiferidae; genus Margaritifera; species Margaritifera margaritifera. The sequence continues at coordinate 5,145,814 of JAQPZY010001619.1, forward strand.
AAGAAGGGGAGGGTCTTTATATCCCCCAATTTTATTCTTTTCAAATTCTGTAAATCCAAATAACTATTAAAAATTTTATATAAATTATAGACTTCAGATATGAAAAACTAACAAGCAGTGCACCTTATTCTTGTTCTGCAACACAGTTGTATGCATCAGTTGATGAAAGGACTAGCAACTACATTAAACAAGATACCAATATTTTATACAAACCACAGAAGATAATTACACATTAAAATTTGATAATGATGATTCAATGAACAGATATTGGGCATAGGACACAGTGTGATATGAAATTTTAGCAAAAATCATTAAACTGGGCAGTATAGACTGTAACAGCAGGACGTGGAATAAGTTTATGGCATTTTATCAGATAAAAGTATAGCAGAGTTAGTAAAATTAACATGTACATTTCACATATACTTTCAGATATGAAAACTGCTGTCTGAATGCTCAATGCCATTACCTGATGATCAAGCATTTAATCTAACAAACAACAGCACAAATCTAAACAACAAAAGATAATTTGTAACAACTTTAAGATTCCTCATAATCATTATTGGAGATATCTAAAGGGGCAGAATTCATCTGTTAATAATGGACCTGGAACCTAGTACAAAATAGACAGGGAAATAACATGCTGAGAAAATACAGGAAAGATATGAAGCAGACAGATGGTGGAATAGAGGATGCTGGATATGATATAGTCCTGGATGTCATACAGATGAAGGAATAGCAAGCCTAAATCAGAGTATTAGGTTGTATGTGATATCTATTTTAGGTGATGATGTAATAGTTAGAACAGCTATTACAGTTTGTTTCTACTGTTGAAGTTGGTGTACAAAACTTATTTGAAAAATTAATTGTGGGAGGAGAAGGCTATGACTCTGATGAAAACATTACAACAATATTTCAGGAATATATTTCAGCTTCAAAATTTATAATAAACTATGCAGTTGGTGGTGATGGCATATTTATATTATCCAGTAATATTGTGGAAAAATTAGGAAGTATAGTAGGGTATAATAGCTATTTACAAAAGTCATCATATTCATTTAGACTAGGAATAAATACTACTTTAAATGCCAACATGGTAAAGAATATAATACCAGAAGCTGATAAACAGTCTGCAACAATTCATCAGTAAATAGATTACAAAGTAACAGAACGAAGACAAGAAAAGGTTAGTAATAATTATGTAGACAGTAAATAAGAATTGCAACATTTGTGTTCCTTCAAAAAATATAGATCATGAAACAAATAAGCATTTATTATTATGTCTATGGTTGCAGGAGCTGGCACAATTTACTTTTTGAGATAGAGTAATTAACTAGTTAAATTCTAGTCCTTTTTGTTGCCCAAAAAAGCCTTTTAGTACAATTGCAAGGAAAAAGGTAATTAATGCAAGAATTAACAAAATTGCATTAGCTACTAAAGAAACAACTTTTCCGGTTCATGTCAAAAGTCAGCTTATTACAATACCAATTATAACATGCAATGCTGCTGCTGCTTTTTTAGCTAAATTAAACAAATAGTCTGCGCTATTTTTCATACCTTTTCTGAATTTATCAATGAATGTATCAGCGTTGCCCCTACCAGTGACTGTTAATCCTTTTACAAAAGTTGCGATCATACCAATAGCTGTAAAAACAGTATCAAATGTTACACCTTTTTCTTTTTAACAACCTGTATAACCTTTCACCTGATGGTAACTTTTCTCTAATTGTGAAATTTATTGTGTTAATAATTTCTCTAAAGGTAATTTCCATATCTGTTATATGTCCAACTATTTATGCTCTTATGATTTCAGTTTTTTTTCAAAAGTTTTTCCAATTTAGTTCTTTTAACTGGATCCTTTTCTTAATCAATCTCATTTTATATATGCTTTCTCTTTGTCAAGCAAATCAAGCTCTATTTTCAATGCTTTCATTTTTGAAAGAATTTATCTGCATGATCCCTTAATTCTCTTTCTTCTTAAGGTTTAAATAATGTAAGAGATTGTTCATTTATTATAGTTTCTGCTTATCTTACTTGATTGTCAAACGGCTCATTTCTATTAATTTCTCACATTTTTATTTCCTCATGATCTATTAGAGGTTGTCTGATTGTAATTGTTGATTCTAGAAGATACCTGGCTATCTTCTTGGTACCTTTAACTTTCTGATGTTAAGTTTCTCCTTCTTTCACCCAACCTATTGTTTCTAAAAATTTACTTCCAACTGTTTGCCTATATAAACTGTTATAACATTTTCTTTTGTTTACCCTCATAAGAAATTTAAATATCATCTTTACCTATTTGTTAGTAATACAATGTTGATTTACCAATAATTAAATAATTTTGAATTATATCATGTTGTGTTTCACCTATTTTTAAGCCATCGATGATATCTTCTTAGTATAGCTACTTGTTTATTTAATTGTTGGACTACTTGTTAATCGGTGAATTTTGATGACCTCACCAAATTTGAATATTCCTTGCTTACTTGATCATTCATGTACTAACATTGTACATAAATTACAAAAAAAGCCATTCCTTGATAATTTCTAAGAAATTTCCTAAAAAAACAATGAACTCATTATCCCCGCATGCCATGTTTACTTGTCATGAGGTAGTACTCTACTTCCGAGCTCTGTAACGTCAACATCATTTACGATACTCCAAAGTGGGTGGTATTACAGAAAAAGAGAAAGATGCAGTTCTACAATGATACCAAATAATCTAGACTTTCTACTGTGTTAAAAATACAGCGAAAAAACAAAATTTTTAGAACCGATTTATTTTAGACCAAAAATTTACGGTTTTAGAACCGGAGATTGTGTCTGTATTTGAGACTTTTTGGCCTTAGATCTAAAGCAGACCAGTCCGAGCTGCACACGGCAAGATCAACCTTTGCAAAAAGTAGGATAAGTTTGAAATTTGGAGTAAATAGGGGCCAGGACACGAAAATTTTGCATTCATAACACATAAAAAAAGCAACAAAAAGAAAAAAGTCAAATTTTCACCCTGCACATGCGTGTCAAAATAGCCAATCATAAACATCTTTTATACACCTAAGCAACAGGCTAAATGAAAATCTCTCGGAAACAGATGTGCTTGGATGCATTCTGAAGTAACCCCAAAAATGCTTTTCCTACCCCCATTTCAGGTGAAAATGAAAAGGATCTCTGAGGGACAATGAGTTGATAGGTTTCAAATCCATCATTGGATACATTTTCTCTAACAGGATCTTTTATAACATGATTTTCATCTTCTTCATAAGTAGAATTTTCAAGCTCTTGACCAGAACCACCTTCTGCCATTTTACAGTATTTAAAAGGATCAAAATAAACTTGAAAAGAAATTAGGTTTCACAGAAGAGATAAGTGAAGATGGCACAGCCTACTTAAGCAAAGCCAATAAGCAGGAATTAAAAACTAGTATAGCAAATGGTACATGCATGGAAATAATTGCCAACACTTAACTGACAAACAGCTGAATGAAATGGATTGAAAAAAAATCAAGAAACCATTAGAAATAATTGTAAATGCCAGATCAGCTAAAATATCTAAGTTCAATAGTAAAAATGACATCTTTGCTGAGTCAATTTCTTCCAACTGATAATTTAAATGAATTACAGAAAGAGCTGAAGGAAGACTACTTAACAACAAAAAGAATTAGATATTTTTCAGAGAGTTTTATCTTTTAGGTTGGGATTGCCAACTTCAGCATTAAGTGATAGCTTGATAACTTTAAAGCACATTAATTTAAAAAAAGCACACGTGAGCAAAGTGAGCAAGTTCTAGAAAACCTTGACGTAATTGTGTTAGTAACAATTTAAAATATTTGTAAGTAAATAAAATCGCAACTTGAAACATATTAAAACAGGACTTAAATAAATATTTAGGAAAACTATAATTTCATTGCAAAATAAATTAAAGGTGGTTACAGAGTTCTGTAAAGCAGGACTAAATGAAAATTAAAAGGATCCTAATACACAAAGAAGGTAACTTAAAGGCAAGTTTAAAATAACTTGAAGGTAATTTTGAAGTTTATATTTCATTACTGGTAAATAAGAAATGTCATACTTACACATTAAGTTCCAATAAAGAACTTGTATGTGATGGATTTGATATTTTAACATATCACAGAATAATAGTATCAAAAACGTATTATTTAGAAGAAACCAATATTTTACTTTTTTCACTTACGTTAATATTCTTAATATTCCTAATTTTATATATTTAAAATTAGATCCCACAGACAGCATAAAAAGTTACTACCTTTAAAAGGCAAAAACAGCAGTAATAATCAGGGGAGCAATTGCTAATGATTTAGTATTTACAGGAAGTAAATATCTTTTTAAATTTCTTTAACCTAACAGATCTGATGAAGAGAGAATAAGACATCATAAAACACTTGAGGAAATGAAGAAACTGATGAGTATAATGAAAATGGAGCAAAGTCACTTGATTATTTAACTGAAAGATTAAGAGAGAAAGGTTTGGTTACTCAGTATTTAAATAATTTGGATAGAGCTCTTTATCTATATTCTTCTACTCATCCTGATGCCACTTTATAAAAACCTAGGCAACTGAAACTGAATGATTTTACCAACCTTCTGATAATCAAACAGATAACATATGAGTATGTTTTATTGCAGCTGTAATGGGTGCTATTGGTTTTGTGGGCTGTAATGGGCACTATTGTTTTTGTAGGCTGTAATGGGCACTATTGTTTTTGTGGGCTATACATTTCTTTAGAACTAAAACAAGCATAACTAAATTAACTAAATAAATAGGATGGCAACATATGGAAAATATAGAACTCCTCAAAAATTGTGAAAAACACCACAAGGTATTAAGAATCATAATCCAGCACATCGTTGTATTACGCACACTCCAACTAGTATGGAAAACCTAAACAGCATTTTCAAGTTCTAATATCAAGACAATGACTAAACATTTTAATTGTACCTGGTAGTTAATTTGCATCATTTGATGTACATTTTAAAGGAGATGCTAATAAATCAGTTGTAAACAATCTTGGAAGAATGCTGATTAAAGACATATACATTTTGTACGGTAGTGATAATATTTTCCAGCTGAATGATTACAGCATTTTCATGATGTTCAGAGATTTATGATGACCAATGTCTGTAAAAACAAATAAAACAGAGTAAGGTATAATGAATGAAAAACTGAGAAATTTAAGATCAGGAGCTGATAATGTACAAAACAACAGTACAGAAGCTATTCAGTTTATTGTATATTTAAAGAAATTTAGAATTACACTCAATTTTCAAGCACTGACAGATTATTGCCTGTTTTATCCTTTTGTTCTTCCTCAGGATTTGAGACTCATAATTACACTGGAAAAAGAAACTGAAGTGACTGAGATGCAAGCCAAGATTGAACTGAAAAATATTTGCAACCAATACAATGCGGTTACTTCTTATTTAATGGCCAATTCTGACAGTGATAAGTAAAGAAATGAAATTTCTTTCTTTCATGATTATATCACAAGTCAGAATTCTTGCTAAAACTGTTAATATGACCTTAACAAACGTAATACTTGATTCATCAAGAATGAGTTTAAAAGAAGTCTTGACACTGTGCAAAAAGGAGAGAGAAACTGTTCTTGAGAAGTATTTCAATTCAGAAATAGAACAAACAATGATTATTAAGAAAGGATTACCTAACATGTTTAATTCATAGGGTATAAATTAGAGCAGCAATTTACAGAAGCAACAAAATATTTCTTTGATGAGCAGCAAAAAGACATTCAAATTTGTAATATTAGTGTGAATAATTATTATACTCATTGCAATTGTTTATAGTTGGACTTAAGAAGCACACATTATAATACATTGCATGGAAAAGGGCATAGATTAGTAAATGTTCAACAAGGAATACACCTATAGATAAACAGAAAAAGAAAACATAGCTGCACACAAAATGTATATTTTACTTTGTTTCTGATGCACAGAAAAATATTCAGAACCAATTAAAATGAACTCTTGTCGAGGTGGTGAAGCCTGATAACCTGAAGTCCTATTTAAGAGTCATTAACTTCACTTTACAAGTTAATAAATGTACTTAAATGAACCTCATGATACAATTATATGTGGTGTTACAAATTAGGGAAAGACAAAGTTTGCTCTAGATTTGATTTAAACAGAATATAAAATTTGTTGATTTTATTGTCATTATTTGTGCAACATTTATATACAATAAGACTTACAACAGAAAATGGATTTTTAGAGACAACAATGTAGTTCTAATTGATCATAGTGATAAATTAGATCAATAGCTAGAACTACTTATTGGCATATACCAGGAAATTGATACTTTGTTTCTTATAGCCGATTATGTAAATTTAAAAAAGAAAGACACCAACTTAACAAAGCTAGCATTCAGTGGTAGGCCTCATAGAATATCTACATGGGTAATAGTACAAAAGTATAATTCTGTCATAAAAGATCTTAATCAAAATGCTAGATTTTAGTACTGTATATACTCTTGTATAAGCCGATACCAACTGCAAACTGCATAGACCCAGATCTGCCATTGCATAATGCGCCGGCAGAACTGGGTCTATGTAGTTTGTAAGGACTAATCAGTAGATTTGGACCCGGCTTATATGCGAGTACAAACAGTAGTCTTTTACTCAAAAGATAAAAAGTCTATGGAAAACATTTGGTTATGAAAATGATATAGTACCAACAGTCATTATTGATGAATTAGTTGAAAAGTTAAAAGAAAACAAAGGAAATAAACTTTGAATGAGGCTGGATAATCTATTTCATTACAGGGTAAAAGGAGATTACCGTATATACTCGTGTATAAACCTGGTCCAAATGAAAACAACACAGACCCTGATCTGCCATCACATAATGCACCTGCAGATCAGGGTCTATGTTGTTTCTTCTACTGATTAGTCCTTACAAACTGCATAGATCCAGATCTGCCAGTGCATTATGCAATGGCAGATCTGGGTCTATGCAGTTTGCAGTTGGTATTAGCTTATATGCAAGTACATATGGTAGCTAGCAGGAGATCAACTAGTTAACACATTACCAAGCTGGTTAATAGAATACCCATGTGGTACAGTATTTATCTTATCCACCAAATAACATCTATGATATGATGAAAGAGCAACCTTATTTATTGCGATCTAATTTAATTAATTTGATGGCGATTTATAGTTTGGTTAAATAAAAAATCTTCATACATATTTACTTTGAGATTCTTTTTAACAATAGATTTCTTAATACCCTTGAATACTTTTTTTTTTCCTCACAAGGAATGAGTTTTTCTGGTGCCAAAGGATAATCTTTAAAATAGTCCTGCAAATTCATTGGTTCTTCTTAATCTACTTCTAGAATTCCTCCAAATGAATTATTATCACTCCAAGACATTACTTTTTCTTCCATTTCTAATGGACATTGGCTGGCACATGGGCCATCCATACAAATTATTGATAGTTAAATCTATAACATACTATTTTAGCTTAGTTTTCTCATAATAACCGTAATTTCGTATTTCGTTGTTTTTATCATCATAATATTTTAATGATTTAATTTTGGAGTATCAATTAGGTATCATAGATATTCCGCTTCTGATTCCAGATTCAATCATTAAAAACATATCATAACCAGCTACATGTGCTAGTCTTGTTGCACTAAAATACAGAGTTGTGATTAGTTTATAATTTTATACACACAGATCTAAAGTTTTCAAAAATATCATATAACATTAAAGTATTTTCTTTACATAATAGTCATAAAGATAACAAGAGAATTTAAAATTTAATTTGCAATGTTTCATAACATCTTTTACATATTTGATAATAAGCTGCTCTAATTCCTGATCCAGTGATTTTTTAATACAATTTCTTGATTTGTGGTAGTTCAGCTTCATTCAATCTTTCTAATGAATCCATATATTTGTATGGATAAATAGCTTTTCTCAAAAATCTTGGTTCTATTTCTTCAAAATGTTTTATTGTTGCTGTGAATTTATCATCCTTTATATTTTTAGCAAGTTGTCCTTTTGCACTGACAAGGCATGAATCTCACTCCTCCTTGCTGACACTAAGGACAGCAGGAAGATGATCTTAAGGGTAAGGTTCTTAAGGAAGCTTTACTCAAAGGTATAAAAGGAGGTTTTGATAATACCAAAACACATGAAAGGTTCCATCTAGGCCTTAATGAAGCTCAAAATACCTGATGAGATCAGAAAGATGAGGGTCAACCCAATGGCAGAACCTCTAAAAAACTTAAGAGTGTGGAAAAGGGCTGCCCTAGTGTCTTAATGGTAGAAAAAGAACATTTTCTTTCCTCGAAAAGGAAGAGAAAGTCTGCTACTGCGTTTAAAGGGAAACAGCTAGGATCAACATGCTTCCTACTGCACCAATTACAGAAGATTCTTTACTTTTATTGCCTTCCTGCCTGAGCGATGCTGTCATCAACCTTGCTCATAAACTGGACCTGGCAAATTACTTCAGATGAACCAAGCATAAAGATGGAGAATCTGTGGGTTGTTGCATAGGAGAGACCCTCCTCTCTGGTAATCTCCTGGACTCGTCTACAAACAGGTCAATTAGATTGTTGAACCATGACTGCTGGGGCCACAGGAGCTACCAGGATGAGCCGAGACGTGGAGATCATGACTTGGCAGAGAACCTGCAGAATTATTTGAAAGGTATAAAGGCATAAGCATACCAACAATCTCACTTCAGATTTAAAGTAATCACCCAGGTTCTGTGATCTGGCACTGGACATAAAGAGGGAACTTATTGTTCCATCTCATGGCCAACAAGCCCACTCTTGGCCTCCCCCACGATTAAAAAAGTGCCTCTGAGATCAACTGGTGCAGGGATCATTCCATGAGAACCACACAGCTACGTCTGGAAAGGCTATCCACCAGGACATTCCTTTTGCCTGGAATATGGCAGACTCTGATATTGATCTCTGATGAGACTGCCCTTCTGAGAACTTCCAGACTTCCACCCAAAAAAAAGGAGAATGTGTACCTCCTTGATACCTGAGGCATGCTACAACTGATGTGTTGCCGGAGGCAATCATATGCAACAATGCCGTATGAGGATGATGCACCCTTGAAGGGCTAGAAACACTTCCCACAATTCTAGGTTTATATGAAGGGTCGCCTCTTCCCAAGACCACAGTCCCTGAAGGACTACTCCTTCTGGCTCCTGGTGAGGACCCCATCCTGAATTTATTTTGTCTGTGTATAGATAGGAATGGGGTTTGAAAGCATAAATCAGGACTCCAGTCAGAAAATTGGTCTTGATCTAGCCATCCACTCAGATGGTGGACAAAATTGGTCCCCATGGGGATCTGAGCTGATAATCGGTCCCTGTGTGGTCTCCAGTTTACTTGGAGCAAGAACTGCAGAGAGCATAAGTGAAGTCTCCCAAGCAGAACTAATTCCACATCCATGTTCAAAGTTCCCAAGAGAGAGAGCTAAAGACAGGCCAACAACAAAGTCTTGCCCATTGGACCCGCTATGAGTGCCAGAATCTAAATGATCATGTCTGGTGGAATGTGAACCTTCCCATGATTGGTAAGGAAATTCATCCCCACTTAAACAAAGTCCTGAGAATGGATGAGATCTGACTTCTGAAGTCACCATCGACCAACAAAAGGAATGGTCCTTCAGAAGAGAATCTCTGAGGACACAGTGTATCAACCAGTTGTTGAAATATTCGAGGATGGAGACCTCTGAAGACCTTAAGTGCACTGCTATTACCTCCATCAACCTGGTAAACGTTCTGGGTGCAGAGGTGAGACAAATGGAAGAGCTCAGAATTGAAATACCTCCAGGCCAAGACAAAACCAGAGGTATTTCCTGTGAGGTGGGAAGATGGGGATATGAAGTTACACATCCTGGAAATCTATGGAGACTGCCCAGTTGTAGGGCCTTATGGCGTTCCCAACCCGGGCTGTCATCTCCATAAATTTGTTTTAGGTGGAAATATTGATTACGAGTCAAAATTTATGGCTTTTTTGTTGGGGGGGGGGTGGACACCAAAATGATCCGATAGTAGAAACCTGGAGTTTGGTCAGTTTTGACCCTCACGATGGCGCCCTTCTGTAAAAGGGTGTGTACTTCTTCCCTTAGCTGAACCAGATTGGACTGGTAAACCTCCCTTAAAGAAGAACGGACCCATATGTCGTCCATGATGCCCAATAAAGCCTCTGAAAAGAGGGCCAGTCAGGCACCCACTGGAATGTTGGGAAGAGGAAGGGACTGCCTGAGGGGGGTGCAACTCCTTACGGCTAATGGCCTCCCTCCTTAGAAAAGGGGGAGGAGCCCAAAGATTTTCTCCCCTGGCCTCCACAACCTCCTCATCTAGCAAAAGACAGGCAGAAGGTAGTTTTGAACTGGGCCTGTTTGTGAATCTGTTGAGGTTGGACCTGCTAGAGAAAGTTGGGACGAAGTCACATATATCAATCAATCTGACCGCACTTCTTTACCAATTTAACTGGACCAGGAGTTGCAGCCCAAGACCAATGTTGCTGGTCCCTCAAACCCTGAGATGCTACGAAGTTGATTAGATGAACTGAAGAACATTTTTGTCTTGAGAGGTGCAGCTCTCAACAGATTTTTGCTGTGGTCCAGCAAGACCTTGGACATCTCCAAGGGTCCATCTCTGTGGGAGTAAAGAAGCTTAGCAGAGTGCTATCGACATGGAGACCATATGTCTGGATGTCTTAGTCACTGTCTCCAGCAATCACTGAAGTGCAACAATTCTTCCTTAAGGAGAGACTGACGGTGGCAGCCAAAAGGAGATCGGCATGAGAGGTTATTGCCACTAGAGTGCGAATATTAACCTCCAAGACTTTGACAGAGACACAAGCCCATGTCACAACCGATATACCCACTTGGGATGCACCCAAGTCCAAAAGGGGAGGCCTGAGGGACCAAGCCCAGGAAGGCACCCAATAACTGGAGGCAGAGACCAATGGCCAGAACATAGGAGGGACTAACCATATCTTTTGCTGCCTGGCAGACTCTTGGCCCCAAGAAAAATTCTGCGCAAGCTCCTGAACCATCAATGTGTGGGAGCAGCAGAACATCTAAATGTGAGTGAGCTCCAGAAAATCTCTCTAGACTGGATAGAATCCTAGTGTCTTCAGGCCCAGAAGGCTGTGGACACAGATCTGGGGGAGAAAGGTGGTAAACTTCATTCAATGCCTTATCAAACATCTAGGTTTCCTCTTCCTCTGACACCTGACCCAACAGTTGGGAAGAGGCTGGGGACCCTAAAGGACGGGGAAGGACCCACTGCAGCCAGCTCATCTGGGAACTCTTTAGAGTCTGTTAAGATGGAAAGGACATCATCCTGAGCCCACTACCCAAGTGAGACAGGACCATCCTTTGTGGTATCCCTCACTGGGTAGGGAAATGTCAAATTAGGTTTTTCATCATCCTGTAACCACACACAATGGCTAATGGGACTAACCCTACTAGTTGTCCTCTGAAGCAAATAAAATCACTGATCTCTTCCTGAAAGCCTCGGAGGAGAGTGGTGGGCTGTCTATTTTTTGCTGGACAAGGCCATAGGTGAGGGAGCAGATCCACAGCCTGTCATGTTCCCCATACCTTGAAACTAAAGCATGGACATTCATGGTGTCATGGAGGGGAAAGAATTGATACCCGATAGTGGGGGGTCCCCAAATCCCATAGGGATTAAATGGGAACAGGGAACAGGGGGGGTATGCCGATCCAATCCCCTTCCCTGGATGTGAGAGCAACGTCTGACTCTATCCCTATAGGGATTGCACAGTATCACAGAGAAAGGGTGGGTATTGACTTGATCCATATCCCCAGACTGACAATCAAAACCTGCTGTCTGGTTGCTCCAAAATCCTTGCTGTGACTGGTGACCAGTACTCAAAGCACAGTCAATGGTAACTGCCCGGTGCCCAGTAATCCAAGCCCTGTGCCCAGTGCTTCAGATGCCCAGTGACTGGTCTGGCGATAAAGATACGACAGACAAACCTGCTCTTGCCTGTCAGGAAGGTGCAACACACTTATATTGGTCACCAGTACTTTACATACTTTGACAGGGTGCTGTTCATCCCTACTGAAAAGGTGCACTCTCTCTCCTTGAGAGGGTGCTGCTCATCCCTGTCAGGAAGGCACAACTGCTCCCAGGTCTTTTCCTCCCTTGGCCTTTTTTGCAATCTCCTAACCATGGAAGTCTCTCTTGGTTCCTGCTCCAAAGAAGTAGACTTATCAAACATGGTAAGTGAACCAGAGCCCTTTTGGAAATGGGGGAGTCATTCTGAGAGGATGAGAAGGAAAAGGGTCCTCCTTCCCTCCCTCAATACGTGAGGTGACTTGCAGCCAAGTGCCACACATCATCTGACTAAAGGAAACAAATTGAACATCCGTCCATGCATGCACAACCATTACATGAACCCAGGAACATGGGGTGTGTCCCACAGGGCCTTCTTATGCTTGCACTTATATACACCTTGAGACATATTATGTCACTGAAAGAGAATAAAATAGAAAACAAAACAACTGGAAACTAGAAAAGAGTAGACAATACACACCCTGACACAAGTACTAAGAAGGAGAACTGCGAAAGGTGCAAAATCTTTCAGAATTACATGAAAAACGCAAGAAAACAATCAAATAATGCTAGGACTGGGTAGATAATAACTCAACCAATACAAAAAGGCCAATGATTGACCAAAAATATGTTTAACAACAAGAATGCAGGTTAGATATGTTGAGGGTACTAATACACGAACCTGCATGATCAGTCCAAGGAAAAAGAGAAAGGGTATTCTGTATATTGGCTATGACTAAGAAATCAGACTAGGATCATGTTCTTTTCAATTCTGGGCCTCCAATGACTAATTGGAGGAAAGAATATTAGCTTGGACTGGGAGTTTAGCATTCCGTTAAAAGAATATTAGCTTGGACTGGGAGTTTAGCATCCCGTTAAAGGAAAGCAATGCAATAGTAGCAGGTATTTGTATTACAGCTATTCAATTTATATTTCACAGAATTTCAAATTAATAAAATACAAGCGGATTCTCTTTGCTATCCAATGCAATCGCTTTTTATCCCTTTTTTTGGGGGGGGGGGTATTATTTTTTAGGTCTTTATACTCAAAATTAGAAAAAAGTAGTAAAATTTTATAAAACGCCTGTTGCTTTTTATCATCATACTTTGTATTCACTGCACATTGAATTTGTATTCACTTGCATAGTAAATTCGAAAATAATAAAATTCTTGGATACAAAAGTGATGTGTCACATTTATATCCTTGGTTTTTGATTTAATAAATTAGAAATCATATAATTTTTCTTAATGTTAGTGATCTGTGGTTTTCGGTTTGAAGTAAATGACAGAGGGTTTTTCAATAAAATTTTGAACCTTAGTGACCCAGTGTTTTTAAAAAAATTTCATAAAAAAAACCCTGAGCCACTGGTTTTCAAATTTTATGAAAACAACCTAGACCACTGGTCTTCAAAATTTTATGAAAAAACCTGAGCTCATATTCTTCAAATTTTATGAAAAACCTAGGCAACTAACCTTCAAAATTTTAGGAAAACCCTGGGCTACCCATCTTACAATTTTATGATAAAACCTTGGCCACTAACCTTAAAAAGTTTATGAAAAAAACCTTGGCCACTGGTCATCAATTTTATGAAAAAAGACTGGACTACTAGGGCTCAAAATTTAGTAAATAAGGTTAACACATTTATATGTAATAAAAGTGATAAATTTGTTGTAATTGCTTTTTAATGTAATTTTAGTCAAATTTTTAAATATAGAAGTTTATAATTTTGGAAATTATGGTTACAATTTAAGATTTTTAGGGCAAAAAGTGGCATTTTTTTCACAAGTCAACCAAAACTTTTTTTAAAAAAGACACTAAATGGGGCGAGTGGTCCAAGACAGTGACTAGTGTTTTTTAAGAAAACTGGTTAAACTGGTATAAACTGGATAGAATAGAGTAAGTTACCCAGAACCAGTGGTTTCTATACTACTCTTATGTAAATTAGTATCACTTCAACCCTCCAAGCCATCAATGTTTCAATACTTTGATTGCTAGTTATTCACGCAGACAAATAGAAATTTCTTTGCAAAAACAAAGAAATTTGATGTATATCCTCATGCTGATCTCTTCTTGCATAATTCATGAATTTATTGTGGAGAGTGTGGCTGATGTTAAAACCTAGAAAACATGGGCAGAAACTTTCACTATTTGATCCCAATTACTTACCCCTCCTAATTCTCCAGGCCAAAACCTCTCTTCTCTTTCCCTGATAGATTGTCAAAGAGCTGCAGATGACGAGGTCAACATCAAGTCGAGACCAGTCATGTGACAGGCTCAGAGTCATTCTGGGGTTGTGGAGAATCTCCCGAGCTGCTGCAGCTAGATGTGAAATTTGCAGCTGATGAAATAAACTGCTGCTGAACTGTAATGCAACTGTAAAAATCAATTCACTATGTAAATATTGGTGACAAAGCACATCTTCAATCACATATTAGTACTAATTTTATTGGTTTAGCTTGTGGCAGCATGGTATACTTATTTCATTTCACATACAGTTTCAATAGGCAGTCATAAATACATATGGTAGAATATTTATTGAGCTTAAAAGAACTTCTTTAAAGTTTCTAAGACATTATAAATTGCAAGGTTGAGTAAGATAAATTCATCTTCAATACAAAAGAAGTTATACTGAAGGAGAATTTCTATTAAAAAATAACCCATATCATATGAAATTTTCTTAACTATACTTTGAAAATGTCATGAACTGCACACCTGTTTGTGCAAAAGTCATTATTTCTAGATGTCTGTAAATAATTCAAGGCTTTAAACTACGTTCCTTGACAGAGTCTGCTGAACAACGCAATTCTTTTTCATGGGCACTATTTTTACAAATCCCTAAACACCACCCATCTACCACTAGCTGTCAGTCAATTGTTGTGTATTCAACATTCCAATAATCTGCTAACCAAACTTGTTCTGGGCAACATGTTATTTATCATGTAATGACATTGTCGTGCTAGATTGTCTAAGAATACATCTGTTGCCCTAACGGATGAACACCTGGACAGTTTGCACTGACTAACATGTATAAATTTGATTTGTAATAACTTCATTATTTTTCATCCAATCTGCATGATAATTTCACTACCAACTGAAAATATATCTCTAATACAGTGACAGAATTTTCAAAAGAAAACTCTGACTTTACTGAAAATGCTAACAAGTAGGTGGGGTTATCTCAGTTCTGGCAATTCATCAACTCTAGGCAGTCACAGTTGATCATCATCAATAAATTCAAGCCAAATCTAGCATCTTGGTCAGTCAGATTCAATTTAAATCTTGTATACTATATAACAGGCATTTTGTAACATTTTGTACTAATTTATACTAATTATAAAAATCGTCCAGTACTTTCATAATTATAGATTACTACATTTGTATGAGAAAATATGAATAACTTTTTTTTATAAGTAATACTGCACAATGTTGTGAGTGCTGTCTCGCTCAGAAAAAAAACCATGATCATATTTTCCCATTCAAATGGAGTAACATATATACTCATTTTTAATTTACTTATTAATTTTTTAAATGATTCTAAAATGAACCCAAATCGTCTTGTGGTATTTATCTTTCACAATAGATGCCTCTTTCTGAGGCCCACATATCACCAACAGTAATACTCTTTATGATATCACCAACAGTAACGCTCTTTATGATATCACCAACAGTAATGCTCTTTATGACATAACATGCCAACATTATCACTGATGCTCCAGGTAATTATTTAAAACTACAACATAAAAAAAGGTATTTATCAATTAAAATAGATAGCTCTTTTCAATTCATTATTTTTTTATTCAATAATGAAAAGGAAATGTTACTTGAAGCAAACTAGCTTCATTTCTGTTAATTCTGGGGGAATATGCAACTGTATGCAAATAAGCCACAAACAAAAATACAACCGAGTATTCACATGTGCATAGTACTGTGAACTTGGTACATGTAGCATGTTATGCACATGTTGTGCAGTATGATGCATTGCAGTACTGAGAAATGCTGTACAGTTCTGACAATGTTTAACTAATGGAGAAAAAAATGAGTATGTAATAAATGCAAACAATCAAGCTTTATTATACATTTTTACTTACTTTCTTGACCTGTACAATATAAACACATAAAATATTAAATCATCTATTTTTACTGTGATTCAGTATGAAATGATAGCAATAAGAATAAGCTAGTACAGTTTATATCATTAGTTAACATTAATTTATCAAAGGCACAAATTGTACATATGATTTCAATTAATTGCTTAAAACTACGACAAAATTATTTTAGTTTCAATCAATTGGATTTCGTTTAATTTCTTTATCCTAGTAAGAATTTATATAGTTTAGTTTTTTTTTTTTTTTGGGGGGGGGGGGGGGTCACTGGACATAAAATTTGTTTAATCTTCAGACTTATGATATTTCATAACAAAACTCTTTAATCATAAGTAAAAATATCCAACTATTACAAATGTACAAAAGGTTTGCATGGCTTTTTCATTAAGAAAATGGTTAAGATATACATAAAATGTCCTCTTCAGGTAATTCTGGCAAGATTTTGACAGGCAAGGCAGTACTTAAACATAAACATAAGCGAACCTTTTTTAATGAAAATTAAAATAGGTTTCAGAGGTAATCAACCATACTTAATGGAAATATCCATATCATTTAAACAATGTTGCAAACAAAAGCAAGTTTCATAGATACTACCATTGACTATTATGCATATTGTGTGCAAATGTACCATTTAAGATGCATCTTTTTTTGGCAATCAGTTTGACAGTGGAATCATGTCTACATTCCATGAAAGTAGGTGCCACAACAGAGGAGAAAACCAATAGCTTTTTAATGGCTGCTTTCCTTTTTGGTCCTGGCTAAAAATTAAATACTTATTTAAGATAAAGAGAGGGATCCCATTTATCTATATGAGTTTCATCTAAATCTGATTTGGGGCGGAAATCAGCCTTTATCCTACCTTGTCCACTGGCACAGAGCATCCTGGCATGAAGGACTTTCAAATTTGTGGAAATGATGCCGATCCACAATCAAATATGGCCATTATTACTCAAAATAGTAAACACCCTTTAAATGAGTTCTCAAAAACTGATGAACAGAATTTGATCAAATTTGACAAAAAGCATTCTATCAGAAGACCTTTCAAGTTTGTACAAATAATGCCAATCACCTTTCAAATATGGCAACTGTTACTAAAAAGAGAAAACCATTGTTACTAAAAATATTTTAAAAAAACTTCAAACAGCTTCTTCTCCAAAACTGCTGAATAGAACTTGACCAAACCTGACAAAAGGCATCCTGACATGAAGACCTATCAAGATTGTACAAATAATGCCGATCAACCATCAAATATGGCCACTGTTACTAAAAATACAAAAAACCTTGAAATAACTTCTTCTCCAAAACTGTTCAATAGAATTTGACCAAACTTTACCGAAAGCAGCCTGGCTTGAAGACCTTTAAAATCTTCTTGGGGGACAACATCTGCTGCACATATGTTCTCATTGGGCATTTACTTCATTCCATTCCGTTTATTCACCCAAGAATCTAATGTCAGCGCTATATGGCGTATTCAAACTAAACCCATTGAGTGAAGTCCACACAGTTGCCGCTGTCATCCCAACCTTCGTTGGACAGCCCAGTTGCCGCTGGGCTCCTTCAGTTTCCGCTGAAGAAACTTTACTCAAGGGTTATCCATAACATTCTGTCGGGGAGTTTCACAGCCCAGCTGTGACCTCTGTACAACCAAGTTGTGCCATTCAGTAACCACTGAATCACTCACTGACAGAATGAACCAAAACAGTTTCATCAGTAGCAGCAGACAGTCCCCCTAGGCAAACATTATAATTATAAATAAAAACTTAACTGAATCTATGTTTTGTTGTGTATAAATGGTTGCTTATACGATTGCTTAGGCATAGTTTATACACAGCAATAGGCGACCTATTCACTACCATTCCTGCAAACAGTCCGCATTAATATGCATGAGCTGTATTAATACATCACTCACCAGCCAATCAAAGCATTCCCAGCTGTCACGTGCAGCGTCTTTGTTTCAATTGTTCTTGTTTGGAGTGGAGAGCGACAGCACGCATATTTCTGTCGAACCGCCGCCATCCCCGCCTCAACGCCTGCAGTGTTCAATGGACATGGGAAAGTCTGTGCTGCTGTATGTTACTTACCCTAAATAAAGGGCATTTACTTCATTCCATTCCGTTTATCCACCCAAGAATCTAATGTCAGCGCTATATGGCGTATTCAAACTAAACCCATTGAGTGAAGTCCACACAGTTGCCGCTGTCATCCCAACCTTTGTTGGACAGCCCAGTTGCCGCTGGGCTCCTTCAGTTTCCGCTGAAGAAACTTTACTCAAGGGTTATCCATAACATTCTGTCGGGGAGTTTCACAGCCCAGCTGTGACCTCTGTACAACCAAGTTGTGCCATTCAGTAACCACTGAATCACTCACTGACAGAATGAACCAAAACAGTTTCATCAGTAGCAGCAGACAGTCCCCCTAGGCAAACATTATAATTATAAATAAAAACTTAACTGAATCTGTGTTTTGTTGTGTATAAATTACTAAAAAGAGAAAACCATTGTTACTAAAAATATTTTAAAAAAACTTCAAACAGCTTCTTCTCCAAAACTGCTGAATAGAATTTGACCAAACCTGACAAAAGGCATCCTGACATGAAGACCTATCAAGATTGTACAAATAATGCTGATCAACCATCAAATATGGCCACTGTTACTAAAAATACAAAAAAACTTGAAATAACTTCTTCTCCAAAACTGTTCAATAGAATTTGACCAAACTTTACCGAAAGCATCCTGGCTTGAAGACCTTTAAAATCTGTACCAATGATTTTAATCTGCCATCAAATATGGCTTCTGTTACAATCAACTTCTCCAAAACTACTGAACAGAATTTGATTACAATTGATAGAAAACATCCTGGCATGAAAACCTTTCAAATTTGTACAACTGATACTGATCTGCTATCAAATATGGTCACCATTACTAAAAACAGAAAAAAAACTTTACATTACTTTTTTAACAGAATTTTAACAAATCTGACAGAGAGCATCCTGGCCTAGAGGTCTTTCAATTTTATACAAATGATGCAAATCTACCATCAAATATAACAACTGTTGCTAAAAGCAGATACAAATTTAGCATCTTGTAATAAGGGTTCTTCAAATTTGTACAAATGATGTGAATTCACCACTAAATGTAGAAAAACATTATGCAGAATTATCTCTAAAACCTGCTGAATAGAACTAACCAACTTTGACAGAAAGCATCCTGGCAAAAACCCTTTCAATATTGGACAAATGATGCTAATGTGCCTTCAAATATGAAGATAGAAAAACAAAAGAAACCTTGAAAGAATCATTTTCATAACATATGCAATTACCAGCATTGGAAAAAAAATTCAACAAAAAGCATCCTACTGAACCAGATTTATTGGTCAAATGCTCTTGCATTTGGCTATTAGACAGATGTCAGCCATTTGAGCAATCTCAGGCCCACTTATGCCTCTTGTGTTATACATATATTCAATAATCTGCTTAATTTGAGGCGCATTTCTTCCTAAACTCACTTACAAGTCACAAAATGGAGTTTTCTGGATGACTGACCTTCTCAAATGAAATTAAACTTTCACTAGTACATGCATCTTTCTAACACATACATGCCATAACACGATGTGTCATGCGAAAAACACGATTTTGGACTCCCAAACCCCGTGACACAATCGTGTTTTGAAAAACACGATTTTCAGCAATCTTGGCAACAACAAAAAATCCCACACAAAAAAATAATTTAAAAGAAAAAAAATTTAAATTTCTTGACCACATTGATATTTGCTCGTAATCTGTGGTATGTATAAACAGTAAACAGTCATGCTCCGAGCTCATGTAAAACTATCCTCAGGGCAGCTTATACAGCTGTTTTAAAGACAATTAAAAGGTAAGGTGGTCAGAGATAAACAGACACCTTGCAAAGATTTACTGAATTGGCTTACAATAGCAACGGTGATGTGTTGTGTCAAATCCTTTCAGCACTGCTGAGGGAGAGCCCATAAGGCTAATTTGCATAGGTAAAGTACACTAAGTGGAACAACCCAATTTGTCTGAAGTTAAGTACATGAAACAGATGCGTGTTGAAAAACAAATGTTATTACACAGCACTTACTGCAATGAATGAGAATGTTGAAGCCATCTTTATTTAAGCTTGTGATCAGTTGCAACATTTCTTTGAAGTCGGATTTTTACTCCATATATAAAATTCAAAACATGATTATTTTGGTAGGTTGAATAACAGCACCATTCAATCTCTAATGCAGTGTTGCACCTAGAACCCAAAGGTCAGGGGACACTGTGTCCCTCACCCTCCAGATTTGGGGGACACACAACATTTTAAAGGGACAAAGGAAAACTGTAGTACATAATGCACTAGAAGTGCTAAAAAAAATGAGATAATTGTATTTGCTTCGACAGTTTTGCCACCTTAACTTTCTCATATTTTCCTTGCACATTTACATGATTGCAATAAACGTTTTATCATGTGATCAAGTAATTCATGAAAACATTAACATGTTGGAATATCTGGTTAACCTGAAATGAACTGCACCATGGAATTTTAATAATTTAAAAGTGTTAAATCATTAATAAAATGACAAATTGTGTATCTGCATAAATGAATACCTTTTTTCATTAATTCAGCCTGAGAATAAATTAAATCCTCACTACTTGAAGGTGTGACTTTAACCTCGAAAATACGTTACAAGAGCGGCGGTCAAAGACTTAAGCAACTCGGCCGACTACCACAAACCTTGAATGTTTTCATTCCCAACTAATTGTTTTAAAACGGATATTCATTGCCATCTGACAGGTTTTATCACTTTTAGCGACTTTGGCCACTGCTTGCGCCAAGTTAGATGTGGATGTTTCGCGAAGGAAAAGTGTAGACATATTTGTGAACACAAATGACACTTGCATTACCATCAAACTAACTACTGTAATATTGAAACCAGCATAGACTGCATGTAATTAAAACTACATTCCACTGTCCAATGGATTTTAAATACAGTAACTTGGTATATTTTTGCATTTAATGTCTGTGAAGTTGTGACCATGTTTGTGGTGATGTTATTTGACAATGCTAAGTATAGCATTTTATTTTTTGTGTTGTTTGTAATATTAAATGCTTCAGAGAAAACACCTGGTATTTTCTTTTATTCAGATTTTAATTTCCAGACATTTGCTATGGCTTATTCTCATTTAGATGACATCGCTTTTGGGAGGTCACGCGCACTGACCCCCCCTTGGAACCTCAAAACACACTTTTTGAGTCGCAAAAAACCCCAACATTGTCTGGGAATATGGCAAGTATGCTAACATTGTCTGCAAAAAAGAACTATCACAAGGTTGGATCAGTTAGATTTATTCGGATAACTTTCTCTGTTACCTCAGCAAGATTTAACCTCTCAAGCTTATGGCACCTTTGCCTAGCATTGTTTTGTTCAAAATCGTTACCAATTTATCCACCAGAAAATACACATGTTGAACATAAATTACATAGATGGATTAATATGCACATAGTTAATCAGGACATGTTATCATGTTTATGTGCTATGCCTGCTTCCTAATTGCAACCATGTCAAAATATGTAAATAGACAGACATGTAAACATGTCACTGCTAGATAATCAGGCCACATATTCACAAAACTCCTCAACATTAGCTGAGCACACTCAAACTCCATTCATGATGGCTGATAGTTAACAGACTAATTATTATAAATACTGCAGTGTCTGAAATCTTTTGTACATTGAATTTTTAAAAAAAAACATCTATCCATAAAGTCAATTTTTTTTCTATACTGTAATTTTTCATGCAGAAGAGGTTTTTTATTATTGAAATGGCAAAAATATTTGTTGTTAAGAATGAGCTGGAAATCAGAATTATTTTCTTGTCAACTGACAATTATTAGTACACCTTAAAAAATAAAATCATAAAAATGACATACATTAAAGTAAGTTTTAAAGCTCAAAACAGATTGTGATGGATGTTGAATTCAGCCAGTTTGTTTTATGAAACATTAAAGAACATTATGTTTACAACAGAAAAAAACAAACTGAGTTTGACTTTGTGCTTAAGTTGAGGGGTTTTGTGATTACAAATCAGTCAATTACTTATCAACAAAGGGGACTAGTACATTATGAGACCAGTCAATTACTACAAATAAAGGGGACAGTCACATTACGAGACCAGTCAATTACTATAAACAAAGGGGACTGTCACATTATGGGACCAGTCAATTACTATAAACAAAGGGGACTGTCACATTATGAGACCAGTCAATTACTACAAACAAAGGGGACTGTCACATTATGAGACCAGTCAATTACTAAAAATAAAGGGGACTGTCACATTATGAGACAATTCAATTACTATAAACAAAGGGGACTGTCACATTATGAGACCAGTCAATTACTACAAATAAAGGGGACTGTCACATTATGAGACCAGTCAATTACTATAAACAAAGGGGACTGTCACATTATGAGACCAGTCAATTACTACAAACAAAGGGGAATGTCACATTATGAGACCAGTCAATTACTACAAATAAAGGGGACTGTCACATTATGAGACCAGTCAATTACTACAAACAAAGGGGACTAGTGCATTATGAGACCAGTCAATTACTATAAATAAAGGGGACTGTCACATTATGAGACCAGTCAATTACTATAAACAAAGAGGACTGTCACATTATGAGACAAGTCAATTACTACAAATAAAGGGGACTGGTACATTATGAGACCAGTCAATTACTATAAATAAAGGGGACTGTCACATTACAAGACCAGTCAATTACTTATAAATAAAGGGGACTGTCACATTACGAGACCAGTCAATTACTATAAACAAAGGGGACTGTCACATTACGAGACCAGTCAATTACTATAAACAAAGGGGACTGTCACCTTACGAGACCAGTCAATTACTATAAACAAAGGGGACTGTCACATTACGAGACCAGTCAATTACTACAAATAAAGGGGACTGTCATATTATGAAACCAGTCAATTATTACAAATAAAGGGGACTGTCACATTATGAGACCAGTCAATTACTTATAAATAAAGGGGACTGTCACATTATGAGACCAGTCAATTACTATAAACAAAGGGGACTGTCACATTATGAGACCAGTCAATTACTATAAACAAAGGGGACTGTCACATTACGAGACCAGTCAATTACTATAAACAAAGGGGACTGTCACATTACGAGACCAGTCAATTACTACAAATAAAGGGGACTGTCACATTACGAGACCAGTCAATTACTATAAATACAGGGGACTGTCACATTATGAGACCAGTCAATTACTTATTATTAAAGGGAACTGTCACATTACGAGACCAGTCAATTACTATAAATAAAGGGGACTGTCACATTATGAGACCAGTCAATTACTTATAAACAAAGGGGACTGTCACATTACGAGACCAGTCAATTACTATAAACAAAGGGGACTGTCACATTTGGAAATTTCAATACTCATCTGTTATCTCTCACCTTCAAGTTTTCTTTCTCTGAGCCTTTCTGGACAGAACTGAGTGGCATCATATACCCACGTTCCAAACTTTTGTGCAAAATCCTGGATTGTCTTCTCAAATCTGATAGACATACAATAAAAAATTGATTGAGACATTTACAAGGATGATCACGGAATATGTTGCAAATACAGATGAAACCGCCATTAAGGTCACCTTGATTAAATAACCACCTGTCTTAAGCAGCTACTTCTTCAAGGCCCCTTCTACACAGATTATTGTAGAAATAATTCCTCTAGTCAGAGTAAAAGCATGTATTTGGGGGCTTCTCTTTCTTACTCTCAGAAGTGGCTGACTAAGACATTAGTTTGACTGTATTTAGAAACTAGATATAATATATACCTAACTGCAACTGCTGCTGAGATTATCTATAACCATTATTTTCCAATACTTTTTATGAGAGTCTGCACAACAAAGCAAAGTTGAAACCTGAAAGATTCAAAATAACATGACTGTGAAATTCTGTTGTACTTTGCATGTGTCAAATGCAAGTTTAGGTAGAACATATTAAAAAAACTAAAAGTGATTTCCTTGCAGGTTCAAATTTGTTTATTTTATTAAATAGAAATCATCCTCTACAACAACAACAACAAAAAAACTCAAGTTGTAAATCCCATTCTTTATATTATTTATACAAAATTATAATAAATACTATAATAATATATTTATTAAAGGAAACAAGGGATTTACCATTTGGATACTGTCTATCCAAAAGGTTTAAATTCTAAGATTATATAAACATTGTCAATTGATGAATTCATGGTATTTGATCAGTTGTACATATTTAAAGGAAATAAAACTGTCTCTTTTTCTTCATATATATTCTACTATGATAGGTTTCGAGTGTATCGTCATAATCCAGTTTTATGTATCTTTTTATGTGTTGTTTTTTCCATGCTATTTATTCAACTAAGATATTATATAAAATTGTAGCTAGAATGTCTTTGTACATCTTGTGACATGATGTCATTTTGTCTAATGTTCAACCAAACGGTTTAATTAACATCAAAAACAATTATTTGAGTATGTATGTAGTAGTGTTTTATGGCACCTCAGCACAAAAATGGCCATTTAGTGCCAACAAAAGGTTAATTTTCAAAAATGTAAAAATGAATTGCACAAAAATTTAGGAAGTTAAAATTCTGCAACATGTATATAAAATAACAGATAAAGGCAACCATATAAATGGCTTAACACATGATTTTCTTGGATGGTACATCCTCATACAGTTTCTTCAAGCAGTTCAAGTCAATGTACATCTGTCTCAAGGTTTGTAAATCAACACACTCGACAAGAATGTGCTCCACTGTCAGTGGATACTGGCAGGGTACACACTCTGGTCATGGTTCACCCTTTAGGACGTATGCATGAGTCAGGTATGTGTGTTCAATATGCGATCAGCACAATACCACTTCATCTCTCAGATTTGTTCTATACAAGGCATGCCACTCTCCAAACAACTATTTGAATTCAGTCTGAAGAAACAATAATGTGAAACCGGTCACAGATTTTACGTCTTGCTGTTGTTAACTTTGAATAATGAATCAACACTAGTGGAAGACAAATTCTATAAAATCCATATATTAAACCTATATAAGCTTATTTTTTTATGGACTGAAGGTTGGGTATTATTATACTTTTTTTCTGAACACACTGAAATTTCTACTCAATGTATGGTATGTCACGTTGCAAGTAATAATAATAATAATATTGACTTCATTTGAAGAGGGTGGCACAGTAAGTTGCATGGAACTAATCCTCATTGTGCCCCTCTCTTATTTACATCTTTACATACACTTACATAGTTGCACACACACTAAAGAAAAGTAAATACAACTTTATCTTAATTCTTTCTAGTGAAAAAAATATGCAAGTTCATACCGAACAAAATATGCATGCAGAAGTAAGTAATAATATGCTAAATTTATATATTAATGTTTCAGATAAACATATTCTGCTTTTCATTCAGTTAATTAGATTATAATGAAATGTATTTATATTTTCACTTTCTCTGTTTCCTTTTGGATTCTGATCCAAAATTAGTGGCCCTAAATATTGAAAACTTTTCTCATGGATGCAAAATTGTGACTGTTGTTATTTCAAGATTGGCTGGCATTATTTAAAATAGAAATTCCATCCTCTTGAAATGATTTATTACACATTTAAAATCAGAAATATGCCAGCTATATGTAGATTAAGAGAAGTTGCAGAGGAAAGACCAACACAGTGCTAACTCTTAATAACACTATTTACGGGAGTCATAAATTTACACAATATAAAAGAGGGAGCAATATACTGAGGGATGTTCCAACAATGCTGTCCTAACACAGTATTCCCTCTTTATAATGATATTCATGGGAGCCATAAAAGTTACATGTGTTATAAAAGAGGAAACATTATCCTGAGGGATGTTCCAACAATGCTTTAATAACATGGTATTCCCTCTTTATAATGATATTCATGGGAGCCATAAAAGTTACCCATGTTATAAAAGAGGGAGCATTATCCTGAGGGATGTTCCAAAACAAGGTTGTGTCCTGATACAATGTTATAATGCTGTTCATAGAAGCCATGAAAAAGATCTGTTATCAAAAAGTGATACAGTTCTTCCTCTTTATAACACTGTTCAGGGGAGTTATAAGAGTGACCTGTGTTATAAAAGAGGGAGTGTAATACACTAAGGGATGTTCCAACAAGGAGTGTTTTAATAGTGTTTCAAGTAGACAGGTACAGAAGATGGTGTGGCACCCTGCCCCAAACTCTGTGTCCCACATATATTTCTTGCCTTTGATTTGTGCCCCACCCCTATTTCATATGTTTGACTACTCCCCCGTCTTGTTGTTTCTGTACCGTGTTGCTCACAGTGTACAGCCTAGAACTGACTTTTATTATGTGCCAATATGATGTGCTATATTTGTGACTTCTCAAACATCGACGAAAGAAATAAAAAATAGAAGATTAAAAATAGCTTTATTTATTGAGACTGGAATAAAAAGAATGCTATTTAAGGTTGGAAGTCATTCAATAATAATTTATATGTGTTTGCGGTCATAACTTTTTAAAGCAGATAGTAGTAGACAAGATCAGCAATCAACTGGTTTCATGCAAATGGCAAAGTAGCACAGTGACTCAATTTTAAGAAATCTCTGTAGACATTCCAAATATATTCAGATTTTGACTACATTATAAGAAAATCTAAACTTAATAAAAAAAATACTATTTACAGTACTTGTAGGGTTGTAGGGATTATTCATAATCTGGTGGGGATGTAAACTGTTGCTTACTAATAATGCAGTGCATGAAATAGTCAAATCATATATCCAGCAGCAGCAAATGCAAATAGATTTCTACAATCATTTTTGACAGTTAAATTAAAGTTAATTCAAAGCAGCTGTATTATATATTTTTAAATTGGTACATTTTTATACCTGATTATGTCTTGTCTCCTGTAAAACAAAGTGAAATTAAATGCCCTTTTACAAGAATTTCATGCTCTCTGTGCCCTTTTTTTGATGGAGAACAGATAATGTAAAAAGACAATACAATTGGTTCTCATAAGCCAAGAAATAAAATAAAGTGAAATAAATTAGGTGGTAATGATAAAACAAAATGTGACTAATTTAATTGGATCCATGACCATACCTGCATTATAAGAGTGGTAACTTTATACCGAGGGTTTTGTAGTGAGGGACCACTGGATTTCCTTCTTTTTTTTAAGTTAATGTGCACTCATTTTTTACTTTAAAAAATGGGAAGTCACTCATATTTGCTTTTTTTTTTTTTTTATAAATGCTCATGTTTATGAATTTGGCTATTATCCCGAGTCCTGAGTATAAAATACTTTTGGACAATGAAAGTAGGTTTTATTCTGTTTAGACTTGATTGGGGAGCAAATGATCTTAGCTTCATCATAAATCAACAATTATTTTACATAACAACTGATCCATATCAATTACTATATTGAATGTTTTGATACATGTATACTGCAATGTAATAGTAAACTTTTAAATAATAAAAGTATATTTATAATGCTATAGCTAAATGAAAAGTTCACATAACTTACAGAATAATTCCATACGAATAGTTCCCATGAATCCTTTAATAGATGAAGAGTAAAGTACCATCTAAATTTAATCCTAAATTTCCCAAACTATAAATCAACATCCACAATTCAAATTTTGATACAATGAGTGTAAATCTTATAACATATTTTTACTTACGCATCAGGAATGGGGCAAAAAACACCAGGTAGGAGAAGGTCATTCAATGCTCGGTATAGCTGTTTGTCACACTCAGTGGTCAGTGTCACAAGTTCAGGCTGGACTTGGAGGGTGGAGCCGACTTGTAGTGAGAGATTCTTGGTCCAAAAGTCTGATAAAATTTCTCTTACCTGTTTGATTTAGATTAAATATCCCATTATTACTGCTATCATAATCAAATGACTGAAAATATTCTCCAGGGTTTTTTTTGTGCCAAGGAAATACCTAAAGCTTCTTCTTTTTCAAATTTTAAAATTTTGTGGAAGTAGATTCTAGATGCTACTTACATTAGTTCTTTTATCATATGAACTTACTAACGGCTATGTGTGATATCAGTATTTTTGGTTTCTCTGCTGGTTGTTTTTCATTCTGAAGTTAATTAATCAATTCTATGCTAAAGTTAGAAATTTAATTTGTCATACCGTATATACTTGCTTATAAATAGACGTTTTTTGCTAAAACTTTTAATAATTCAGAGTAGGGGTCGTCTTATAAGCATGACATACACAACATTTTTAAATCTGACCATAATCCCTTAGCTTGTAAAGGCAGAACTTGCTTTGTTTTTCCAGTTCACAATCTTTTGATCGAGCTGCTAATTTGAAAAGCTGACCTTAATCCCTAAGCTTGTAAAAGCAGCATTGCTTTGTTTTCTCCAGTGGACAATCCTTTGATTGCACCGTGAATTTGATAATTGTTCAATGCCATGTTGAGTCCCTTTGATCATATCGCACAATTGGCACCTGTTCATTTGCAGTGATCCTTTAATGAGATTTCAAAGACTGTATGATCAAAGTGTGTCTTACAGAGCCAAAGCTCACTCTCTACATAAATAATGGTCCAAGTTTATGAATCGTCAGTGTTCTGTCAGTTACTGTGTACTTTGTCACTTAGATATCAAACATTGTGAATTGCTAAACTTAGGTACTTTCACCAATATGGCGAAAAGACAACGTAATGCTTACAATGGAGCATTTAAGTTAAAAGTTATAGAATTTGCAGAGAAAAATAACAATTGAGCTGCAGAACATGAATTTGGTGTGTCAGAGAAACAGGTGCATGACTGGCACAAGAAAAAGTCAGTTATAGGTGATAATCCCAGGCAGCTAAAGAAAATTCGAGCAATGGAAAGCCCTTATGCAAACTGGGAGTTTAGTTTGAATCAGTGGGTTCTAAAGCAGCGTCAAAATGGGTATGCAGTCACTTGAACCACCATTAGATTGAAGGCCCTTTCCACTGCCAAGGCTAAAGGTGATGAATGTTTTAAAGCTTCTGCTGGATGGTGTACACGATTTATGCGACGTCACGGACTTAAACAACACACTCACAAAACCCAGAAATTGCTTGTCAATTTTGAGGAGAAAGTGGATATTTTTTAAAAATTTATTATCATTAAGATTTTGATCTGGCACACATAGGAAATATGGACAAAACTCCCATGTCTTTTTATATGACAGGAAATTCTACAGTTCACCCAGCTGGAGACAAAACAGTCACTATAAGGACTTCAGGAAATGAGAAACAACATTTCACAGTAGCATTAAGTTTTTTAGCAAATGGTACGAAATTGAAGCCACTACTTGTGTTTAAACACATTACTATGCCAAAAGTAAAAATTTGCCAAGTGGAGTGGTTGTAACCATTAACCCTAAGGAATGGGTAGACAAGACAATTTATTTGGTCTGTTATGAGAAAGTATGGAATAATAGACCAGGCGCATTCTTGAAACATAAGGCATTGCTTGTGTGGGACATTTTCTGGTCCATTTGATGCAGTCTGTGAAACAGAAGTTGCAGCGACATTGAACATACCAAGCTGTGATTCCAGGCGGCACCATGTCTGTACTGCAGCCATTGGATATTTGCCTAAACAAGTCGTTTATGGCAGATATGCATAAACAGTGGCACAAGTGGATTGTAGATGGGCCCAAAGAATTGACAAAGGCAAGAAATCTGAAGCATTCAGGGACTGAGTTGGTATCTCAGTGGGTTTGTAATACATGGGAGGAAATTCCATGAGATGGTGGTCAAATCATTTAAGAAATGTGGTATTTCCAATGCAATGGATGGGATATAAGACGACCTCTTCAATGATTTAATGTAAGACAAGACCAACACCAAAGCACTGACAGATGACAATAAAGACAAAGAATCAGTCGGACGATTAATCGGACAAAGAATAAGAGTCAGATGATGTTTATGATGACAGGATGACAGTGAAGGAACTCAGAACTTTATTTGGTAATTCCGACTATGAGGATGAATTCTTGGACTTTGATTCAGGTGACATTAGACAGTGACATTTATAGGATACTGTGAATCACAAAAGTGTGAAGTTCACTTTATTTATTTATAAGACTTTTGGGATTATTATATTACAAGATCATTCTGGACCACAATTTTTATACCTGTAGGTGACCTATAATCCAATGCATGGATTTATCATATAAATGGATTAAAAATGTTAAGCACTATGGATTTCATTACACAAAGATGGACAATATGTAAACTATTGATTTATTTGTACATATATATATTCAACTCAATAATACAACTGTATTTATTCTACATTGGTTTTGTCTTTATGTGTCTTATCTATCTGTCTGTCTGTCTATCTATCTATCTATCCAGTTTGGCTTGTTTATTTTTCCAAAATGCAACTCCGACTCACTGACATGTCATGCCTTGCCGATGGATCTGATTTGCAAAACACATCTAGACTTATAGGAGGGTCCAAGAGAAATTTGTTTTTTGCAGCCATAAAAATGGATGGTTGAATATAGTCGAGTCGACTTATAATCGAGTATATACAATATACCTCTTAAAGACATCAATGATTTTCCATACAACCCGGCAGGGTTTTGTACAAACTGAGGAAAACTGAACAAAAAAAATACCTTATGCACAAACTATTGACCAATCAGATGCCAAAAATGTTCACTATGAGGCAATAAATTTAACATACTGATCAGAATAAATTGCAAATTTTCCAAGATAATGTATATAATTGGGAAATAACTGGGAAATAAGATGCTTAAATGGCTCAAAGTTATGTTCATTTCATTAAATATTTATAAAAAATTTTAAAGTGGCTTTGTTATTTTACCCACATATGCTGAAAATGACTCTTTACAGTGAGCAAGTGCAAGTAAAATTAAATATGATAAGTCTTTCCTCTAGTTTTTGGATTGTGACTATGTGCAACAATAATAACATGTATATAATACTGCATATACATCTAGCTATATCTGATACAAATGGGAACATGTCTACAAAGGGCAGTCCAGAGACCACAGTTGTGTTCTTTATGGGCAGGAGTCCATGATATAGAGGTGACGAATGTAGATAAACTTAAGATAAGGAGGTTCTGAATATTGTACTGTATAGACAAGTGTCCTTTAGATGGAGGTGTCCTCTATGACACCTTGTTTCACTGTATTTATCCAGTGTTATATAAATATCTTATGATACATACCCCTACTATATTTCCTGTCAATACAGTATGTATGACTTCATTTGCATGATTCCTGTATAGAGTTAGAAAGGCTGCAACCTGAAATATAGAATCATCTCAACAGGTTAATGAGAATGAACAGATTTCAATGTAAAATATTCACTTAAAAGTCCACTTGAGCCCAACTGAAAATGTACCACAGACTCCCAAACAACCGGAATACGTTAATCAATCTGAGTCACAAGAAATCTCCTTATTGCACCAGGATAAGGAAAATGGTGTTCTCGGTAAATTGTGTTTTCCGTCAATGTACTGCAAAATTTGTTGCAGAAATTACTGTTTGTAGAATTGTCCTTACCTCTAGTAGAATCCAGTTATTATTGATAGAATTGTCCTTACTGTTTTAGAGTTTAGTCATTGTTTGTAGAATTGTCCCTACCTCTGGAAGAGTTTAGTTATTATTTATAGAATTGTCCTTACCGCTGGTAGTGTTCAGTTAATCTTGGTAGAATTGTCCTTTCCTCTGGCAAAATTCAGTTATTGTTTTTAGAATTGTCCTTACTGCTGGCAGAATTCAGTTATTGTTTGTAGAATTGTCCTTACTGCTGGCAGAGTTTAGTTGATGTTTATAGAATTGTCCTTACTGCTGGCAGAGTTCAGTTATTGTTTATAGAATTGTCCTTACTGCTGGCAGAGTTCAGCTATTGTTTATAGAATTGTCCTTACTGCTGGCAGAGTTCAGATATTATTTATAGAATGGTCCTTACTGCTGGTAGAGTTCAGCTATTGTTTATAGAATTGTACTTACTGCTGGCAGAGTTCAGTTATTGTTTATAGAATTGTCCTTACTGCTGGCAGAGTTCAGCTATTGTTTATAGAATTGTCCTTACTGCTGGCAGAGTTCAGTTATTGTTGATAGAATTGTACTTACTGCTTGCAGAGTTCAGCTATTGTTTATAGAATTGTCCTTACTGCTGGCAGAGTTCAGATATTATTTATAGAATGGTCCTTACTGCTGGTAGAGTTCAGCTATTGTTTATAGAATTGTCCTTACTGCTGGCAGAGTTCAGTTATTGTTTATAGAATTGTCCTTACTGCTGGCAGAGTTCAGCTATTGTTTATAGAATTGTCCTTACTGCTGTCAGAGTTCAGTTATTGTTTATAGAATTGTACTTACCGCGGGCAGAGTTCAGCTATTGTTTATAGAATTGTCCTTACTGCTGGCAGAGTTCAGTTATTGTTTATAGAATTGTCCTCACTGCTGGCAGAGTTCAGCTATTGCTTATAGAATTGTCCTTAATGCTGGCAGAGTTCAGTTATTGTTTACAGAATTGTCCTTACTGCTGGCAGAGTTCAGTTATGGTTTATAGAATTGTCCTTACTGTTGGCAGAGTTCAGTTATTGTTTGTAGAATTGCCCTTACCACCAGTAGAGTTTAGTTATTGTTTGTAGAATTGTCCTTACCACCAGTAGAGTTTAGTTATTGTTTGCAGAATTGTCCTTACCTCTGGTAGAGTTCAGTTATTGTTTGCATAATTGTCCTTTCCTCTGGTAGAGTAAAAATCAGTTATTGTTTGTAGAATTGTCCTAACTGCTGGTTGAGTTTCAAGCAAATTAGCTATCTCATATTGCAATGAAATCAATTATAATGGTCATACATATTGTACATGCTCTGGTTTCATTTATTTTCTTGGGTATCAATTTTCGTGGTTTTGTATTTTAAAAAAAGACATTTTTGTGAGTACTTAGTTTGCGGATTTGCCTCTATCAAAGTTTGCATATTGATTGGTATTCTATTTCATGAATTAACTGCTACAAATATCCAAAATAAAAAAAGAACAAAAATATTCCCACAACAAACAGTGGTGGCCACAGTGGTTAACACAATACTACTGCCAGTATGAGCACAAATTAAATATCTGTCAAGATCAATCCCTTACACCATGTTTTCGCCCAAATGCTCAACATTAAAGCACTTATTAAAGCAGTTATTAAAACATACCTATATGATCTTTGCTTCAACCACTGTCCATAAAGTTACACCATTAGTATGTTTCGATGATCATGTTAGATGGATAATGTCTTTGTTCCAACTGCCCCTTGCTCAATGCAATCAGCAGGCTGAAGCAACCTTTGATGTGTGGTGGAGGAAAGCAGTTCAAGATAAAATGTGAGAGATCAGTCCTAATTGCCTGTGGCTTTTTGAGACAGCTGGACATGTGGTGCAATTTTCCAGCTTCAGGATTATTTATGTGACAAACGTTTGTGTGTACCAGAAGACTTGATTGATAAGATGTTTATCGAGAGGTTTTGTCAGAAAATCAGTGAAGTGTTAGTTTTAGTACTGTTCTGTAATTAATGCATATACATAATGTTTAATTAGCACTTCATTAGTGCTTCATTCAATCATTTCAGTATTTTAGTTTTATTGTCCCTTCGGATTAAAATGCTTGGATAAAATGAGATTTGCTTTCAGGACGATTTAAGTTTTAACAGAAATGTTTGCTACCTGTAATTAGAAGTATACATGTTTGCATTTATCTATGCTTTATGAAGATTATTCATTCAGATGGATCATGACTGTGGTTAAATCTTAAATCAAGAGAACTGCAGACAATAAAGCAAGTGCAGTTTTGTCATTATTGTATTTGCAGTATTTTCATCAACAGTTTCACTTGAGTCAAGGATCAATGTAAATAAGTATCAAATCTAATTTTCATAAATCATTTCATTATTCTTTCTTTCATTTTCAGTAATACTAATATTTAAATACTTTATGATATTCATATTTCTTTCTAACCTCAATGATCTCATCACACATCGATTTAAGGCAGTGAGTGGAAAAGACAGCTACCAAATACTGTATACATACATGTGCATTGAAACAATTTAAACTGCTTCATAGTTCTCTTTCTCTTCAAAAGTGGTTAAAATAAAACAAAAAAAAGACAACATTTAGTTACAGTAACGAAGTTGAATTATCAAATAGCTAAGCTAAATTGATCACTAGGAATGTATTAGGAAGAAAACAAGGGGAGGGGGGGTATCTGCATCATGTGTGGCTCATTTTTCCTTGGGTTTTAAGTTCGTGGTTTGAACCAATTATAAAATCCATGAAAATGATTACCCCATGAAAATTAGAGAAGGTTAAGTATTGTTTGTCATCTTAACTGAGGAGAAAAAAAACTTACTCTTTGATAAAATAAAGAATGAAATAAGTAAATTAATCACTTTAAATTCATCTATTATGTTCTAAACAGAAGGATAAGTACTGCACAAAACCTAAATTTACAACATATACTGTAAAATCATATATTTTCATGGGGTTTAAATTTCCTTATTTTAGAGAATTTATAAAATCTACAAATTTAAATGCAACTCAATTTTTTTACCTGCCTCTAACCTGGTCATTAATGTAAAAATCCACAAAAGTTTGTCCCAAAAATTACTTTCAGTCATAAAAGAAAAAAATTTTACTCCATGATAATGTCTGATTCTACATTATATAATTCTTAGTGTACAGATAAAATCAAAGTGTATGGATTCTGAGATTTGTTCTCCCAGTGTGAATTTAACGAGAATTCAATGAAAAAATGTAGCTCTATTGAACATTCATATTCACAATTACACAATGTATGAAAACTCACATAAAAAAATAACACAAAATAGTGTAATTTTAAATCTCTTCAAAAGCAGCAGTATGAATTGTACAAATTAAAGTGCTAACAAGGGCTGGGATTTTTTTTATGTAGCAGCTCAGGACAAATTAGTTTAAAATTTTGCAGGACAAGTGAAATTTTAACTCTTGCCCAAAAGTTTCTATTGAACATGTATAAAAAAAATCTTTGATTTAGTTCTCATGCTATTTCACTAAAACCTCCTTTTGCAGAGAGAAGAATATTTCCAGATTTGTCCAGCCCTGAGGACTATAAAACAGTGGTTTGATTACCTCTTCCAGCTGATGGGCGGGTATCTGCAGCGTGTTGACAGTGGGAAAATGAGGGAGCAGTACTATCAGGTGGTCCAGATCCTCCGCAGTGATGCTGACTGGCCGGTTAATGGTCTTTATTTTCTGTTCATAGAAATTACAATGAATGATAAATGCACATATGGATAGTTTGAGAATAACCAAAATAAATCTATTCTTTCTGTGTCTAGCTAAAAAAATACTTATCAGTGATGAAACTGAAATGATTTTCAATTGGTTCATTATTTTGTAGGAATTAGCCAGTGCAAAAGTGCATGTGTTTGTTTTATATGACCATGATCGACAGAATATGAACATGCAAATAAAATCTGTGTGGTAACAACTGATGATAATTTGAATAAAAACAAAAATCTCAAAATAGATTGAGATTTTATACTGCATTAAATACCAATTCATAAGAGGCTGCACACATTTTTGTCTCAATAACTGTACTTCCACAATTAGCTAGGTAAGCTGATCCTTAACAACTTTCATAACAGGAAAGACTGGGGGTGGGGAAGGAATTCCATAAATCCCAAAATATAAGCAAATAAAATGATACTTTCAGCTAGGTATCAAAATGAAAGGGAATAAAGATAAATAAATTCCCTTAATATTTTTAATAAGAAAACCATGTATATTTTTGCCCTGAATGCCAGCAAAACTTACCTTGTCTCCTTTAGTGCTGGAATATGACCCCAATGAGCGAATCTGAGCACTGAGAAGAAAAAAGCAGTGATAATGCAAAATCTTGTTTTCCATAATTATGAAAGATAGTTTTCTGCCCAAATTATTACAGCAACAACAAAAAATTATCATTAATATTTACAAAATTTTGACTTACATGACAATCACTATGACTGGAAAGTTAGTAAAGTAAAAGCAAAGAACATATGAAAGATTCTGAATTGTAAGCATTCGAATAGCAGTTAATTTAGCAGGGACAGGAAAAATATTATCTACAAATGTATAAGTATACTAACCTTGGTTTTCTGTCTTTCAAACCAGAGAGAAAATTACTCCATTTGGGCCGCAGACCACAGTAATGGTACCTACAAAAATAAGATATACATTAATTTCATCTTGCAGTAAAGTGAAATGAACTTTGAGAATTCATGTATTCCATATTCTAAGACACATGTGAATGTAACATTTTCTGATTGGGCAAACATCAAAAGTTGCAGCAGTAAAATCAACGATATAGTGTTGGAAACTGAGATACTGTGACATCATGTGCCTCCCTGTAACACAGTGCCATAAAGAATTTCTGCTATTTTTTTGGTCAAATTTTTCAAAGGGTGTAAGGATGTGAATAAAAGTCTTGTACTCAAGAATTTGCAAATGTTAATTTTGCTGTCCTAAACATCTGATTCACTAGCATGGTTAGAATTAAAAAGTATGCCATTTTTTTTACCTACATCTGATTCACTAGCATGGTTAGAATTAACAGGTAGACCATTATGCTACCTACAACTGATTTACTAGCATGGTTAGAATTAACAGGTAGACCATTTTGCTACCCACAACTGATTTACTAGCATGGTTAGAATTAACAGGTAAACCATTTTGCTACCTACAACTGATTTACTAGCATGGTTAGAATTAACAGGTAAACCATTTTGCTACCTATAACTGATTTACTAGCATGGTTAGAATTAACAGGTAAACCATTTTGCTACCTACAACTGATTTACTAGCATGGTTAGAATTAACAGGTAAACCATTTTGCTACCTATAACTGATTCACTAGCATGCATACCTGTGATTCTACCGGCAGTAGGCCAAAAATACCGTTTTAAAGACCGTCTACCGCACATACCGTTTAGTAGTCAAAATCTACCGGTTTTGAAAATTTCAAGGAAATTTATAAAAAAAAAAAAAAAAAACCCCGCTTTTTTTACTTTTTTACGCGTTCTATCAACACATTAGATAAACCAGCCAGAACCAGTCTACTGGGAACCGGAAATGTTCGACCTATGATATGAGTAGTCGGATTACAATTGTTAGCAATGTGTACACAAGAAGCGGCTAATTGATTACCTTATTGTTGTAATTTGGAGAGTTTAAGGGCAAATGCGGGATGTTGTTTGAGGTGTTATAAGTAATAAAAGGATCAAAGGTAATCCATAAGTCTTTGATTAAAGCTCAGCCAATCTGTCATGGAAGGAAGATAAAATGGAGAGACCGACCAAAAATGATCTTGGCAGAAACACTTGAGTAAGTATTTTGATTTGATGTCTTTTAATTGTTCTTGTATTGTTCACGATGGTTTAAGATGAATATTTAAGGGCAGCTTGTGTATTTTTTTTTCAATTCATGTAAAAATGCCGAAACGTCCGCTTTCTCCCAACGCTAAGAAGCGACCAGCTAAGAAATACTACAACAAGTTTAACAACGCTTGGATACCAGAATTTAAGTGTGTGCAGGCGAGTAGCAAAGGTCCTGACTTTGCATTGTGTCTTTTTAGGCTGGTGAATCAATGATTGGACATCTACATGTAGAGATGACCAGGCTGCTAAGAAAGCTTCTGGGAAAGTTTGTTTCAACCAAGGTCATCAACAGTGAACCATAAATTACTAATGTGAAGTTCAGACTTCTAGAAAATCAGCATAAAAGCACAACAATTATGTTCAAGTCCTAGATAAAATATATCCGCGAGTTAAAAATGTATTACTTAATATTTAATTTTAAAGTTGGGAAAAATTATTAAAATCATGTGTTTTTTAACTGTTTATTTCAAGTCTAAATCTAATTTGTTTAAATTAATTACAGTGGTGAAACTTGCCAACAGATTTTTGGACTGAGTGTAGTTGTCCTATCATTGCCACATTCCAGTGCTGACACAGAGAGGACATTCTCCATTCTTCGGAAAATCCAGAGTGATTCAAGGGGAAGTCTGGACCAGAAAACTAGTGACAGTGATCTTGTGAAGGAAACTAAAAATGCCTGTGGATTTTATAAAAAAATCTTTGCAGTGAACTGTGAGATGTACAACTCTTCCTTTTTCATTTAATTAACAATATACTGGCTCATATTAACTAACTATTATTGTAACATTTTCCATCAGATTCTGAATCGGAATCATGTTCAAAATTTGTGTTTTATTATAATATGAAGAGAATACATATTATGTGACAAAATAAACTTGTTTTGTTTTCAATCCCCTTAAAACACGTAAAATTTATGCCGATAAGAAATCTACCTTTTTAGAAGTCAATCTACTGATCAAAATTTGCAAATCTACTGGTTTGAAATCCTGGTTCTGTCACAGGTATGAGCATGGTTAGAATTAAATGGTAGGCCATTTTGCTACCTACATTTGATTCACTAGCATGGTTAGAATTAACAGGTAGACCTTATTGCTACCTACATTTGATTCACTAGCATGGTTAGAATTAACAGGTAGACCTTATTGCTACATACTTTTTAGTCCAGTAGTATATGCCCCACCAAGTTGCAAATGTTTTACTTTACATAAGTTAGTTCCTTTAATGTGTTGTCAGTCACTCCTGTGGAGCAAGTTGTCCGCTATTACCTCTGGGTGGAAATGACACTGACTTGTGCATGCATTTGATCTGTATCTTATGGATGCTTTTCACAAAATATTATTTTGCATTAGTACATGCTCGTTTTTTTCATCATTGTGAAGGCACTTACTAGAAAATTCCAGGGAATTACCAAAAACATACATCAACTTTCATTTTGATGTAAACATGCACAATTTTGACATTATTTTTCGCAAGCCTTTGGCTTCAGATGTATAAATTAGTATTTTCACCTAGGCGCTTGCTTGAGGCGCTCTGTAAATAGAAACAAAATCACATGACAGTCATATATAACCACCTGTTTTTCCCTCCACGTCATCTTTTCACTTGCGCTAGACGAGAGGTAGTAAGTATATATACACTGACATTGAAACAGCTGCATGGTCGATATTTTATCGTGTATTTGAAAATTAAAATAATATCTGCTCTTATATACATATATCCTTTTTATATATTAAGCAGCCGACCGAATACTGTTCAGGTCATATTGCCGAAACTTTACAAATTTAGCACAGGTTTATGGCTGCCAACATGGACGATGTCCTGTCACTCACCCCATCTGACTCCGAGATGTCAGACTTTGCGGGGTTTGATATTAATGATATTGGAGCAAATATCCTCTATGAGGAAAGGAAATAAAACTCCCAAAATTGTGAAAGGGAAAAAAACCAATGCAAAAAAAGGCAATACACGCATCTAAGACATACTCCATTGTTGTCAAACCAGTAAATACATGCGTTAAGGGAGATAATTCTTCCAAGAAGTATGTTGTGGACGGACTGTCCACTAGCACTGTGGGGATAGCAACCGAAAAAAGGTTGACAGGGCAGAATTTAGTTGACTTGAATAAGTTAACCTTAGAAAATATCTCAGTTTTGCATGAATTACTGGGTATTAACCCTAACCATGATGACACTTGCGATAATACTGCTGTCACAGATAATGATATTTGGGACAGAGAACAAAACGTGTTAATTGCTGTTCCTGAGAACTCCCTGCCAAAATCCCACCCTCCACTTGAAGTTATTTCAAATGTATCCATGGCAGGAAATCTGAATGAAGCCCTCTTTGATACAGGGTGTGATGAAAATGTAGTTGCTTCTGTACATGAGAATGATCAAAATTTAATAGATGATGAATGGGAGTTGCCTAAACTTAATGTTCCCCAATTAGGGGGAAAAATTTCAGAGTCTCTAGCACAGCTGATTAACACTGCAACAAAATCACAGTGTATAACTGATCAGATTGTGGACAAATACAAAATTCCCCAAAACTGCAACAAAATGGGACCCCTCAAAATTAACCCAAAGATCTGGGGAGAATTGAACAGAAGGGTACAGGCCTGACAAGAATTTTCAAGACACACAACTTCTGGTCGCAGCCGACATTATGTTCATAGTTAAACTTGCTGCTCTTGTAAAGGCACAAAT
Source organism: Margaritifera margaritifera (assembly GCA_029931535.1). Lineage (NCBI taxonomy): Eukaryota > Metazoa > Mollusca > Bivalvia > Unionida > Margaritiferidae > Margaritifera > Margaritifera margaritifera. The sequence goes on from JAQPZY010001619.1 coordinate 5,186,188, forward strand.
GTCCATTACTCCTGAGATTAAGGACTGCATTTCAGATGCAATTACCTTAATGGGTCAAGTTCAATATAGAATTTCTTTATGCAGACGATATTAAGGCCCCACTTGGAAAAAAGTATTCCAGTCTGTGTAATCTGAACACCCCCATCTCCTCTCTTCTCTCTGGTGATGATGTGGCCCAAGAAATAAATGTGAAATGTGAGACTGGACTTCACCTTAGACGAGACGATTATGCTTTTAATTTCAATGCCAGAGGTAGGGGCTATTATACATGGGGAGAGGATTCAACAGATACAAACCATATAATAATGTTATGTATGATGTTCATATAATATTATAATGGAAATTATAAATGTTTCTTGACTTTAATATTTGCTTAAACCTTAATATTAAGTATAATGTTTGACATGTTTAACTATTGTCCTTGAATTAGGTTGTTTACTTAGTATTTGAGTTCAAGGATGGTTTTGGTAAACAATTTGTTGATTCAATTTGAGGTCAAGGTTGATTTTGTTTACAGATAAAACCAGAATTTCATTAGATTTATGTGTCAAAAATCACATTGACCATTTATTATTCTAGAATATTCTGTTATGTGACCTATCTTTATATATACCATGTTTAGTGGACAGTTTTTCAGTTTCGACCTTACATTCAGTCTTTTAAAGAGCCATTACAGTTGTGAAAAATCATTCCAAATTCTGAGAGAGGAATTATTTAAAATATTCATTGGATTATAAAAGTTCTCATAGACTTTTGGATTTTGGATTTTGAATTGATGATTTTGGGATTAATGTGAACTTATTCAAAGATATTTTGGCATATCAGCACATTAAAGACTACTGGCACATCAGGACATTAAAGACCATTGGCACATCAACACATTCAAGGATACAGCCATTAATTCAGAACATTCTATATTTAGGACTTTGTAATTAGGACACTTAGAATTATTGGATTATTTGGATTTTAATTCACATTACTGTAAGTGTCTTTTGAATTTTCACTTTAATTGCCTAGAAATAAATTGCTTGTTGATTTTTACTCGATTTGTTGGTTTCACTTTCTTTCTGTTACATTTTTCTTAGACCATAGAGTCATAACAATAACCCCAGACAATATGGCCACATGAATGCAACTTGTGGCAGGGGAAAGACGCACATGTCTCAACGGGGAGATAATCAACATAACTGACAGGTAAATTCAAGTGTAGCAAAAATAAGTAAATGTCTTGGAGCATGGAAGTTGTTGACATCCGATAAGTGGATTTTATAAACAGTTGATGGTTATAAGATTGAATTTGACAAAATTCGATATCAAAGCAGATTACCGCATGACATCATTTTCTGATGAACAAAAGATTCTGGTACAAAATGAAATAGATGAAATGTTAAGGAAAGGAACTATTATACCATCTTTTCATGAAAAGGGAGAGTTTATTTCAAATTTGTTCATTGTATCTAAACCTGATGGGAAATTCAGACCAGTCATAAATCTGAAGGCTTTCAATGATTTAGTCACATACGAACATTTTAAACAAGAAACCTTTTCTTATATTTTGGAACTAATACAGGAAAATGATTTTTTCACAGCTATTGATCTAAAATTTTAGTGGAATGGAATACTTTATTAATTTGTTTGTTTACCCTTTGGGATTTCCAGTGCACCGAGGATCTTCAAAAAAATTTTGAAACCACTGTATTCCTGCTTCAGAAAACTAGGTATTCGTTGCTCATACTACATTGATGACTCCATTAACATGAACACATGCCCCACTTTATGCCTACAAAATACAAATTTAATGCTGGAAAAGATAATATCTCTAAGATTTACTATTAATTATGAGAAGTCTCACCTTATCCCATCTGAGAAAATTATCATTTTTGGATTTCTTATTGATTCAGTACAGTTTAGAGTTTTCCTTACAGAGGTAAAAGTCCAGAAAATTATAAACATTGCCAATCAGTTGTTGGTCAAGATATCCATTTATAAAAGAGAGTTGGCATAATTTATTGGTATACTTATTAATGCTTTTCAAGCAGTTTTCGAAGGGCCAATGCATTATTGCTATTTGGAAAGAGACAAAATTCTCGGTCTTACATATTACCAGAACTATGATGCATATATAATCCTGTCAGAAAATAACAAGGACGAGTTAAAATGGTGGTCTGGAAATATTAAAAAATGTTATAGTAAATGTATTAGACCCAAACCAGTTGATTTTTTTCTCCAGACAGATGCATCCACTCTAGGGTGGGGTTCTGTTTCAACAGAATCCAATCAGTCTATTGGTGGCCGTTGGTCAGTTGAAGAGTCCAATTATCACATCCATTATTTTAGACCTTCTTGCTATCGTCCATGCCTTGAGATCATTTTGTAGCCTAGTTATGAATAAACATGTTGGTATTCAAACAGACAATACATGTGCATTGTCATACATTAATATTGGTGGAATGCAATCTAATGAAATGGATGATCTTTCAAAATCTATTTGGGAATGCATACCTGCCAACCCCTACAGATGTATAAGTGTAACCTAAGTGGCAAAAAAGCATAATCTGAGCATAAAAAGCATAATCTATATATTAAATGCCATAATTACAATAAACTGTATGAAAAATGTACGTTTAGTTTTGCTACTAACCTGGATCTACAGCTGGTTAAAGTTCTTGTCACAAATGGGCAAAATCCAGGTGAATTAGTATCAGAATACAAACCACAAAACATATTGGCAAATTATATATACACAACACTCACTTTAACTAGTCCACATGTCTAACTTTCGCTGAGTGATCGTAACGTTAACTCCACAAATTCTGCAATGATCATTACCATGTGCTCAACCTGAGTGTTGTATTACTCTCTTGTGTTAATCTTTCTAAATTTGTAAAGCACTATTGATTTGTCTTTTTTCTGATCCGACATGTTTTAAAGTTTACAAAAATCTGTCTTCTCTAAAAAATGTCAGTCCTATATAATATCCAAGAGTCACATCAATAAAGCCTGTTTCACTTAACATCTGCCGCCATTTATTTTAAAGTATAGACTGGTCCGCTAACATATTCAATATATTAATAAAATGAATCTGTGAAATAATTTTATAATGAACAAACCCGTCTGTTTTCTTGGAAATGGGTCACATGCAACTGCTATAAATAGAAAAAAGGAAAGTACACAGGAGGTCTATAACAAATGTATTCTTACGCTATTCTTAAGCAGCAGTCTTCTTTTTTTTTTTTTTAGAATATTCTCATATTTATATGATGTGTGGGATTAAAGAGATGATAATAAAAATGACAAACACAACTTTTTACTGCTTTATTATTATTTTTTTTTAATGTTCCAGAAAAGCGTAATCCATATACAGGCAAGCATAAGACGTAATTAGGTGAAAAAAAGGGGAATGATTACGCCAAAAGCATAATGGTTGGCAGGTATGGGAATGGTGCCTCAAAAGAGACATTTACTTTTCAGCCATCTACTTACCAAGAGTTGATAATACTTCTGCTGATTTTATTTCTATAAATTTTTCAGACTCTACTGAGTGGATGTTAAAAAAAAACTTTTTTTGTAGCTTTGCACTCACTTTTTTCAACCACACATGGATTTATTTACTTCTAGGTTAAATTTTCAAATTGATAAATTTGTTTCATGGAATCCAGAACCAGGAGCATTTACGTTTGATGCTTTTTCCTTTCCCTGGCATGAATTTCAACCCTACATTTTTCCACCTTTCCGCTTAATAGGAAAAATTGTGAATAAGATCATGAGTGACAAAGTTGACAAAGCACTTATGATAATTCCATATTGGCCATCTCAACCTTGGTTTCCTTTAGCTATAGCTTGTATTGTTGATATTCATGCCAGGCTGCCTTGACACAAGGACCTGCTTATACTCCCACTCTCCAAAGAGATTCATTCTCTAAAGGAAAAGTTGAAGTTGATACGTGTGATTATATCAGTGCAAACCTCCAATTTACAAGACTTCCAGAGAAAGCTACTGAACTCATCTGCAATTCCTGGGAAAAGGCACACAAAAGGGAAAAGTTTTTGTTTAAAAAAAAACTCTTTTTCCTGAGGAAAGGGTATGTCCTATGGACTCACTTTTACATTACCTTGCTAGAACTCATAGTCTTAGGAAATGTGATCAGTTAATTGTGTCCTTTCATACTTTTAAAGCAATTACAAGTAGCACATTAGCAAGGTGGTTGAAAGAGGTGCTACAACTGTCAGGCATTGATATCCAGTATTTTAAAGCTCATTCATATCATTCAGCTTCAACATTCATAGCCCATAAGGGAGGCTGTTCCTTCAGGAAATTCTTAAAACAGTGGATTGGTCCTTGACCAAGAATTTTCACAAATTCTACTTACATGATATAAATTCAAATAAGACTTTTGTAAAAGCAGTTCTAAAAATGAAATGAAATTGTTGAATTTGAGTGTTTTGTTGTCTTTCTTCAAACATGTCAATTTATACATGTGAAGCCAAAGGCTTACGAAAAATAATGGGCCCCCATCTAAGCATACTTTAGATGTGATGGATGGGGGGCATTATTGAAGTAAACCGGAGGCTGAGCATGTATAAACCCTCCCAATGATATGTTCCCACCCTATTATGAGGTGTTATAGCCAACAAAAACAGGGTTAAAATATGACCTGGAGGGAAAAACAGGTGGTTACATATGACTATGTCACATGATTTTGTTTCTCTTTAAAGAGTGCCTCTCAAGCAAGTGCCTAGGTGAAAATGCTAATTTATACATCCTCAACCTCCGACTTACTCCAATAATGCCCCCCATCCATCACATCTAAAGTATGCTTGGATGGGGGCCCATTATCCTCATTTGAAGAAAAGTGTTTGAAATGCTCAGTGATCAGAAAATTCAAACCTTGTGTCACTGACAGTTCATTCTTGTCAAAATTCTTGGTAGCCAAAGCTTTCTTCCGTATTTTTCACCAGGTAACCATAAAAATGAGTAGTAAATTTGGCTACCTGCAACTGTGTATTTTGAATCCTGACTATCTCTGTTGATGTGTCACCAGTAAAACTAAACTGTGTATTTTGAATTCTGTCTAACTCTGTTGATGTGTCTTGAGAAAAATCAACTGTGTAGTATTTTGAATCCTGACTAACTCTGTTGATGTGTCTTGAGAAAAATCAATTGTGTATTTTGAATCCTGACTAATTCTGCTGATGTGTCTTGAAAAAAATCAAATGTGTATTTTGAATTCTGACTAGCTCTGTTGATGTGTCTTGAGAAAAATTAAATGTGTATTTTGAATCCTAACTAACTCTGTTGATGTGCCTTGAAAAAAATCAACTGTGTATTTTGAATTCTGACTAGCTCTGTTGATGTGTCTTGAGAAATATCAACTGTGTATTTTGAATCCTGACCAACTCTGTTGATGTGTCTTGAGAAAAACCAACTCTGTATTTTGAATTCTGACTAGCTCTGTTGATGTGTCTTGAGAAATATCAACAGTGTATTTTGAATCCTGACCAACTCTGTTGATGTGTCTTGAGAAAAACCAAATGTGTATTTTGAATTCTGACTAGCTCTGTTGATGTGTCACCAGTAAAACTCAACTGTGTATATTGAATCCCGACTAGCTATGTTGATGTGTCACCAGTAAAACTAAACTGTATTTTGAACCCTGACTATCTCTGTTGATGTGTCACCAGTAAAACTAAACTCTGTATTTTGAACCCTGACTAGCTATGTTGTGTCACCAGTAAAACTCAACTGTGTATTGTGGACCCTGACTAACTCTGTTGATGTGTCTTGAGAAAAATCAACTGTGTATTTTGAATCCTGACCAACTCTGTTGATGTGTCTTGAGAAAAATCAACAGTGTATTTTGAATTCTGACTAATTCTGCTGATGTATCTTGAGAAAAATCAAATGTGTATTTTGAATTCTGACTAGCTCTGTTGATGTGTCACCAGTAAAACTCAACTGTGTATATTGAATCCTGACTAGCTATGTTGATGTGTCACCAGTAAAACTAAACTGTGTATTTTGAACCCAAACTATCTCTGTTGATGTGTCACCAGTAAAACTAAACTCTGTATTTTGAACCCTGACTAGCTATGTTGTGTCACCAGTAAAACTCAACTGTGTATTTTGAATTCTGATCAACTTTGTTGATGTGTCTTGAGAAAAATCAACAGTGTATTTTGAATTCTGACTAGCTCTGTTGATGTGTCACCAGTAAAACTAAACTGTGTATTTTGAATCCTGACTAGCTATGTTGATGTGTCACCAGTAAAACTCAACTGTGTATTTTGAATCCTGACTAGCTCTGTTGATGTGTCACCAGTAAGACTCAACTGTGTATTTTGAACACTGACTAGCTCTGTTGATGTGTCACCAGTAAAACTAAACTTTGTATTTTGAACCCTGACTAGCTATGTTTATGTGTCACCAGTAAAACTCAACTGTGTATTTTGAACACTGACTAGCTCTGTTGATGTGTCACCAGTAAAACTCAACTGTGTATTTTGAACCCTGACTAGCTCTGTTGATGTGTCACCAGTAAAACTCAACTGTGCATTTGAACCCTGACTAGCTATGTTGATGTGTCACCATGAAAACTCAACTGTGTATTTGAACCCTGACTAGCTATGTTGATGTGTCACCAGTAAAACTCAACTGTGTATTTGAACCCTGACAAGCTATGTTGATGTGTCACCAGTAAAACTCAACTGTGTATTTGAACCCTGACTAGCTATGTTGATGTGTCACCAGTAAAACTCAACTGTGTATTTGAACCCTGACTAGCTATGTTGATGTGTCACCATGAAAACTCAACTGTGTATTTGAACCCTGACTAGCTATGTTGATGTGTCACCATGAAAACTCAACGCAGGAAAGCTCAGGAACTATCTGGATATGGATCAGAGGTGATTTCTTATAGGGAGGAAGGACTGCCTGGACAAGAGTCAGAGGTGATTTCTTATAGGGAGGAAGGACTGCCTGGACAAGAGTCAGAGGTGATTTCTTATAGGGAGGAGGAACTGCCTGGACAAGAGTCAGAGGTGATTTCTTATAGGGAGGAAGGACTGCCTGGACAAGAGTCAGAGGTGATTTCTTATAGGGAGGAAGAACTGCCTGGACAAGAGTCAGAGGTGATTTCTTATAGGGAGGAAGAACTGCCTGGACAAGAGTCAGAGGTGATTTCTTATAGGAAATAGAAACTATCTGGACAAGAGCCAGAGGTGATTTCTTATAGGGAATAGAAACTATCTGGACAAGAGCCAGAGGTAGCTTCTTAGAGGCAGGAGGAACTGTCTGGATAAGGGCCAGACATGGCTTCTTATAGGAAGGAGGAACTGTCTGGACAAGGGCCAGAGGTAGGGAGGAGGAACTGCAGGGACAAGAGCCAGAGGTGGCTTCTTATAGGAAGGAAGAACTAGCTGGATAAAGGACAGAAGTGGGTTCTTATAGGAAGGAGGAACTGGCTGGATAAAGGACAGAAGTGGCTTCTTATAAGGAGAAGTATCTGCCTGGGCAAGAGTCAGAGGTGGCTTCTTATAGGGAGGAGGAACTATCTGGATAAGGGCCAGAGGTGGCTTCTTATAAGGAGGAGAAACTGCTTGGACAAGAGCCAGATGTGGCTCCTTATAAGGAGGAGGAACTGCTTGGACAAGAGCCAGAGGTGGCTTCTTATAGGGAGGTTTTTATAGACTATAAATTCAATGCGAAGCATGGATCAAAGACTTCTTTTTGTGAAGTATTATCATGAAATTTTCCAGATGGTGAGTCAAATTTATGAAACGAGTCACTCACCTGTACTTGTAATCTTATGGGTCTATGCAGTTTGTAAGGACTAATCAGTAGAACAAACAACATAGAGCCTGATCTGCCGGCACATTATGCGACGGCAGATCGGGGTCTATGTTGTTTGCATTTGGACCCGGCTTATACACGAGTATATACGGTACTTGCCTGATGGGCCTGGTAGATGTTGAGAGATTTTTCAACACCTGGCTTAATAGCTAAATCGTTCATGAAATCAATATTTTTTCAAAAAGTCTGTTCCTGAGGATTCTATTAAATCAACCATAATTCTTCCCTCACACAGATATACTGTAATGCTTCAGGATAAGACCATCTTATATAGTTTTACAAAGTCTTGGCAAAGTTTCATATAAGACAACTTGTATGAATGATTATATATAAGACAACTTGTATGAATGATTATATATAAGACAACTTGTATGAATGATTATATATAAGACAACTTGTATGAATGATTATATATAAGACAACTTGTATGAATGATTATATATAAGACAACTTGTATGAATGATTATATGAAATATTGTTGTTATTATAATGTAAAATGAACAGTATTCTACATAGTACCTGCACTGTGCTTTAAAAAGTTATAATTAGGGTAATTTAATTACATGAGGTTGAAGCTTGTCATAATTAGGGCACATTGACGATGTCATTAAAAAGTTATAATTAGGGTAATTTAATTACATGAGGTTGAAGCTTGTCATAATTAGGGCACATCGACGATGTCATAAACAGTTTCCACAGTATGTGTATATTGATACAATTTAGCTTGCATTGTTCATGTTGGAAACTCTCCACTATGGAAGTTCCTTCTCTCTCCTAATATGGTCACACCCAACAAAACACAAGATCCATTTCTGAGACTAGATTTAACTCAAAAAGTTAAGTGATAATGATACACCAGGCAAGCATGGTGGTTGGTTCTGAGAAAATTATGATGTTCAAGGCAGATTTTTAGCGGCTGCCTGGACCCGAGTCCCACAAGACATGCAATGATCAAGATACAAGGCTTAGATTAATGGCTATTTTTATGCCAATTTTGACCAAAAAGAGGGGAGTACTATGCTTACTGAAGCAAGTGCAGGTATTATGTCAAGTATGGTAAAAAGAAAATGATGTACTTTGATTTTCCACGAACTCCAATTCTTCTTGTCTTCAGGTTGGGGAAGATCGCTCTGACAGATTTCCCAAACAATGCCTGGTTACACATCTGCACTCCACTCTGCTCACAGAACCACAGATATGCTGCATACAAATCAGCCCTTGCAACAGAGGACTGAGTTTCCATCTCAAAGTTTTCACGTAGCCTGCAAACAAATTTCACAGTAGTAAATAAAAGACTTTACCTTTTAAAAAATGTAGTTGCCACTTTTAAATATCATATTTAGTCTTTTTCATCAAAACTACATTTCAATCAATAACTTCATAACAATTTAAGTGTCAGTCAAAATAGATGTCGATAAAAATTAACTCAAAAAAATCTTCACTGGCATGCATTTCATTACATCTGAAGCACAAATTAACTCTTTAACTACTAGTGCTACTATAGTGGCTCACTACTCTGCCTAGCTGCTGAGGTCACTACTGCAGCTGATTTGGGGGCTGACTACCAGAACCTGATGCTGCTGCAGCCAAATGATAACTTTTTAGCTGATGATTTGGGGATATTGGCTAATTGTTTTTAAGTTATTTTCTGTATAATAGACTAATTTATAGACTAAAACCATGCATATATAAAAGCTGTAACTACCTTATGTCTGTTTAATTCTTTTATCCTGCTGACATCCACAAGATTGGTATAAAATCCATGAATAGAACACAAAACACTATTTTTAAACACTAAAATTTATATGTCAGTCTTTTATACAAAGTTATCGGTCAAATATATACATGTAATTACTAAAAAATATTTAACTAGTCACTGTGTTCTACTATTTTTAAGGTTATTCATCATGTTATTTATAGAAACAGTTATGCTTTACACACATGTGACCCAGGTCATATATTTAAATTACTATGGAATGGTGAATAAATGTGATGGTAGCAATTTTCCGAGGATAATCGGGTGGGTTCGAATCCCACTGGGACTGACCTATATCAGTCACGGTAGTATCACTACGGTAGATGAGAAAGATATACTCAGTAGGGTAATAGAAAATTGTTCTTGTACAACTGTGACCCAGGACCGGTGTTGTGTACCAATGTGTGTGTTTGTCATGAGTGAGTGAGCGAGTGAGTGATCAATCGCGGTGCATGATTCCTGTGCTTGACAAGTACTAACAACGATTTCCCGCCAAATTAACAAAAGCTTCTGGCATTCCTACTCTCGTTTTTGGACAGACAACACCTCGGCAAATTCCATTCTTGTATATTAAGGCCACTTGTCTTTCACTCAAGTGAAAGACATGGGATTGGGCATAATTTAAAAGATTATATCGTTTCTACACATTTATACACTTCGAGTCTGGTAAGACATCATTTGTATTTTTTTGTGGCTACACTTTTATACACTTCGAGTCTGGTAAGACATCATTTGTATTTTTTGTGTGCTAAAATTATAAAATGCCAGCGTGCGGGTTGTGTATTGTATTTGTGTCAGTTGTATTTTGTAGTTACTCCTAGTCTTGTATATTAAGCATGTGCTCTGTATTGTTTTAGGTTTATTCCGTACTGTTTCATCCAGTAATAAACCCCAATACTAGGAGCAAGCGTTGTAGTTCATCATTTCAACCCAATATAACACGGAACTCAGACACAGATGGACATTGCACTGTTTGTCATTTTCTTTCTTCCCCTCATCTAAAACGAAAGTTGGGCTGACACTTTTGGTAAACACTGATAAAACGTGGCTCTCTTGTCCACACTTCGCTGTCTTCATCATCAGATTCTGTCTCAATTTCGGACAGACTTCACAAAGAAGATAGTTCAATGTCACTACCAACACGTCCTAATTCAATATTGTCAAGTCTGTCCTCGGAAAAACCTGAAAATTTGGATTCTCAATTGCTAGCGTAAGCAAAAGTCATTGTTTCCACTGTCAACTATAAATGCATGTATTAAATAACACGTTGTACATAATTGCAAAAACTCCCCGGATTTATTACAAACAATCATTTGTTAACTCTATATTGATTGGTTGAATTTCCTTTTACTTCCAATTATTGACTAATAAGATCGATTGTAACATGAACAAACAGTGCGGATCTATCCGCCTCTGAGGTATAGGGAGCATTACCAGCAAGCGGACATATCAGTCACTGGGGGTAGTAGTGCTTTGTTTTGCAAGCGGATGTATCAGTCACTGTGGAGGCAAGGCATATTTATGCAGCAGATATACACGTCAGTTGAAGTTAAAGAGTTAAATGGAAGTTGAGTTAGTGTCAGGTACCAGTATCTACAGCATTATACACTGAGTTGAGTTAATGTCAGGTACCAGTATGTACAGCATTAAACACTGAGTTGAGTTAATCTCAGGTATGTGTAGCATTATACACTGAGTTGAGTTAATTGCAGGTAACACAGTATGTACAGCATTATACACCAGGTTGAGTTAATGTCAGGTAACAGTATGTAAAGCATTAAACACTGAGTTGAGTTAATCTCAGGTATGTGTAGCATTATACACTGAGTTGAGTTAATTGCAGGTAACAGTATGTACAGCATTATACACTGAGTTGAGTTAATTGCAGGTAACAGTATGTACAGCATTATACACTGAGTTGAGTTAATTGCAGGTAACAGTATGTACAGCATTATACACTGAGTTGAGTTAATTGCAGGTAACAGTATGTACAGCATTATACACTGAGTTGAGTTAATTGCAGGTAACAGTATGTACAGCAATATACACTGAGTTGAGTTAATCTCAGGTATGTGTAGCATTATACATTGAGTTGAGTTAATTGCAGGTACCAGTATGTACAGCATTATACACTGAGTTGAGTTAATTGCAGGTACCAGTATGTACAGCATTATACACTGAGTTGAGTTAATCTCATGTATGTGTAGCATTATACACTGAATTGAGTTAATGTCAGATACCAGTATGTATAGCATTATGCATCGAATTGAGTTAATGTCAGGTACCAGTATGTATAGCATTATGCATCAAGCTGAGTTAATGTCAGGTACCAGCATGTATAGCATTAGCATTATGCATCGAGTTGAGTTAATGTCAGGTACCAGTATGTATAGCATTATACACTGAGTTGAGTTAATGTCAGGTACCAGTATGTATAGCATTATGCATTGAGTTGAGTTAATGTCAGGTACGTATAACATTATGCAGAGTTGAGTTAATGTCAGGTACCAGCATGTATAGTATTATGCTCTGAGTTGAGTTATTGTCAGGTAGCAGTATTATAGCATCATGCATCGAGTTGAGTTAATGTCAGGTACACTGTACCAGTATGTATAGCATTATACACTTAGTTGAGTTAATGTCAGGTACCAGTATATATAGCATTATACACTGAGTTGAGTTAATGTCAGGTACCAGTATATATAGCATTATGCACTGAGTTGAGTTAATGTCAGGTATGTACAGCATTATGCATCAAGTTGAGTTAATGTCAGGTACACTGTACCAGTATCTATAGCATTATACACTGAGCTGAGTTAATGTCAGGTACCAGTATGTACAGCATTATGCATCAAGTTGAGTTAATGTCAGGTACACTGTACCAGTATGTATAGCATTATGCACTGAGTTCAGTCAATGTCAGGTACCAGTATGAATAGCATTATACACTGAGTTGAGTTAATGTTAGCTACCAGTATGTATAGCAATATGTATTACGTTGAATTAATGTCAGGTACCATTATATATAGCTTTATGCACTGAGTTGAGTTAGTGTCAAGTACCATTAAATCTAGCTTTATGCACTAAGCTGAGTTAATATCAGGTATGTATGGCATTATGCACTGAGTTGAGTTTATGTCAGGTACCAGTATGTAAGGCATTAAGCACTTAGTTGAGTAATGTCAGGTACCAGTATGTATGGCATTATGCACTGAGTTGAGTTAATGTCAGGTACCAGTATGTATGGCATTATGCACTGAGTTGAGTTAAGGTCAAGTACCAGTATGTATGGCATTATGCATTGAGTTGAGTTAATGTCAGATATGTATAGCATTATGCACTGAGTTGAGTTAATGTCAGGTACCAGTATGTATAGCATTATACACTGAGTTGAGTTAATGTCAGGTACCAGTATGTATGGCATTATGCACTGAGTTGAGTTAATGTCAGGTACCAGTATGTATAGCATTATACACTGAGTTGAGTTAATGTCAGGTACCAGTATGTATGGCATTATGCACTGAGTTGAGTTAATGTCAGGTACCAGTATGTATGGCATTATGCATCAAGTTGAGTTAATGTCAGGTACCAGTATGTATGACATTATGCAATGAGTCGAGTTAATGTCAGGTACCAGTATGTATGGCATTATGCATCAAGTTGAGTTAATGTCAGGTACCAGTATGTATGGCATTATGCACTGAGTTGAGTTAATGTCAGGTACCAGTATGTATGGCATTATGCACTGAGTTGAGTTAATGTCAGGTACCAGTATGTATGGCATTATTCATCAAGTTGAGTTAATGTCAGGTACCAGTATGTATGGCATTATGCATCAAGTTGAGTTAATGTCAGGTACCAGTATGTATGGCATTATGCACTGAGTTGAGTTAATGTCAGGTACCAGTATGTATGGCATTATGCACTGAGTTGAGTTAATGTCAGGTACCAGTATGTATGGCATTATGCACTGAGTTGAGTTAATGTCAGGTACCAGTATGTATGGCATTATGCACTGAGTTGAGTTAATGTCAGGTACCAGTATGTATAGCTTTATGCATCAAGTTGAGTTAATGTCAGGTATGTATAGCATTATGCATTTATTTTCTAAACTCAATCAAATATCATGGTATTATGCACATATTTTTCCAAATTTATATAAGGTCCAAGTATGCATGATCATGTCTCTCTGTATATTTAGGCGGAGGGGGGGGGGGGGGGGAAGAGGGGGCTCTTGAGACTTAAAAAGTGTGTTTTGTGAGGGGGGGGGGGCAGTGTGCATGACCCCAAAAAGTGATGTCATACGAATGAGAATATAGATCAAATCTCATATAAGCCTACAGATAATGACTGGGAATTCAAATCTTAATCAAAGAAAATAAAATATCTATATTTTCCTTGAAACATTTAATACACTTTCAAACAAAAACTATTTGGAAGACTTAGCAATGTTATACATCGTTACACACACACATGTGCACAAACTCATATAATGACAATCACACAGACATCTTTTTTTTTTAAATAAAAGTTTCTGTCCTTAAAATCAACAGGACAGTTGAATACAGTCTTAACTAGATGATGACTTTGCTGCTCTCAACAGTTCATTGGCGGATTTGAAGGCAATGCAAGTAGTGTCATTAGGGACTGACCATTTAACCTTTGGTGGAGGTGGGGGTGGGGGTGGGGATGGGGGTGGGTGCTGGGATTTTGGAATTTTCTTTCCAACCAGGATATCTTTGCTTTTTGTATCTCAAGATCATTTTGTGGTGAACTAATATGATGGATAGAACTTGGGGGGGGGTCATGCTAATTGGGGGCAGGAAATTAAAAAAAGAAAACCCAGGCCCCCTCTTAAATGACATGGTCATTTCCTTAATGTTCATCGTTGCACTCATTAGAGACTGGATGGTACTTCCACAAAGATCTTGTTGAATTTTTCTCAGCATTGTTCTTTTTCAACTTAATTTCTTAACAATATTGCTATCTGGGAACATTTCCTTTTACAGATCTGAAAAATGATCCACAGCTGCAAATGACAGATTGTGCTCTGCTACCAAATATGAAATAGCAAAAAAAGCATCTCAGCTGTTGTCACATGGTTTGTCAATGATTGTTTAGACACGTTAGTTACTTTTATGATTGAGTTCTGCATTCATGCATTGTCCCGATGCTGGGCGGTGTTCCTATGTTGATGGTTGTCATTACACTCCATGTAATAACTGTATCTACATTACAAATGAAACATCAAGGATGTCTGAGAGAAACCTGTAAAATGTTCCTGAAAGTGCATGCAATGCATGTCATAAAAAATGACACAATTCATTATCCCATGAACCAAACAGCTAGCAGGTAGTCCCCTACAGCATACAGATAGAGGGATCAACCTGGGCAGTTATAGCTTTATATATCCCTGAGACTCAATGATAATATCTGACTGCCTGATTTCTAGAGAGGGCTACTTGATAGAAATTGGTTATTTTTTGCTTTGTATTGCTTCAATTAAACTGTAATTTGGCAAAGTTGTTCTCAATAAAATCATAATGATATAAATTTCAGGCAACATGCAGAAATAAAAAGCACATGCAGAGTGGTAAAAAAGTGATTTACTTTCCAGTATTGGTCCTCTTGTCATAAATAATCCATTAATATATATATATATATATATATATATATATATATATATATATATATATATATATATATATATATATATATATATATATATATATATATATATTTATATATAAAAGCTGAAATTTGATTGGTTAATCTGCATGCCTAATTAGCAAATGGTTGGAAATCAACCAATGGTCTGTGTTGTATTAATTCATCAAGTGGGATACGTGTATGCCTGAACTAATAGAACTACCTGTACTCAAACACAGCACCAGGTGCACAAACAAGGTAAAATGCACCACAGACTAGGTAGGTAAAGAATGACATGTAATCATGGAAGTAGGGGATAATGAGTTAATGTCTATTAATTGATTTAATGAAACAAGTATTAGAAAATAAAAAACACAATCAACATGTTTATTTTTCATGCACTTCCACTATAATAGGCTTACCAATTTATGCTCACAGGATCAAATATCCTTGGAATAGAGGGCGAAATATCCAAGTGGTTACCATCACGCTGCTTTATGATGGTCTTCTTCAGTGCATATGTTTGGTTTGGATTTAGGGCAGGGAAATTCAATTCATGTTCTGCTAAAAACTCAGCCTCCATTTTCTCCGTAAACTCCTTGGCTTTCAGAAGCATTTCTAACTCCTCATCTAGGAAAACATAAAACATACTTTTTATGAACACCGATTTACTTAATGCAAAATATCTGCATGGATTTATTCACTTGTGCTACGATTAATTCCAAATGTATAGGTATTTATGAATGATAACTGAGTGAAACCTGTCTACTGTTTTTCTTCTAATAAACACCCATCACTCATAAACACTCATCACAAATAAACACTCTCTCCTTTTTTCCAGTAGGTTCCAATGCATATGGAACAAGGTCACACTAGTAAATTTTCCTGCTAGTACGCTACTTCAAGAAAATGAGACAGTGAGCAAAACTACCTGTATATACGTGTGGAAAGGAAAGAAAATCACAGGCAGCTGAAGACAGTACAACATTTTAAGTAAACTGTCGATTAAAATGGATTTGCAATTGAACATGTTTAAAGAACAGTACACCATTTTTAAATCTAAAGTCCAAGGTATTCTAACAGATGCCCTCTTTTAAAAAACTGAAAACACTCCAGGGCATTAATTAGAAAAAATATGAAATGAGGAATAGTCTTGATGAGAAAGAATTTTGTCCCTTTTAGGCAGGCATCTTTATTTATTAGAGTCTTCATAATGTACATAATTATATGTGTGCTTGTGAGTTCACTCAGAGTTCACTAGTATTTAAATGAACTAATACTCAACTGACAGCTAAAAGCATAACTAATGCAAACAAGTGAACAGTTTGTATGGTAAAAGTCTTGTAGGTTATATCATACCAGTATATTGCTTTATACCAGTATATTGCTTTATACACAGTTAAAATGGGTATTTGGGACCAACAAGTCTTCCCTTTCCATTTGATATGGGTATACTTTATATAGAGAGGACAATCATAAATTAAGATATATTGTTTTTTTCAAAGGGGATTCATGATACTTACCTTGATATAGAGGTGTACTTCACAGCCAGTTTAACTGTACCAAACTTTATATATTTACTGTTCATAACTAATATTGATAGTACTGGTAGTTCTGGTTAAGGCTGCAACATTTACCAAAATTTATAAACGTGTACACGGTATACAATAATTGAAATGATGCCATTTATAGTACAATTCATACAGGTCATGAAGGCGTTCAGAACTGACTATTTCAGTAATGGGTGTCATTTTTTAGAATTTGATTACACATACCACATAACTTTAAATAGCAATTATTCACTGCATTTGGATCTTCTTACATCCATAATCCTTTAGATGGTCATTATTTACATGCCCTGAGAAATATATACGGCAAAATCAATGTTAAAGTATGCTGACAGTTTTGGATGAGTTAAACCTAAATGTATGATCCAGTACAAACTGTATTAAATGTCGCATGCTGTTATGTCACAATGAAAGCTGTGCATGTTGAAAAAAATGTGTACAATCCTGTTATTTGTTATGACAGACCCAACATCCTTTTTTCTTGACCCAGTTTAGTACCTGGCTACCATTGTAAAAGTCCATAGTGATCAGTAATTTTCATCTGGAGGTTTTTTGATGACTTTTAAGGAGCAAATCATTCAACATCCAGGATTTAATAGACTTTGGTTAAACTATATTAGTATTAAATTTATGAACAATGATTAATATTTAATTTTATCTGAGTAAATGCGCCTACATGACCACAGTGACATACTTTAATTGAAACAATTTGAAACTCAATCTTTTGCCCTATCTGCTGATGGATATTTATATATAAACCATTGACAATGTACAATGCTCCTCGCTCAACTTGTGATTGTTACACTGCTGTACATCTTTTAGCTCTTATTATGTCCTTATTTAGTTCTTAAGACATGTCTTTGTTGAACAAATCTGACAATCTACCATATATACTCGCGTATAAAACCCATACCAACTGCAAAGACCCAGATCTGCCGTCGCATAATGCGCCAGCAGATCCGGGTCTATGCAGTTTGTAAGGACTAATCAGTAGAACAAACAACATAGACCCTGATCTGTAGGCGCATTATGCGATGGCAGATCAGAGTCTATGTTGTTTGCATTTGGACCCGGTTTATACACGAGTACATACGGTACATAAAACAGGCTTAGAATAGTTGTGATATTGTTTTGTACTGCTACATATATCTACATGCTTTTGTAGAATCTACGATTCCCAAGACACTGCAATCACTTACAAACCTGAAATGGTATTTCTTTAAAATAAAATGTTACTCATCAAAAGTTCTGTTAACGAACAAGGAGCTGTGGTAGCTTAGTTGCTAGAGTGTCAAACTCATAATCCAAGGGTTGCAGGTTGAAAAGTAGTTAAAACCAACAACAACAGAAAAATAACGAACATGTTGTTCAAAACTAAATAATATAGTTTCAAAGAATATTTTTTGTTAGCAAGACAAGTACATCAACATGTTGTGTACTCTGTGGTATAACCAATTCTCATCAACTTTGACTTTTCCTAGCGATGCCACATTCGATGTGAAAATCATCAATACTTCAAGAAAAGTATTAACAGAAAAATCTTACTAAACAGTCGTCTTAGTGGAGATGTGGAAGTATATAATTTAATTGGAATGGGTAGTTGCTGCATCATTGACAGCCAAGTGCATGTTCCTTTACACATTTACAGATTTTGTAAAAGTCTATAGACAGTAAACTAAACTAAGCCAAATACACGTGTAAATGTTGCAGCCTTAGTGATTCATACACAGAAAATAATGATTTATACACAGAATAATACATGTTTACACTGCAATTATACTGAGGGTAGGGATGGTTCAGTGGATAGAGTGCCAGACTAGCAAACAAAAAGTCAGAAACTGGACAACTCAGACCAAAGACAACTTGACCTAAGACTAATTGGCGCTGGTATGAGACAACTTGGACCCAACCCTGATTTAACTTGGCTCCATACACTTTGATAAAGGACAACTTGAACCAATTGTTAAACACAGGTCAGACCAATTTTTAATTATCATCACAAAGTGGGCCTATAAAACTTACTGCTTAGTGGACATCCTCCAACTATGAAAGTGTAACAGACAAATAGGTCTTTGTCTTGACTGAAAGACAGCTTGGGTTGGCTTTGTTAGCACTGGGCTTCATTTAGTGTCATCCGCAATGTGGCGAATAACATTACACCGCAGCTGAATACTGGAACCAGGGCCAAATTTTCTTGTAACTGGGTCTTGCTATCTTTTGGTCAGAGTTGTGTTAAAATTTGGTTATGACTAACATATTATCTGAGTTGTCATGCATCAAAGTGCATGGAATCATATTGAATGAGGGTTGGGTCTCAGTTGTCCCAAACTGGGCTGTCTTGTTCTGGATCAAGTTGTCATTGGTCCAAGTTGTCTCTAATTTCCAAAGGTCATGGGTTTGAATCCTGCACACGCGAGCTGCTATGGTAAGGCAAGACACTTTACGCCCATTGCCTTAACACTATATAGCCTTTCATATATTGATGTACCATTAAAAACACTGAACAAGCAATTGTGTTGAATAAATTTCAAATGCCTAAGATCACATAAGTCACAAGTGCAGCAAACAAGTTTGTTGACATAGACACGAGTCATCTTTTGGGGCTTCCTGATCTTTTATCAGATAATCTTGTATTAGTTGCAGACAAACCCAAATAAATACAACATCTTTTAAAAAGACTAAAATCATATTCATTATGAGGTCTGTAATTTCCTTGGTGGAAATTCCACAGTAATCCCTTTGGCATCAGTGTGTGTCGATCTGTTCGTCCATACATCCATCTTCCCACACATCAATGTTAAAAGTTTTTTTACTTTCCTTTTATGATTGTCTTTTATAGCTAAATAAAAGGCAGGTTCAGCAAAAAGTAGACCTCTTGTTTTAAATATGCTGTATTGATAATATGAGAAGCAGTACACTTCACAATGAAAAAAAATCTTACTGGCACTTTGTTCCTTACACCTTGCAATTGCTATTAGATTGAATAAATGGCTACATAGAATTTCACACATGAATTCTGCATCTTATACTTATATGTTAAAAGTAACATTTTACTGATTGGACTCACAGCAATATACACATTGCTCCATTTTACTGACTGGACTCACAGCAATATAACACAGTGCTGCCTTTTACTGACTGGACTCAAGAAAATATAACACTGCTGCCTTTCAATGACTAGATTCATGTCAATATAACACACTGCTGCCTTTTACTGACTGGACTCAAGAAAATAAAACACACTGCTGCCTTTTACTGACTGAACTCAAGGTAATATAACACACTGCTGCCTTTTACTGACTGGACTCAAGAAAATATAACACACTGCTGCCTTTTACTGACTGGACTCAAGAAAATATAACACACTGCTGCCTTTCAATGACTAGATTCATGGCAATATAACACACTGCTACCTTTCACTGACTAGATTCATGGCAATATAACACACTGCTGCCTTTCACTGACTAGATTCATGGCAATATAACACACTGCTGCCTTTTACTGACTGGACTCAAGGTAATATAACACACTGCTGCCTTTTACTGATTGGACTCAAGTCAATATAACACATTGCTGCCTTTTACTGCCTGGACTCAAAGCAATATAACACAATGCTGCCTTTTACTGATTGGACTCAAGGCAACATAACACACTGCTGCCTTTTACCGATTGGACTCAATGCAAGATACAACATTACTGCCTCTTACTAAATGGACTCAAGGCAATATAATACATTGCTGCCTTTTACTAATTAGACTCATGACCAAGAAATAACTCAGTGTTTTCTCCAGCTTTTAAAGAAAAAAAGCTCTAAGGGTTCCCTGGGTTGAGTTTTGCACTTTCAGGTTGCCCTGCCTATTATTTCATTATTTACTTATTACTTGCTTATTGCATCACCACAATCATGAAGATTTACATAAAGCTTCTTTATATTACTGCCATAAATTCATAATAGTGGTTCACTTTGATACTAAATTATTGTTCGATTATTGTCACATGTTCTTATTCAATATAAGAATTCAATCTGAACAGATACATTCGAATTGAAAAAACGTACCTACACATACAGTAGCTCTATAATGGGTGTTTTCTTTTAAATTGATGCACTATTGTAAACCAAATGAAATCTTATTTTTCCATCTGGTCATTTTGAACCCAACTTTTTATTCATAATATATGTACCGTATATACTCGCTTATAAGTCGACGTTTTTCACTTAGAATTCGATTCATGCAGAGTATGGGTCGTCTTTTCAGCGCGACATTAAAAAAAAAAATCTTGAGGTAATGTTGGAAACTCTAGATGTTTGCAGTACATAAAAGTACTGTCAATTCATATATTTTTACATTTTCATGAAACTTTTCCTATGCAGTAATGCATATATGGTATGCACTGTGTTTATCCGTTTCATGATGGTATTCATTACACAATACATGTATCTACAGTTATTTGGATTTTATTAATTTGAAAATATTACCGGTAAATTAAATACTACCTACCGCAAAATGAAGTGTCCGTCAGTGTTTTCTGTGGGTGTTTACTAGTAAGTATATTGCCTCCATTTTCGTGCAAGTCCGAACAACCTGTATTTGTATTAATATTTGTGTTTTGCTGTATAAAGACTGTGCTTGATGCAATAAAAGTTTTGATTTAATTTGTATTTTCCTTTTCCACAAATCAGATTTAATTCCCAAGTGATATTTCCCAAGTTATCTACCAGTGCACGTGGGCCGATAAGCCTTTGGCTCGTAAAGGGACTCACTTTGTTTTAAAGTTGACAATCCTTTTGATCGAGCAGCCAATCTATACTTGTTCAGTGCCAAGTAGAGTTCCACAACTTCCTGTGCATATACATTGACCTTAATCCCTTTGCTTGTAAAGGCACCACACTCTTTGTTTTCCCATGTGACAACCCTTTGATCAAGCCACGAGTTTGATACTTGTTCAGTGCCAAGTAACAGAGGGTGGTTATTTGAACTCCCTGTGATCTTGCCGCACAATTGACATGTGTTCAGTTGCAGCCTTTAATAGATTTCTGACTTTATGATCAAAGTGTTACTCACAGAGCCCAAGCTCAGTCTCTGCATAAGCACCCACATACGACAGTAAAGCCGAGAATCTGAGTCGGATGAGATTTATGATGACTAGACGATGACGATTTACAATGACTAGACGACGATGTAGGATTTCAGAACTTTATCAGACAATGAGGATTAATTCTTGGACTTTGTACCAGATGACATTAGATAGTGACATTTATAGGATACCGTGAATCACAAAAAAGTGGACTTTACTTTCATTGTTTATTTGTACGATGTGTGGAATTAACATATTACGGGATATTGTGAATCGGATCATTCTGAACTTCTATTTTTATACCGGTATGTGACCTATAATTGAATTCATGGGTTTATCATATAAATGGATTTAAAATGTCAAGCATTATGGATTTCAATGGACTTTATTACACAAAGATGGACAAATTGTAAGTTGTCAATGTATTTGTGACATATTTCACTCAATTATATAATTGTATTTTACACTGGTTTTGTCTTTATTTTTCTTATCTATCTATCCAGTTTGCCTTGTTTATATTTCCAAAGTGCATTTCTGACTCACTAAGAAGTCACCCCTGCAGGCGGATCTGACTTCCAAAATACACCCCGACTTATAGGAGGGTCAAAGAGAAATTCACTTTGTGCAGCCCTAAAATGGGGGGGTCGACTTATAGTTGAGTTGACTTATAATTGAGTATATACAGTACATGTAGTGTGATTATTCCATTTCTTGCGCATTCTTTATGCCTGACTGGCAGAACAATATCACCAAGTATTGGTATCTTCATTAATTTCAATTCAGTCATTTCCTACAACCTCTAAATTCATAGTAGTTGTATTTATATTAGACCATCAGTCATAGTACTTGTATTTATATTAGACTATCATAGTACTTGTATTTATATTAGACCATCAGTTATAGTACTTGTATTTATATTAGACCATCAGTCATAGTAGTTTTATTTATATTAGACTATCATAGTACTTGTATTTATATTAGACCATCAGTTATAGGACTTGTATTTATATTAGACCATCAGTCATAGTTGTATTTATATTAGACCATCAATTATAGTACTTGTATTTATATTAGACTATCATAGTACTTGTATTTATATTAGACCATCAGTCATAGTACTTGTATTTATATTAGACCGTCATAGTATTTGTATTTATATTAGACTATCATAGTACTTGTATTTATATTAGACCATCAGTCATAGTACTTGTATTTATATTAGACTATCATAGTAGTTGTATTTATATTAGACTATCATAGTACTTGTATTTATATTAGACCATCAGTCATAGTACTTGTATTTATATTAGACCGTCATAGTATTTGTATTTATATTAGACTATCATAGTACTTGTATTTATATTAGACCATCAGTCATAGTACTTGTATTTATATTAGACTATCATAGTAGTTGTATTTATATTAGACTATCATAGTACTTGTATTTATATTAGACCATCAGTTATAATACTTGTATTTATATTAGACTATCAGTCATAGTAGTTGTATTTATATTAGACCATGTCATAGTAGTTGTATTTATATTAGACCATCAGTTATAATACTTGTATTTATATTAGACTATCAGTCATAGTAGTTGTATTTATATTAGACCATCAGACATAGTACTTGTATTTATATTAGACCATCAGTCATAGTACTTGTATTTATATTAGACCATCAGTAATTATCACTTTATTTATTTAAATATTCAGTATGATACATTCTGTAATTTTGTTATGAGTGACACTTGCTGAGAGCTCTATAACAGCATGAAGCAATCTTGATTAATAAGAAGCCTGCAGCATCGCCGGAGTGATAAAATCATTTGTCTTAATGACTTAGTTAACCTGTCCAATAGTTGTGACAGACAGCACAAGAAAGCAAACAATACAGTCAGCTATTTATGTCTGCCTGTTAAGATGCATTTATGTGAGCCCTTTAAAATTTTCTGTGAAAAAAGGTGCAAACATACAGCCAAAAAAGAAAACCCACTCAAAATTGCATGGTAAAACATCAAATGATACACAAAAAAACCCAAGAGGATGTACTAATTGGTTGTTGTGTCTTGGATCTAGATGACGACCAGTCAGGGTCATTTCCCTTCCAAAGGATTTCCTTACACTGCTCCACGGACAGGTTCTGATGAAATGGACTTGGGATGCAAACCTCATCTGCATTCTCCATCTTGGGAAGAGGAACTACTTTGTTTTAACTCAAATAAAAACTCCTGCAATACATTAATGACTCAAATAATAAAATTCCAATTTAATTATGATATACAGCACTCCCTCATTATAATGCTTTCCATTATGACACTGTGAGTTCCCATTAGAAGTTACATATGTCATGGATCCCATTTCATTATGTACTAGATAGTACAACTGTATTTATCATGTACTTCATTATAAGGCTATCACACTACAAGGCAGTATACTCTATGACTCCCATGGACTGCATTATAACAAGGGAGTATACTCTATGACTCCCATGGACTGCATTATAACAAGGCAGTATACTCTATGACTCCCATGGACTGCATTATAACAAGGGAGTATATTGTATTATTTATAAACATACAGGAAGGCAAGGTGGTCTAAGGTAAAAAATGGTATAGGTATAGTTGCAATTTAAATGGCTCCCTAATATGAAATAAAAATATCTCAAAATCATATGAAATTCTCAATTTTTGCAATTTATCACTGAGATAAGTTATTCCCAACTGATCAACCATGGCAGCCATATTAGGCATAAGATCAACACCATTTTTATTTAGCACCAACTTGATATCATAAGGAGTCTTTTGATGAAACCCAATTTCAATATGACCATCCATATTTAGTTTGGGGGTGACGGGTGGGGTGTAAAACTAATTGTAACGATGTAATACTTACCTGTTGCTATTCCGTAGCTTACTCTTTTTCCGGACTGAAAAATACTCTCAACTGTGTGATGAGAATTCATCCTCTCATAGAGTGAACTCCATAAAGATCAGAAGTCCAACTCATAGTAATCTTTCCAATGTGCACTAATCATCATTCTTTTTCAAAGACAAAGACTGAACTAGTGGGATATCAGTGCAGGGCTGGAGGAGGGAATCTGGCAATAGCAACAGGTAAGTATTACATCATTAAAATTAGTTTTACCCCCCCCCCAAATGTTTTAATATCAGAAATAAATAACCTGTTGCCATTGTGTATCTGAATTTGTCAGTTCAGTGGGAGGTTGATCATCCCGCAACTGGTGAAGAAATACAAAAAAAAAAACTCACTCTTATTGTACAGGTGTATACTATGTCAGATGGTGACCATATGGACCACTTTTTGTCAGATGGTGACCATATGGACCACTTTATGTCAGATGGTGACCATATGGACCACTTGTTGAGTTATGACTATCAGCCCAAACGAAAATATGCCTTCGCTTTGGTGAGCTAATGAGCGAAGGTAAAAGGAGAAGGTCGTGTGAGATCACCAAAATGTGGCTTTCATCACATCCTCCAGAGATGAATGAGTTCGACAGGCCCATGAGGTAGCAATGGCTAAAACCTTATGGGCTTTAATCTTCGTGAAAGAAAGGTCTCTCAGTGAGGGACTGATAGGCTCTCTTGAGAGTTAAGGTAATCCACCTTGAAATGGTGTAAGGTGAAATATCAGCTGAACCCTCAAGGGGAAGGAAAAGACACTTCCTATCCTTCCGTCTCCCTTTAAAAGCTGCCAAATAAAAACATAAAGCTCTGACTCGATATAAAAGTATATCTTGATCATCCCCAGCACACTGAGACTGGGGATCTCAATCGGAATTGGAGCAACTGATGGAAACTGGTTCTTTGCTAGGAAACCTGGTTGGCAAAGGCGAGAAAACAAGTCATGATTTCCACTGAACCTTAGATTGCCTGGTTCAAAGGCTAAGGCATGAAGCTCGCTCCTTCATCTCATGCACACTAAGGAGAGCTAGAAAAGTCTTGAGGGTAAGGTTCTCAAAAGAAGATTCACTCATGGGTTCATAGGGGTTTTTAGTTAAAGATCACAAGACACATGAGAGATTCCATCTAGGTATTAGCAAGCGAGACACCAGTTTTTGCTACTTGAAATACCTGATCAGGTCTGCTATGTGAGAGTCCACAATAATGGCCAGGCCCTCTGAAAATCTGAGTGTGTTGGAAAGGGCTGCCCTATAGCCCTTGATATTAGAAATGGACCAATGTTTCTCTTCAAAAAGGAAGAAAAGAAAATCAGCCACTGCACTTATAGAGTGACAGCTAGGGTTAACGTATTTCCTACTGCACCAATTGCAAAAGATTTTCCACTTGGCATCATAGACCTTGGATGCAGATCGTCTCCTGGACTAAATGATACACTTGGCAACTTTGTTTGAAAACTTGTTCTGGAGGAGAGATTGTTTGAGATGAGCCAAGCGTGAAGATGGAGAATCTATGGACTGTTGTGTAGGAGAGCCCCTGTGCTGTGACAGATAGTCCCTCCTCTAGGGTAACGTCCTGGGTTGGTTTACCAACAGGTCAAGAAGACTGTTGGTCCACGATCATTGGGACCACAGAGGGCTGGGCAGCAGTATTCATTACTTTGTGAAGTACTTGTGGGATCATCCTGAAGGGTGGGGAGACATAAGCAAATAGATGATCCCACTTCAGGCTGAAAGCTTCTGCTGCCCAGGCCCTCTGGTCAGGGACTGGGGAAACATAAAACAAGAGCTTGTTGTTTAGCCTTGTCACAAACAAATCCAAGGGTCTCCCCCAAAGTCTGAACAGACAATCTGCTACAGATCAATGCAGAGACCATTCCATTAGTACTATTGTCCCCTCCAGGACAGACTGTTCGCAAAAATATTCTTTTTGGCAGGAATATGGCGAACTCTGATGGTAATCCCTTTCGAGGTTGCCCAGCAAAGGAGGTTCAAAACCTCCATGCAGAGAGAAGGGGCATGTGTGCTTCATTGTTGCTTGAGATACACTACTATCGATGTGTTGTCGGATAAGACCATCATGCAGTGACCCATTATTTTGTCGACATACCCCTAAAGAGCTAAGAACACTGCCCTCATCTCTAAATTGTTGATGTGGAGGGTAGATTCTTCCTGGGACCACAAACCCTGAAGAATCAGTCCTTCCAGCTCTAGATGAGCACCCCACCCACAATCTGACACATCTGCAAACAGATAGGAATGGGGTTTGGGGACATGCATGGAGATTCCAGTCAGAAACCAGTACAGATTTGTCCACCAACTCAAATGATGGTGGAAATCCAGACCTAGAGAAATCTGAGCATTCAAAGGGTCCATGTGTGGTTTCCAGTTTGCCAAAAGAAGAAACTGGAGAGGGCACAAGTGCAGACTGCCTAAGGGAACCAGGTCCACTGCAGAGTTCAAGATCCCCAGAATAGAAAGAAATACACAAGCCAACAACAGGGTATTGGCTCTCAGCGCCACCAACAGGGACAGAATCTTGTGCACTCTGTTCCAAGGGACATGGACTGATCCTGTTTGTGAGGAAATTCATCCCCACATAGACAAAATCTTGAGATGGAGTGAGCTCTGATTTCTCTAGGTTGGATATAAGACCCAGTCTGGTCACTATGGATCAACAACAAAACAGATCTAGTTATATATATATATATATATATATATATATATATATATATATATATATATATATATATATATATATATATATATATATTGTGTGTACATGTGTGTGTGCTCTGGTTCTCTAGCTTATTTGAACTGTGTCCTGTATTTCTCATTATGCATATTTGCATTTAACACTGGTTTTAAGCAATACTTTATCTTCAGTTAGAAAATTCTTTATGTTGTATGTATATTTCAAACACATTTTGTAAGAGTATTGATGTATCATACTCATATGTAGTATATTCATACTTGAAAGTGTGTATGTTTAGATGGAGAGAAATATGCAATGTATTTTGTCCATATGACTTCAAAAAAGCATAGCAGAAACTATACATTGTAATTAATTTTATCTGACAGGAGTACCTAGATTATGGTATTGTAATTACAAATAGGTAAAAATGATTGGTACAGTGGCAGACTTTCTTCTTTTCCTGTTAGAAGAGAGAGACCACTGATGTTTTATGACAAAAGAACAGCAATGCTAAGCTTTTAAAAGGAAAACAAAAGTAAATAAAACAACCAAAACTATGGAAATATGAAAACTTTAATCCAAGATGATGTCAACCGTACTTATACGAGTCATGGAGATAAATAATTAGCAAAAAATCAGCTCGGAAGAATGCCTGAAATAAAATAATAATAAGGAATACTATCCTATGCTGACTTGTATGAATGAATAAGTGTTCCACTCTAAACACACATATGAATCATAATGACTGGTGTACAGCCTCTTTTTTTGTTTGTTGCGGAAAATAAAAAAGCAAAAAGTCAGAATAATGGAATATAAATTTGATGATTCATATTGTTCTAAGACAAACACAAGAATCAAGATGAGACCACAGATCATTTAGGCAAGGAAATGGAAAACAAAATACCTATCTGAGCTAAATAAAAAAAGAAAAAAAGATTAAAATAATTCTCAATGACAATATACCCCTAGCTGGGGGAGGGGGGATGTAACCCAAACACGAGGTTACAAAACATGTAACCAAGAATTTGTCGAAAACTCTCAAGGGAGCTTATTCAGAACAGGAATAATACTATAATGAGGGTAACAGATCATTAATAAAATATGATGTATGTAATTAAACACACACAAGTCATGACATAAGTCAAAGCAAAGGCAATTTTCTTCAAAGTATGATTTAATTCTGTCTGAACCATGTTGGCTCAAAGAAAAAGAATGATGATTAGTGCTCATGAGCAAGATTACTATGGGTTGGACTTCTGATCTTTATGGAGTTCACTCTATGGGAGGATGAATTCTCATCACATGTTCGAGGGTATTTTTCCGTCCAG
The DNA here is from genome assembly GCA_029931535.1 of Margaritifera margaritifera. Lineage (NCBI taxonomy): Eukaryota > Metazoa > Mollusca > Bivalvia > Unionida > Margaritiferidae > Margaritifera > Margaritifera margaritifera. Next base: position 5,215,031 of record JAQPZY010001619.1, read on the forward strand.
AAAAAGAGCAAACTATGCAATAGTAATAGGTTATGTATTGCTGATATAAGAAAAAGATTTTCAAAATGTTTGCCATGGTAGCCATAGTGAATGTCAGATCGGCACCATTCATTTAGGACCAGCTATATCATAATAACTCTTTTGGGTGAAAACCCCATGTCTATATGACCATCTATTCAGGAGGAGTGGTGATAACAAAATTCTCAAAATGATTGCCATGGCAGAGTAGCAATAACATGATTTTCAAAAGTGCCACTGTTGTGGCCATATAGATCTCCGAGCAGCACCATTTTCATTTCAAAGACCAACTAGACTTTGGGATGAATGTGTGTATAAAGTTTTGAGACAATCCAAAATAGTTTAGGAGTAGCAATAACAAACGTGCTAATGGACAGACGGACGATAGAAGACAGACCATACTGTAAGCTCTTTTGGTCTATGACTTGTGGAGCTAAAAAAATTACTATTCATTCACATTAAGTATGTAATATATATAGGTTACATAGTCATCTGATGACAATAGTAAACAGCAAATAAACTTCAAGTTATAACTGTCTTGTTATATTTCTGTTTCCTAATACAAGAACTAGCAAGTCCAATAAACACTATACCACAGTTTGTAAGATATGGGAAAAATGGTAATGTCCTTGTTACCTTCTATATCAAACATTTCCCATGTCCATAATATATTCACATTGAGTATATTATTTGTATCATGGCAGCTTTTGGATACAGGCTGCTCCTTGCAAATATTATAAGCCTGACTACGATAAGTCCTAGTTGGAAATCTCAAAACAAGTGAGGGGGATCCCTAAGGAGGCAAAAGTAGGTCCCAATCCCACTGTAAAATAATTAAAAACTGATGCAAAATTCAAAATTCCAGCAAATTATTATTTAAATTTTATTCCCAACTGATTTTTAATCTACAGAACACCCATTCATAAACTTTAAAAAAAAAATCTGACTGGTTTCAACTTGTTTGACATCATGCACCTTTCTGTTATAAATCTTTTTATAGGCATTTGGTGTATATTTTATATATACATAGTGACAGAGAATGTAAGAATAATGATAATGCACAGTTTGCCATGTTCAAACATTTGCTGCAAACTGTGCATTATCACTATATTAAAAATGTTTTTTTCCCCATTTAATCTTAATAAGGTAAAAATGTTAGTACCGGTGTATCAGTCATTTGAGACAGTTGCTTATGACATTCATGTCAGGAAAATTCTCCAATGTTTTTGATCATTCTCCAGCTCCTGAATTTATGATAGATATGGCAGCACACTTGTACCACACGCCAACTTTCTTTCAACATTGTTTAACACCGGCCCCTACATCACTGCTTGCCTAGATTTATCAAATAGTTTGATTTTAATAATTTAATCTTATTCCCAATTCTTTCCTATGTGTATTTCCATATAGATTGTACACTTAGTAAAAGGGAGACTACCTAGAATGACTTTTACCACTCATATTTGTCTGCTCAGACAAAGATTTTAATATAGATTATAGTTTCTTCAACAGTTGGTAGGTGGAGAAAACAAAAGGCTGGTCATGGCCTGCATATTGAGTCCATCCCAAGCTTTGATAATGAAAGCATAAAGTATATTTAGTTAGATAAAGATAAAAGCATACTGATTCTATATTCTGAGCATACTGAATCTATATTCTGAGCATACTGATTCTATATTCTGAGCATACTGAACCTATATTCCAGGCATACTGAATCTATATTCCAAGCATACTGAATCTATATTCTGAGCATACTGAATGTATATTCCAAGCATACTGAATCTATATTCCGAGCATACTGAATCTATATTCCAAGCATGCTGAATGTATATTCCAAGTCAGAAGAGGGTGGGAAAAATGGTATTAAATACAAGTAATGTAAAAAAACTAGCACTGATGTTACTCTAGGGTGTGGATGAACGTTATCAGTGTTCCACCTAAGATCCCAAGGGTGGGAGTCACTGTGTCCTCCCGTCCTCAAAATTTTAAAGGGACAAAGGAAAATACTAGAAAGTACTTAATGTACTAGTAGCAATTTTAAAAAAAAGGTAATCTTATTTGCTTTGCCACCTTAATTTCTGTCCTCTGTACTGCTCTATATCTTTTCCTTGGATACTAATAATTATCGTTATAAATATTTAAACAATTGCTCAAGTAACCCATACAAAATATTTAGATGTGTTAATATCTGGTTCACCTGATAAAAGTTGCACTAATGAATTTTCTGTCCCAGATCTTGGTCTTTATTAACTTTAGTGTTCACTTGTTATTTACCAGCGTTTATTACAATAATTCCCTTGTTCTCTGAATTTTTTTTCTTTTGAAACTAATAATTAATTGATTAAATGCCAAATTGTGCATTTCTGCAAGTCTTTCAGCCCAGAAATTTAGACCATTTTGTTATTAATTCAACCTTGGAAATACATTAGCAGCCATCAACACTCAGCAGACTACTACAAACTCTGAATGTTCTGATTGCCCAAAAAGTTGTTTTAAAATAAAAATTAACTGCCATCTTAAAGTTTTTATTGCCTTTAGTGACTTGGCATTGCAAAAGCCAACATAGACATGGACAGATGTGCATTAAAGAAAAATAGGGTGATTTTCCCTGACAAAAAAACAGGCTACTAGGGGCACACGGGAGTCAAAATTTGGTGACATTGGAAAAGAAATTGCAGGTCACTTGCAATCCCAAACCACTATGTTCCTTTGCATCTGTAACAGAGGAATATATATATATATATATTCATTCTACAAACATAAAATGTAATGACATAATGACATTACTTTTATTTGAATATGTTTCTACTTTATCCCATTTTAAAAATAAGTATCAACTCAGATATGAAGTGGGGGGGGGGCTAAAACTAGTTTTGATTATGTAATACTTACTTGTTGCTATTGGAAAGCTCCAAAAGTCTAGAATGAGAAAGAACACAGACCCAGTCTGTCCCCCAAGTCACAGGCCTATGCACAGTAGCCGTTCTATTTTTAGGGACCCAGACTACTTGTGGGACATCAGAGCAAGGTAGGATGAGGGAATATGGCAATAGCAACAGGTAAGTGTTACATCATTAAAATTAATTTTACCCTACTGGGTACGTACCCTGCCCCTGCCCCCCCCCCCCCTTAAAAAAACTACTTTTTAATATCAGTAATACATTACTCATTGCTAATACGTTGCTACAGTGGGAAGCTGATGACCTCAGTGACTGGTATAAAAATTATATACTCACCTTTATGGTAGGAGTGCCCACTACTGCAAGTTGGCATCAGCTTGGGTCAACTTTTGTGCCACAACTATTGGCCCCAAAGAAAATATGCCTCTGCTCTGGTGCGCCAAAGACCAAAGACGGAGAAAGTAATAAGTTACTGCCAAAATGCAGCTCTCATAACATCCTTCAATAACGAATGAGTTAGATAGGCCCGCAAAGTAGCAATAGCTCAAACTTCATGGGCTTTAATTTTCATGAAGGAAAGGTCCCTCTCAGTAAGGGACTGATAAGCTCTCTTGATTGTAAGGACAATCCACCTAGAAATGGTGCATGCCAAAATATCAGCAGAGCCCTTAAGAGGAAGGAAAAGACACTTCGAACCCTTTCTTTGTACCCTTTCTTCTCCCAAATAGAACTGTAAAGCCCTTACTGGGTATCTTAATCATCCCAAGCGCAGATATGACTGAGACTGGAGATCTCTGTAGGGAGTGGAACTACTGAAGAAAGCTGGTTTTTTGCCAAAAAACCAGGTTGACAAAGGACAGAAACAGACTCCTGAATGCTGTTGAACTGTAAACAATCATTTTCTATAGACAAATCATAAAGCTAGCTCCTTTGTCTTGCAGATGCTAAGGAGAGCAGGAAAAGTTTTAAGGGTAAGGTTCTCAAAAGAAGCTTCACCCAACGGTTCATAGAGGGGTTTTGACAAAGACCACAACACACGAGAGATTCCATCTAGGCATTAGTGAGCGAGAAACCAGTCTCTGCAGCTCAAAATACCTGATATGAGGATCCAAACCAATGGCTTGGCCTTTTGAGAACTTGAGCACGTTAGATAGGACTGCCATATTGCCCTTGATAGTAGAAACTGAGCATTCTCTCTCTTCAAACAGGAAAAGAAGAAAGTCTGTCACTGCAACAATCACAAAGATTCTCCACTAAGCATCTTAGACCTTGGACGTGGACCATCTCCTGGCTTGAAAAACACAATTGGAAACCTTGCTAAAAAAAATTTCCTGGTGGATAGGTCACTTGAGATGAGCCAAGCATAAATGTGGAGAATCTGTGGGTTGTTGTGCAGAAGAGACCCTCTGTGCTGCAACAGCAGGTTCCTCCGATGAGGCAATGTCCTGGGCTGGTCTACCAACAGGTCTAGAAGATCACTAGACCACAATCATTGAGGCCACAGAAGGGCTATTAAAATGAGCTGATCAGTGGAGATCATGACTTTGTGGAGCACTTGCAAAATCATTCTGAACAGTGGTAGACATAAATGAACAGACAATTCCACTTCAGACTGAAGGCTTCCACTGCCCAGGGCCTCTGATCTGGGACTGAGGAAATGTAAAAAGTAAGTTTGTTGTTCAGCCTCATCGCGAACAAGTCCACCAAAGGCCTCCCCACCAGTCTGAATAGAGAACTTGCTACAGATTGTGCAGAGACCATTCTGAGAGAACTTTCATGCCTTTCCTGGCCAAACTGTCCACCAGAATATTCTTCTTGTCAGAAATATGACGAGGTAATCACTTCTGAGGTTGCTCAGCAAAGGAGGTACCAAACCTTCATGCAAAGAGAAGCAGCATGTGGGCCTACTTGTTGCCTGAGGTATGCTACCACCAACATGTTGTCAGAGGAGACCATCACACAATAACTCCTTACTTGGCTGATGCACCCCTGTAGGGCAAAAAATACTGACCTCATTTCCAAATTGTTTATGTGTAGGGTAGTTTCTTCCGGGTATCACGAACCTTTAAGAACTAGCCTTTCTGTCTCCAAGTGAGCTTCTCACCCTGAATCTGATGCATTCATGAACAGACAGGAGTTGGGTTCATGGGGGTGCAGGGGACTCTGGTCAGAAACCAGTCCCAATGGCCCACCAACTCAAGCGGTGATGACAATTCTGATCCTAGAGAAATCCAAGCTGTAAGTGGATCCCTGTGCAGTGTCCAGTTCACCAGAAAGAGAAACTGGAGAGGGCACAAGTGCAGTCTTTCTATGTCTGCCATGGAGTTCAAGATCCCTAGTAGGGATAGATATAAGTAGGCCAACAAAGAAGTCTTAGCTGCAGTGCCTCCAAAAGTGCCAGGATTTAGTCTATTCTGTCCAGAGGGACACAAACTAATCCCCTGTTCATGTTGAAATTCATTCCCATGTATAGGAAATCCTGAGATGGAACTAGCACCAACTTCTCTAGGCTTGGAATAAGTCCCAGCTGGATCACCATGAACCTGCAGCAGAACAGATCTTGTCTGAGGGACTCTAAGAAGCCACTGTGGATCAACCAGCCATCGAAATACTGGAGGAAAGGAATCCCCAGTGACCTCAGCTGGGCGGCAACTACTCCCAACACTCTGGTAATGCTCTGGGGTTGGAGGCTATGTCAAATGGCAGAGCACAAAATTGGAAAACCTCCTGGTCCAGGCAAAACCTTAGGTATTTCCTGTGAGGAGGACAAACTGAGATGTGAAAGTATGCATCCTGAAGGACAAGAGAGAATGCCCAGTCACTGGACCTTATGGCATTCCTGACTGAAGCTGTAGTCTCCATTTTGAATAGTTCCTCCTGAAGAAACTTGTTTTACCCTTTACATCATGTAAGCACTTTTGGACGCCTCTACCCCATTCTCACAGAAGCGCTAGTGGATGCTTCTACATGATTTGCATACAAGCGTGTCTGGATGCCTCTACACCATCTGTTGGAAGCCTACATAAAACATCAGCCATTTTGAGCCGTTTTCATAGTGCCACCTTCAGGGAAAACTCCCTATTAGACACTACAGGCATTGAGGTAAATGACCATTACATCACATCATGTGGTTGCTATTTAAGATCTACTAGTCAAAATCTGCTATTTAAAGTAACTGTGTCAGATTCTCCACTCTCCAAAATGAAAGCCGCAGATTTCGTTCAGCACTTTCTTTAGTTTGGATGATTAGAATTACAACTCTGAAGGCTTCAATAAGTCAGATATAGGCTCCGATGTTGATGTAGGCAACACTGATTTTTGATAATTTATTAAAATTCTGATGATTTAGCGATGCAGATGTAAACAACAAACTGGTAAATTTCAAGGTTGAGAAATATCAGCTATGGTCGGTCACAGACTTGACGGTGAACAAGTTCCCTCAAGATTTCAAAACATATAAAAATTCTTCCGTGAAAAATAATTATACAACAATAAAGATCAGATTTTACTCTTAAACCTATCTATAGACAACAGATGTGTACAAAAAAGGTAAAATGGATAAAATTGATGTTGAGCTTAACATATACTACACTGCTATAAATTTAATAGATAGGCTTATGCACATTGCATCATATAGGTAACAAGTGTTCTATTTATAGCATGCTGCACAGTGTGGCTTTGGCACATGTATATCAACTGCCTACACAGCAACAGACTCTATGAGGTAAAAGGTCAGGGTGGAAAGATCGATATAATCAGCCAAAACTTTCCACCGTTTTTGGATACCAGGAAAATCCAAGAGTAGAAAGGTGGAGACTGGTCATTTACACCCTCTCTACTGTGCCCTTCTGTTGAAGAGTGTGCACCTCTTCCCTTAACAGCACAAGATTTGACTGATGGAAAAGTAAGGAGGACCTTACCAGAAGAGGATGTTCCCAGAACTAGTCGGTATCCTTCCTATATTATAGAGAGGACCCACCAATTGTCCACTATGCTCGACCAGATTTCTGAAAAGTGGGATAGCCAAGCACCTATGGGAATTCTTGGAAGAGATATGCATGGCAGGAGATGGAACACATCCCTAGGGCTGTCCCCACCTCTGTAGGAAAGGGACAGGGCCCCACAAACCTCCACTGGATCTTTCCAGGGACCTCATCAGATGGGCAAGAGGGAGGCTTAAATTCAAGCTGCTTTCTGGAATGGGGCTGCATCCCTTTAAAGAACTTCAATGAAGGCCCCAAGGGGCCATAAGGATGAACACACTTCCTGGCCAGTTTTGACAGGCCAGGAGCAGATGTGAGGGACTGGTGTTGTTTGTCTTTCAGGTCCTGGGATGCCACAAAGGGAATGAGACCTCCAAAGAGGTCTCTGCCTCCAAGGTAGCAGCCCTAAGAAGGTTCTTACTGTGATCCAATAAGACTTTAGCAGTGTCGAGGGCAACATCCGGGCAGAGGTGCAGCAGCTCCATTGACAGCGCCATGGACATCAACAAGGCATGCCTTGAGATTTTGGCAACTACCTCCAACTACCTGACGAAGGCTGCCAAATAAAGATCAGCTTGCAAGGCTATGGTGACAAGCAAACTAGCCTTAAGTTCCAGCATCTTAACTGGAAGGCATGCCCAGGTCCCTGTCAAAATTCCAACTTGTGGTGCCCCTGGGATCTAGTAGTGCACTTCTCCAACGAAGAACTCGTTTTTTGTGGGACCTTAAAGGCCCAGAGGTGAATCCCATATTCTCCTAGAATCTGGACTCAGAGCAGGATTCCATATGCTCCTGAAATGAGGAGGAAAAAGGCCCTTTCTTTCTCCCCTTATATGTTTGCTTACTTTCAGTGAGGTCCCATGCCTCATCTGACTGCAAACAACAGAACGGAAAACCTTATACAGTGAAACCCCGCTATAACGCACCCCGCTATAACGCGAATTCGGATATAACGCGATCATGGCATGGCTCCCAAAATTTCATATATTCATTTGCACATGAACATTTTTTTTCTTCAAAGTACGAGAAATAGTGTGTATAATGTATATATTAAATTATAATTTTGGGGAAGAGACCGCGTATGAATTCGAGTATAATACTTTTGTGGCGTGGTTCCTGAAATTTTATATACATGTACATGTATTTTTCTTGTACAAGAAAAAAAAATTTTTTTTTTTAATTACGAGAAATAGTGTATAAAAAGTTTAATATCATTTTGGGGAAGAGATCACTTATGAATTCGATTGTGGCATGGCTTCTGAAATTTAACAATTTCACCAATTTCTTGAAGTGTTATGCCAAAATAAACATTATCGGAAATGTTACTTATTACTGATCCATGAGTAAAGCCAGTAAGTTTTTTTTGTGTTTGTCTTCAATTCATTCTGTATACAATAATTGCTCAAACAATAGCCGACATGTTTTTCTTCTTTAACTGCATACACAATCGAGCATCAGATAATATGGTGGTTGATAAAAGATTCTCACGATTTAATAAACATCAAAAAACGTAAGCCGCCAACACGTGCGCTGGACTTCAATTCATCCTGTATACAATCATTGCGCAAACAATAGCCGACTTATGTTTCTTCTTTAACTGCATACACAACCAAGCACCAGACAATGCGGTGGTTGATCAAAGATTGTCATATGTGGGTGCTTATGTAGAGACTGAGCTTGGGCGGCAAGATCAAAGATTGTCATATGTGGGTGCTTATGTAGAGACTGAGCTTGGGCGGCAAGATCACAGGGAGTTCAAATAACCACTCTCTGTTACTTGGCACTGAACAAGTACAGCTGTATCAAACTCGTGGCTTAATCAAAGGGTTGTCATGTGGGAAAACAAAGACGGATCGATATCAGATAGTAAACGGTGTTGATACCCTATTCATGCTATACATTAGATATGTATACGTTGTTCTCTGAATAAAGTAAAATATAGTAAAACCCCGCAATAACGCGACCCCGCTTTTTCCGCGATCAAATTTTATGGACCCCAAATATCGCGTTATAGCGGGGTTTCACTGTAATTAGTGCAAGACAGGCAGATGGGATGTGTATCCCAAGGAGCTTTCCTATGCCTTCATTTACCCGCACTCTGTGACCTTTTATTCATGCAAAATGAAAAGATTCTGAAACAAGAAACAATAAATAAAAAATATTGATAATGATAAAGAATGGTGTAAGACCTCCGTTTAACACAATTTAGTGAGACCACTGAAACAAACTATATTGATAATGGATAATAATGCGTTGTGTCAGACCACCAACACTCACTATTTGATGATAATGATGTGTGAGACCCCCTAAGGACATCTAAGATTCATCATGCAATATTAGTCAGTGTACTATCAAACCAGATATATTCAAAATGCATATAGAAGAATGGAGGTCAACAAAAAAACTTCAGAATATGAATGGGAAGATACCTAACTTGGAAGCCCAAGGGTAAAATAATAGGGCACAGCTGAAAAATGGTACAAAAAGGCCACAAGAGAACTTTTCTGACAAATAATTATACAAGAGGATGAGGGTGTAAACAATCTAACAATACGGAAAAACATCTTTGAATGCCAGAACACATCTTGGACACAAGAAATGGCACATTTTCCAAGAGCATAATTGAATTCAACCAAATCCAAATGGTGTTCACTGAAAAGAGGATGGCTACTGCACATGGGCCTGCGATGTGGGAGACAGACTGGGTCTATGTTTTTTCTAGCACAAAACTCTTTAGAACTTTCCATCTAATAGCAGGATGGAATTTTCTTATGCGGATGAGGGTAATTTCCGCCCCAGAAATGTAAGCAATGCAATAGCAACAGGTGTGTATTGCTGATATTAAATTGGAGATAATTTTGATGCCATTTGATTTCATATTGTAGATTTGTTTTCAAACACAAATTGCATAGTTTATTCTAGAATGCACAAGTGTGAGATTCATGCTATGTTCTCAAGAATCACACCAAAAAATAAACTGAATGGTAAAAATCTTATTTTCAAGCTCTACCTTTATTTCTTCATGTAATCCCTCCTATGTTCAGAAAAATTCCCTTTTTTCCAAATGGGGGGGGGGGGGATTAATTTACCTATAAATAATATATATACTATATATAATAATACTATAGTACATATAATATTTATAGGTAAATGTAAGCAAAGATACCAGCCCCTGTAGATGTAACATATTTCACACATTGCCACAGTATTCTTCTGTTTATGCATACACTAAACTGTGTATGTGTGTGATGTTACAGGAGATTATAAAGCACCTATTTCTAACAAAAAATGCAAAAAAATAAAAAAAAGTAAGACAGGACAGAAATATACATTACTTTTATAATATTTCTAAACATGAGCTCTTTTTATTTACTGTAAATTGCACTTGTGATGCAAATAATAATTAAGTTATTCCACAGGAACAAGAAATTGTAAAATAAAATTCAATGGACACTTAAAACCGCACTTTTTTAAAATAATAAATCTTTGAAAAAATAGAAAAAATTAAGATTGTACAAAAAGACAACTTATTTTCTTCTTTTAGAAATAAGATTTTGTTGAGGGATGAAACAACTATGCAAGTTTGATTCTGAAAAGTGCTATGCCCCATACTGTTTCTAGTCCTATAACATTTATATCGACATTTACTGAAGTGTTTTACAGTCTGATTAAGGGATGTATGCATTGCCCATGTCCTATAATACACGACACCACACATATATATCAACATTTAACGTTTTACGGGATGTGACATTCTCCCAGAAAAAAAGACTATCAGCATATAAAATGCAAATACTGACAATTTGGAATGTGGAGTCTACTGTAATTGGACCGAGTCGGCCTCCCGTGGCTCTTCTCCCCTCACCCCACCCCACTTAGGGTTGTAAATATAGCAATCCCTACACGCCTTTGATGCATGATCAAGGTTGCGGGGTGTCGGATTGATCACTCTGATGGTGTTCAGATAAACTAGCGGATGGATCTCTAGACACAGATACATATGCAACTTACTACATAACTTTTCAAATAAACCGCCAACGAACATTACCTTTCAAAATGAGGAGTTCGTGGTTAGACTGGTTTACAAACATTTATTCTTCTAATAAAAAAAAATTAAATAATGAAACCAGTCAAAAGAGAAATTACTTCCCTTTCGAACAACAGGTTGAAAGTGCTTTCCCTTTTTGTTGTGCTTTTTTAGGCATACAGTAATGACTTTGTACTTTAAAGCAGGCTCAGCCCAATTAAAGCAGCTTTTGAGCGTGTTTTTCTGACACACCAAAAAAGTGGTATTTGTTGATTTGAATAATATTTCTGTCCTTTTCAGCACTTTATAGCAGTAAGGATGACTGAATTACATCACTGACTCGTAGTATGCTAGTTCCTTCTCCAGTTTTTTTTTTCTCTCTTTTCCATATTAGTTTTCAGAACGATGTTGATTTAATAAAGTGCAAAATGTTATACTGCCATATAGTCTGTATCTGTATTTTAGATTTAATATTATTTATAACTTCAGTGTTTATAATATTTTTTTATATATTTTAGATTTGTTTCTCTTTTGTAAATATCAAGCAGAGGTCAAATTTTGTTGTGCCTCACAGTAATTTTTTTATCGTTACAAAATGTTAATTTTACGGTATCATTTGATTCTTCATTAACCCTTACAGTTTTATCCCTCATACCTCATACTGCATATATATATATATATATATATATATATATATATATATATATATATATATATATATATATTATCAGAGGTACCAGCACACATGACAACACTGAACCATTTCAGTTTTGTTAATATTTTCTTCTGTTTGTGGATCCCTGATAGAGCTGGAATATTCTACATGGGGACCAACAAGAGCTTTGTAGGCTATATCTCTAATATTTAATGTGTTTTTGTCTCTTGATAAAGCCAAGAGTATTATCTAAAAAGTTTGCATTTAGAAACTTCTGTCACAAATATGTATGAGTTCCTGTTGTAAATAACTTTCTCCATTGGATGTTTCTCTAGGATAAAGTTTTATATGAATTTTTGATCTTTCTCAAGGATTAAAAATTTAATAATTTTCAATCTGTTTCTACAACATGTGTGTCTACGGTATGGTCAAGATTTATGAGTTTTGCATGTTTCTCTAGAGTAAAGATTTTTAAGTATTTAGGATTCTTTTTTTTTACCATGTCTACTGTAAAAGTTTTTTTATACCAATTTGGATCTTTCTCCAGGGTAATGATTTATAAGAATTTGGTAAGATAATATGTGCACTTAAAATTATTTGGGTAAATTTTATGAGGTTAAAGCCCATCATGATAAATGCACACCAATGATGTCATGATGTTCCCATTATGTGTATATACTTACTAGAAGAGTTAGTTCCTTTTATCCATGTTGATAGCATTCCTCTTCAGAGGTACATGCCTTCTATTTTTGTGGTGCCTACAGTGGAATAGTGAGACAGAGCAGTGGCAGTGGCATCAACATTTCATTGTGGTTAAAGATTTTTATTTGTATACCATTGCTAAACCCCATTCATGGATTTTCTTCATACTTTGGATGAAAGATTTTAAAATTTTGACAATTCATTCTGCAATATGCTTGCTCAGCTTTTTGACTTTGGGGTAAATTTCACAGGTTTATACATTAATGCTTTGATTGTGGGATCGACATGCATGCCCTAACCTTTTGGTTCAAACTTAAATTTTACCGGCAATATACAGCCAATATTGTGTTGGCATGCTTGTAAACACTATACATACGTACATTTTCTTCCAATATAGCTACACTGAATAAAGCGCATGTAAGATGCATTTTTGAGAATTTTTCAACCCAGAAAGTTATTTGGTAATGATCACCAGACATGCCAGCTGGATAGTTTTTTTTTATATTATCCCCCTCTAATAGGTTGACCACTGGGTTGGGAACACCATCCCAAAGTCACCAGTTACAATCAAACATTTCTAGTTATCAGATTATCTAGGGAAATAAATATGAAGTCCATACAAGAAAAAGAAAGAACACACACATAGCATGTAATCTCTTTAGATTTTCAGTTTATTCAGTGTCTAAGTGATATAGACTTTTGTGATATTGCAGTATTTTGTTCCTGTTTTTTTTAATAAAATCAGACCCAAAAATAAAAATAACCAATTGCAGGAAGAAAAAGGATTCTTACACAAGTTACATATTCAGTGTTCTTGTACCCATTCATGAGCCATGTTGGGATCAAAATACATTCAGCAGCCACTTTCCTCCCATGAGCCATGTTGGGATCGAAATTCATTCAGCAACCACTTTCCTCCCATGAGCCATGTTGGGATCAAGATATATGTACTTAGTAACGGGCATTTCTATGCAACCAAATGAAGGAAAATATACTTTTTAATGCATATACAGGGTATTATGTCAAATACAGTATAAGGGCACACACTCTTTCAGATCACCTCCTCAGCTGGCTGCTCTTACTTTGTCTTGAATATATATAGTTTAGAGAGCTGTATGAAACATTATTTTCTACCCATGCAAAAGGTATAATGTAAAAGAAAAATTAATGAACTATTTAGTTGAGAGACTAGATAACAATGTAATCAAATAATCAAAATGATTTTATTTTCAGAGTCCTACAAGTATGTGATGGGTTTATAAAGCAGAAGAATGCTGCTGGCCTGGGTGAAACTTTTTTTACAGTTTCTCTGCCTCTTGAGATTTGGAACGGCAGATAATGGTAGGTGTACGCAAAGAGTAGGATACATTTTTTTTCTTCTTCAAATTACTGTTCTTAGTTGCTGTTGATTGCCTGTATCTCCAGAAGCTGTCTTTGCTGAAACATTACATCACCTGCACGTCCACATGCAAGGGTGATATCAGATTCAACAGGCGTACCTAACATCACTTCACCTTATGAAGTCAGAGACTTGGACTACTAATGGCCGAAACTCAAATGTACTGTTTAGATCATATAATTGTGTTAGAGTGTGCATCATGTATTGCTTATAAATGATGGCATTTTTGTGTGTGTTTGTCCATTTGTTTATCCATTTGTCCATCTGTCTATCCCTCCTTTTGTTTCTGTTTTGAAAATTATCAGGAAAAAGCAGAAAAATTCCTGAATATTTACTATTTTTATTTTTCTTAATTGTTTTTTCATTATGATTTCAATTATTAAAAATCTTTGTAGAATCTTATATGATGATTTAAAAGCCTATTTTTTTTTTTGCTGAACCTTCCCGCAGAAATTGTATTGGTATGTTGCTGCATCTGGCATGTGTCATGGGTTGTCTATCATCCATCTTTTGTTGTGTGTCATGTATCGTCCATCCATCATCCATCTAAATTTTTTATTTAAAATTTTTTCTCAGAAACTACTGGACCAGTTTCAACCAAATATGGCACAAAGCATCCTGGAATTAAAGCCTTTAAAATTTGTAAAAAAGATGCCCATCTGCCATCAAATATGGCCAACATTGCTAAACAACTGAAAAGCCTTGAAACAGTTTCTTCTCAAAAGCTACCCAACACAATTAAGCCAAATTCATCTCACCTCGCTGGCATGAAGGCATTTAAAGTTTATACAAATGATGCCAATCTGTCAGCAAAAATGGCTGCCAGTACTAAAAAATAGAAAGACCATTAAATGACATCTTCTCAAAAAGCTCTCAGCAGAAATTGACCAAGTTAGACAAAGCACCCAGACACAAAGACCTTTAAGCTTTTGTAAAAATGATGCTGATCTGCCATCCAAAATGTCTGCTGTTACTAAAATGAGTAAAATGTTAAATTCTTGTTTTCAACAATAGAAGTTTGCACGAATGATGCCAATCACCATCAGATATGGCTGCAGTGACTAAAATAGAAAAACTTCATAATTTAACCCAGAGCACCAAGGTCTGAAGTGGTTTCATTTTATAGAAATGTTGCTGATCCATCATCAAACATGGTTTCTGTTACTTTATAGAAAGTTAAAACTGTGAAAAAATTTTAAATAAAAAACTGCACAGTTTTTGAAGAGAAGTCAAATTGAAAACATGCATAAAATATGGTATGGTAATGTCAGCCAGGTGATCGATCTCATGCCTACTTGAGCCTCTTGTATTTATGCACTTAAAACTTCATTCAGTATTGTTTTCTTACTATTTAAGCAACAAAAAGTAGGAAATTAAAAGTTATATTATTATAATTAAATTATTACTCACTATTGATTTGGTTTAGACAAGAATTGATCAACCTCAGAAAAATTATATACACCTAGGACCTATGGTCATGATGAATATTACTTTTTCTGGGTTGATAAAATCCTTTTCTTAATCATACAATGAATAACATATGTAAAATCAGTCTCTTCTGGAGTTCATAGAATTTCAGTTACCTCTGTCATTGTCTTAAGAAAGTGTCTAGTGTTTGACTTGTGACCTAGTGCACATCACATCATACAGAACATAGCAGAATACTAGGGAAAATCACATCATACAGAAGATAGCAGAATACTTGGGCACATCACATCATACAGAACATAGCAGAATACTGGCGTATATCACATCATACAGAACATAGCAGAATACTAGGGAAAATCACATCATACAGAACATAGCAGAATACTAGCGTATATCACATCATACAGAACATAGCAGAATACTGGCGTATATCACATCATACAGAACATAGCAGAATACTAGCGAAAATCACATCATAGAGAACATAGCAGAATACTTGGCACATCACATCATACAGAACATAGCAGAATACTAGCGTATATCACATCATACAGAACATAGCAGACTAAGTTGAACTAATTAACCCTAATAACACCTATGCAAAATAATTTGTTAAATATTTAGTCAGAATGTATGTACCTGTTTAAATTTTACTTAAGACAACAGGACATTGACAGAGGTAAAATCTAAATGGAGCAGAACAAAATGAATTCTGGAAGAAATTGGTATACAGCAGCTTTCTGGTTTAGTGACTTTGAATGTAGGTCTAGATAAGATAGTTTGCAAAGAATAAAAAAGACAATAGAGTTGAAGAATTGAGTGTATTTATCAGGCTTCAATAAGGATGTACAATACTATCTATTCTAAAGCATGTTTCCTAGTTGTCAGTAACTCCATCATGAACTTACTAGTGGTCAGGGGCCCATCCAGTAAATGGCTGTTTAAGGAGTACATTGAGTTATCTCTGGGACTGCAGAGTCACATAAATTCCACATTTTAAGAGTTTTTTTAAAAAACAAAATTAGATACAAAGTCTTGTACTTCTTGAGGTATATACTGGTAGGTTAATAAAAAGTGTATACTGTATTATTACTTACATGTGCCACTGGTAACACCTTAAATTGATGTTGACACTGGCAATCTTTTTTCTTATAAAGCAACCTGCTTACAGTGGTTAGCATCTCGGTGATTATTTTCCCCATTCCACAGTTCGTAGGTTTGTTGTCACAAATCATCAATCATTTTATTACATGTATTCCCCAATCCCCACCTCTTGACACCTTTCTAGGGATCAGAACCTGACATCTAATATATGTATTACATTTACTCCCCAATCCCCATCTATTGACACTTTCCTAGGGATCAGAACCTTAAATCTGATATATGTATTGCATATAGGGATCAGAACCTGAAATCTGATATATGTATTACATATGTACTCCACAATCCCCACCTCTTAACACTTTCCTTGCGAACAGAACCTGAAATCTGATACTTCTATTACATGTACTCCCCAATCCCCACCTCTTGACACTTTCCTAGCAATCAGAACCTGAAATCTGATACATGTATTGCATGTGCTCCCCAATCCCCACCTCATGACACTTTCCTAGAGATCAGAACCTGAAATCAGATACATATTTCTTCCTGGTATGAATGCATATAACATTTTTGGTGAAAAAAATATTGAAAAATTTGACTGTACTTTTTTTTTGTCACTTTGGTTTTTGACACCAATGACCCACCCACCATCCTCTGAGACTCCAAGGTTAGAGTCAAAACTTACTATCCATCTTGCAGATGGTTATCATATATAACTACTAGATTTGGTGATATTCACCCAACAGTTTTGGAGGAGATGACAGACAAATGACAATTCACAAATAAGCATCACTTTTTTTTTATAAAAATGGATCATTGAATCGTGCAACTTTGCCCAAGGTAGAAATTTAGCAAAATCATGTAGTGAATTTGATACACAGAGAAACAAACATTTCTGTGTACTACTTTAAAAGGTCAGCAGCAAAAAAAGTTTCTACCAGGAAACTTTATTACATGGTATTGTTTTTTCAGCTATACAAGTTTAATTGTTCTGTTTTCACAATGCCCTGTTGTACTGTATACCAGAAATACCTGTGGAATGAAACTGATGTGATATTGCTTAGTCGAACATTTCCTACCTTATAGGTGATCCTGCAAACTATTTTTAGCCCAGATACAATTGCTTGATAATTATAAAAAATAATGTGGAACCCTCAAAACCTGCTGCAGATTTCTAGTAAACGTATACATTTATTGTGTTTGGATGAGTTCTTTTCTTACCCTAATCCACACAGTTGATCTCCTGAATGGCATTTATCCTCATTATGTATCATGGTTGTCTGGTGGTATCTAAGTGCAAAAGAAGCCTTGACAGTTAATAATAATAGTAATAATAATAATAATAATTCATTATGTTACAAGTGCACTTCAGTTAGATGTCACTAATATATAGTTGTCCTTGAGGACCTCTCTCTCTCTCTCTCTCTCTCTCTCTCTCTCTCTCTCTCTCTCTCTCTCTCTCAAAACAATATACTTTGTTATATGTCCTATGTATAACAAATTTTCCCTATGCACAGAATACACCAACACAGTTAATTATTTTCCCTATTCACAGTGTACACACAGTTAATTGTTTTCCCTATTCACAGTGTACACACAGTAAATTGTTTTCCATATTCACAGTGTACACACAGTTAATTCTTTTCCTTACTCACAGTGTACACAGTTAATTGTTTTCCCTATTCACAGTGTACACACAGTTAATTGTTTTCCCAATTCACAGAGTACACCAACACAGTTTATTGTTTTCCCTATTCACAGTGTACACAGAGTAAATTGTTTTCCCAGTTCACAGAATACACAATTACAGTTAATTGTTTTCCCTACTCACATATTACAGAAAGTTAATTGTTTTCTCTTTGCACAGGGTACACAAACACAAGTAATTGTTTTCCCTATTCACAGAGTACACAAACACAGTTAATTGGTTTTAATTTCAGACTCCACATCAAGTTCAGGCCATTACAGGGATTGGATTGATGATTTTCAGACAGTGCACCACCTGGCAGGCTGGTATATCTACAACGGGAACAGGTTCAGTTTTGATTTCTACATCAAAACCATCAATGAGTATGGGGAAAAAAATGTAATAGC
This sequence comes from Margaritifera margaritifera, assembly GCA_029931535.1. Classification (NCBI taxonomy): domain Eukaryota; kingdom Metazoa; phylum Mollusca; class Bivalvia; order Unionida; family Margaritiferidae; genus Margaritifera; species Margaritifera margaritifera. Next base: position 5,233,338 of record JAQPZY010001619.1, read on the forward strand.
CACATTTGATGATCAGGATCATGCAGTGTTTGATGTCATAGGTATGTGCAGAATGTTGTCAAACTGGGCAGGTACAAACTTGTAAGTTATACAGGTGTTTGATGTCATAGGTAGGTTAGAGGGGAATGTTGTCAAACTGGGCAAGTACAAACTTGTAAGTTATACTGGTGCTTGATGTTGGAAGTTGGTATATGCAGAATGTTGTCAAACTACACAGGTAGAAACTTATAAGTTTATACAGATGCTTGATGTCAGAGGTTTTATATACAGAATGTTGTCAAACTACACAGGTACAAACTTATAAGTTATACAGATGCTTGATGTCGGTAGGTATGTACAGAATGGTGTCAAACTGGCCACATATAAACATGTAAGTTACACAGGTGTTTTAGGTAGGTATGAGGGGAATGTTGTCAAACTGGGCACGTACAAACATGTAAGTTACACAGATGTTTGATGTCATAGGTGGGTATGAGGGGTATGTTGTAAAACAGGGCAGTGCAAATGTGTAAGCTACACAGGTGTTTGATGTCATTGATATGTATGAGGGGAATTTTGTCAAACTGGGCAGTGCAAACATGTAAGTTATACAGATGTTTGGTGTCATAGGTAGGTATGAGGGGAATATTGTCAAACTAGGCAGGTGCAAACATATAAGTTTCACAGGTGTTGGATGTCATAGGTCGGTATGAGGGAAATGTTGTCAAACTGGACAGTTTCAAACATGTATGCTACACAGGTGTTTGATGTCATTGGTAGGTATGAGGGGAATATTCTCAAACCAGGCCGATACAAACTTGTAAGTTACACAGGTGTTTCATATCAAAGTAAGGTATAAGGGAATGTTGTCAAACTGGGTATGTACAAACATGTAAGTTACACAGGGGTTTGATGTTGAAGGTAGGTATGAGTGGAATGTTGTCAAACTGGGCACATACAGACATGTAAGTTACACAGATGCAGTGATATAGTCAGGATACTACACAAAGAGATGGGGCCTAATGAGAAGATAAACACAACATATTTAGAACACAAGAGAACTATTAATTTAAATGTCATGCATGTAATTATTCCCAATATCCTGGATAAATACCTTTTTTTCTCTCCTTGACAATTCCAGGCATAGCAGATTTTTTTTTTTTTAAATTGCATTATTTTTAATCTGAAACAGTATGTAATTTTATTAGAAGGGTTTCTTCAATATTACATATAGAGACTTACAGTGCCCTTTTACTATGCAAGAATCCAATACCCAAGCAAATTCAGAAGTTATTGATTACCATTTCAATTAAAGGTCCATCTTGACAAATTTCCAGCAGACTGTATCCTTTGATTTATGAAGCTGAATATGAATATACGAATATATTGATAGATACATGTAATCCAATTATGGCAGATGATAGATAGTTATTACTATAATAAGATAATTAGCTTGCCTTTACAGGAGAGCTAATGTTCTCTGCCCAGCATTGGCATCAATGTTGGCATTGACATCGATGTCTGCACATATAAAAGCACAAATATATGTACAGCATCACTGCACCTCAACCATTCTTTCTTGTTTGGTCATAGGCAACAGTTTAAAGTGGGTTTCATAGTACCTATCCACCAGGTGGGGCTAACTTTGTACATGTACATTATGTGTACATTCTTGGTTAAGTTTTAGCATTTAGCTCGGGTTATTTTCACCCTATATACATATTGTTATACCTGGAATCATGAAACTTGGTGAAGAAATGCACCTTGATGAATACAGCACCCTCATCACAAAAGTAGGTCACTATGACCCATATTTTATGCATCACTCACTGTTAAATTTTTTGTTTAGTTAATTCTCAAGCACTGTTCATGCTAAAATCATTGAACAAGATGATTATATGGATCTCTGTTAGTATTATATGGATCTCTATTAGTACCACACTTTTAGAAATAAAGGTCACTTTGACCTACATTTTACATTTTACTTGCTTAGGTTAAGTTTTTGTGTTTAGCTCATGACCACATAGATTTTGTGCATCCTTTATACATAGTGTTATACCTGGAATCATAAAACTTGGTGATGGAATGCATCTTGATAAGTACTACACCCTCATGTCAAAAGTAGGTAACTGTGACTCATATTTCATACTTCATGCTTTACTAAATCTGGTTAAAAATATTTTTTTAAAAATGGTAATCCTAGAATCATGAAACTAGATGATTGTATAGGTCTCTATTACTACCACATCTGTACAAAAATGAAGGTCACTGTGAGCTATATTTAAGATTTTAGTGGCTATGAATAACTATTTGCATTTAGTTCATGCTATGTACATACTATCTAATCTAGCATCATGAAACTTGGTGAAGGAATGCATCTGATGAGTACTTCTTCCTCATTTCAATTGTAGATCATTATGGGCCATATTTTACTCTTCACTGACTTGGGTTAAATTTTGTATTATCTGTTCATTTCTCAGGCGCAGATGATATGCATCTCTGTTAGTACCACACCTTTACAACTAAAGAAGGTGATCGTGACCTGTATTTCGTCTTTCACTGGCTTTTGTTAAGATTTTGTATTTAGCTCATGACCACACGAGTATTTTACATCCTATGTGCATCCTTAGAATCATGAAACTTAGTATCTTGATAAGTACTACACCCTTGCTTAAAAAAGAGGTCTACTTTGGAATCATAAAAAAGAATGTTTTTTTTAAATTGTTTTATGTCTTGTATGCCATGTCATAGACTGTATGTATGTATGTATGTATGTATGTATGTATGTATGTATGTATGTATGTATGTATGTATGTTTGTATGTATGCATGTATGTGGTTTAATGTCATGTCAGCACAGTACTGGTTATATTGTGCTGATTTAAAAGTTAAGTTATAAAAATATAAAGATGAAAAATTGCAGGAAAAAAAAGAACAATCATTAGTGTTACGACTCTATGGTCTAGAAAAATGTAACAGAAAGAAAGTGAAACCAACAACTCAAGTAAAAATCAGCAAGCAATTTATTTCTAGATAATTAAGATGAAAATTCAAAAAGACACTTACAGTAATGTGTATTAAAATCCAAATAATCCAATAAGAATTAGTGTTCTAATCACAAGTCCAAATATAGAGTGTTCCAAATTCTCGGCTGTATCCTTGAATGTTATGATGTGCCAATGGTCTTCAAAGTCCTGATGCACTAGTAGTCTTTAATGTGCTGATGTCAAAATGAAGTACCCCAAAATATCTCTGAATAAGTTCACATAAATCCCAAAATCATCATTAAAAATCCCAAATCCAAAAGTCTATGAGCACTGTTACAATCCAATGAAGACTGATACAAATGTCGAAACTGAAAAACTGTCCACTAAACGTGGTATATATAAAGATTGGTCACATGACAATATTCTAGAATAATAAATGTACATGTGACCATTGACAGGTAACTCCTAAGGTATTTCCAGTTTTATCTGTAAACAAAATCAACCTTGACCTCAAATTTGGTAAACATTTTGTTTATCAAAACTATCCTTTAGCTCAAATCTGAAGTAAACAACCTAATTCAAGGACACTAGTTAAACATGTTTTTTTTTCGTTTTTTTTCTGACAAACAACATTAAGATTTAAGCAAATATTAAAGTCAAGAAACATTTATAATTTTCTAAAATATCTATAATATTATATAAGCATCATACATAACACCTCCCCTCATAAAGAAAAAGAAAGATCTGTGCAATAAAGCTTTCTTTTGAATATACATCTAATACATGTACTAGAATAACCAAAATTACATAAGAAAATGTTTTATGATACTGAACTTAATTACATCAAGCAATATAACATTTCTATGCAAGTGAGAGTGCATCTGCAATCATATTGTCTTTTCCCCTGATGTGTCTGATGTCAATGTTATATTCCTGCAATATTATACTCCATCTCAACAATCTCCGATTTTTATCTTTCATTTTGTTGGTGAAAGTAAGGGGATTGTGATCACTGTACACAATAATTGGAAAAAGAGCCGAGGTAACATACACTTCAAAATGATGTAAAGCTAATATCAAAGCCAAACATTCCTTCTCAATTGTGGAATAATTTTTCTGGTGCTTGTTTAGTTTTTTAGAAAAATAACACACAGGGTGATCCACACCACTTTTGTCTTCCTGAATCAATACTCCACCAACCCCTACATCACTTGCATCAACAGATAATTTAAATGATTGGCTGAAATTTGGTGCAGAAAGAACTGGTGCATTCTTAAGCATGGCCTTTAACTTGTCAAAAGATTCCTGACACTTGTCAGACCAATGAAAGTTGGTTTTCTTACTCAATAAACTTGTCAAAGGTTCAGCAATTTTGGAAAAATTTGAACAAAATTTCTGATAATATCCAGCCATACATAGAAATCGCATCAGTTGCTTTTTACAAATTGGTACTTGAAATTCAGAGATAGCTTTGACCTTAGCTTCCATATGTTTAACTTGACCTTGTCCCACAATATGTCCTAAAAATGTGACACAAGCATGGCAGAACTCACTTTTGTTCAAATTAATTGTCAGATTCGCATCGCTGAGTCGATCAAAGAATTTTTTAATGGTTTCCAAATGATCTTCCCAGGTGTTGTTGTAGATAATGACGTCATCGATATATGCGTCACAATTATCAAGACCAGATGTTATCATGTTCATCAGACGTTGAAACGTTGCAGGTGAATTTTTCATTCCAAACGACATGACTTTATATTGATAAAGTCCATCTGGAGTTACAAATGCTGAAATTTCTTTTGCCCTTTCCGTCAATGGAATTTGCCAGAATCCTTTTAAAAGGTCAAACTTGGTGACATATTTCGCATTTCCAATTTTATCAATACAATTGTCCATTCTTGGGATTGGAAATGAATCTGTTTTGGTGACACTGTTGACTTTTCTATAGTCAGTACACATACGGAATGTATTATATGGCTTAGGCACAATAATACATATTAACTCTAGTTACTTTTACTTGGATCTATGAAATCATTCTCCAGTAAATACTGAATTTCTTTCTACAAATAGTTCTGTTTGAGAGGATTCATCCTATAAGGATGCTGTTTCACAGGCACAGAATTTACAATGTCAACATCATGATAAATTTTACTTGTTCGTTTAGGAACATCAGGAAAAAAGTGCTCATAGTCACGTAATAGCTGTTTTTGTTCATTTCTTTCCTGTTGTTGTAAATGTGAAAGTTTCTGGTCTAGATTGTTCAATATTTCTGAATTCCAAAGACTGGTTATACCAGAGTCACTATAGTCTGATTGTATTCCATCGTTGATATCTTCACTGTGTGGTACAGGTACAACTAAATTAACTGAATAATTAGCTGGGCTATCTCTGTCAAAATATTCCTTTAACATATTTATATGACAAAGTTGTTTCTGTTTCCATCTCCCAGGAGTGTTAATAATATAATTTAAGTCATTTACTTTCTTTTCAACAGTATAAGGACCATAAAATTTAGCCTGAAGAGGATTTTGAGGTATGGGTAAGAGAGTCAGAACTTTGTTGCCAGGTTTAAAACTCCTTTCTTGTGTATTTCTGTCATACCTTAATTTCATTTTTGACTGGGTAGAGTGAAGATTAGTTCTTGATAATTCACAGGCCTTTGACAACTTTTATTTGAAATCAGAGACATAATCCAGAAGATTAATCGTTGAATCTTCATTTAAAAGAAGTTTCTCTTTCAATAATTTCAATGGTCCATGAACAGTATGACCAAAAACTAGTTCAAAGGGACTAAAACCCAACGACTCTTGAACTGATTCCCTAACAGCAAACAACAACAAATGAACACCCTCATCCCAATCCTTTTCTGTATCAAAGCAATATGATCGAATCATATTCTTCAAAGTTTGATGAAATCTTTCCAAAGCACCTTGACTTTCAGGGTGATAGGGAGAAGACTTAAACTGTTGGATGCCTAATTCATGCATAACTTGTTGGAAAATTCCAGACATAAAATTTGACCCTTGATCTGATTGGACAGATTTGGGAAGACAAACAAGTGTAAAAAACTTCACCAAAGCTTTCACAATAGTTTTAGTTTTTATATTTCTCAGAGGAATTGTCTCTGGAAATCTTGTAGATACACACATGATGGTCAACAAGTATTGGTTGCTTGACTTGGTTTTAGGTAAAGGACCAACACAGTCTACAATTATTCTACTAAATGGTTCATCAAATGCAGGAATAGGTTGCAAATGAGCCTTAGGTATCTTCTGATTGGGTTTTCCTACCATTTGACAAGTGTGACAAGATCTGCAGTATTTAGAAACATCACTTTTGAGTTTCGGCCAATAAAAATGATTCAAGATCTTGTGATAAGTCTTACGGACTCCTAAATGACCAGCCAAAGGAGTTTCATGGGCTAAATTAAGAATTTCCTGTCGATATGATTTAGGAACAACAATTTGATAGCTCACTGACCACTCGTCACCAGCAGGTACTTCAGGTGGTCTCCATTTCCTCATAAGGACCCCATTTTTCACAAAGCAACACACTGGAACTTGTGTGGCTTCAGTTTCACTAATAGCCCTCTGAAACAAACAAGATATCTCGGGATCTTGCTCCTGTTCAACGACAAGGGATTGTCATTTGTCACCCTGATTAGAACAAAGAGAATGAGTTGCCAAAAGAGGATCACTGTGATCAATACCGTTTGATTGATCAATACCTGAGGAAAAAGTGACCTCATCAAAAGACTGACCAATACATGTGTCAGCTAAAGGAATAATATCCTGATCAACATCACTATAAAGAGCTCTTTTTTCCGTAGCTCTAGTAACTGCACAAGCAGGGTACAAATCAGGGATTTCAATTTCGACAGGATCAACTTTCTGATCCAAACAAGGCTTGTCAGTTACAAGTGGATTAACCACAACCTTATCTCCAGCTAGGTCATTGCCTAGTAATAAATGAACACCTCTATGGGTAAAGAAATCACTGCCCCAACAGTCACAGGTAAAGAAACTAAGTCTGATGCCAAATTTACACAATGAAGAGGAACAGTTACAAAGCCGCACTCTACTCCTTGAACAAGAACACTTTCACTTGAAGAAGACTCCTCAGACAAAGGCAAAGTACCTGATAATAAAAGACTCTGAGAAGCTCCAGTGTCCCTTAATATTTTAATTGGGGTAGGCTTGGCAGAATCACCAATAAGTGATATAGAACCTTCTGACATGAATGGTTCATAAGCCTCCAAAATAGAATCAGACTTGGGTTTGTTTGACCCAACAAATGTATTGCTTTCAATACAAGACCGTGACCTTGACCTCTTTGAAATAAGAGCATTTGGAAAAGCTCTGTCTTTACTCTGTTGCTTATTTTTCAACTTGAAGCAATCAGAACTAATGTGCCCTTTCATTTTACAATAGGTGCACGTAGGAAGAGATAAGGATTTCTGATCAGTCTTATCAGATGTTTGATTCCTAACAGTTGTGCTGTTGTGAAATTTGGAAGTACTTGTATGAGATTGAAATGGTTTTTTACCAGAAAACTGCTGAGAGGAAGACTTATTGCCAAATGAAATTTTGTGAGTCAGGGAATAATCATCAGCCATATGAGCAGCATTTTCCAAAGTTTCCACATTCTGCTCATCAAGATAGGTTTTAACACCACTGTGGATGCACCTCTTGAAGTCTTCAATTAATATGAGCTGTCTGAGGTTATCACAATCTTGATCAACTTTCCTGGCTGAGCACCACCTATCAAATAGTTGTTCTTTTTCCCTTGCAAATTCGACATGAGTTTGTCCAGTTTCTTTTCTACAATTCCTAAACCTTTGTCGATATGCCTCTGGTACCAACTCATAAGCTTTCAAGATGTACTCCTTAACCACATCATAATCAGTGCTTTGTTGTACTGACAGTGAAGTGTAGACTTCACGAGCTTTGCCAATAAGTACACTTTGTAATAACAAAGTCCAATGCTCTCTGGGCAATTTCAAGTTTTCAGCAATTTTCTCAAAATGAAGAAAGTATTTATCTACTTCTTTTTCCTGAAAAGGGGCTACTAACCTAATATATCTAGTAACATAAAAACCTGAACTTGTGTTTAAAGGAGTGGAGTGTGCTCTGTTTGCCAGTTCTAATTCTCTTAATTTAAATTGCATTTCCCTTTCTTCTCTTTCTCTCTCTCTCTGCATCTCCCTCTCCTCTCTCTCTCCATCTGCATCTGCCTCTCCTCTTTCTGCATCTGTATCTGCATTTGTATCTGCCTGTCTTCTTTCTCTCTCTTCATCTGCATCTACCTCTCTTCTTTCTCTCTCTCTCTCTCTGAATCTGAAGCTTTGCCAATTCTAAATCCATCTGTTTCTTTAACTCTAATTCATTAATTTCCTGTCAGAACCAGATACAGGCTTTCTCTTCAAACTTAAAGCACTACTATCCAAAATTCCCTTTCCTACTAAATATTGAATTAAAATAATCTTTATCTCCTGTTTTGTCAATGATGCTTTCACCTCAGACAGAATGTATTTTCTGGCTAGTTCGAGCAACTCATCCTTTCTCATACACTCTAACCCCTCTTGGGTAGGTTTTGAAATGAAATTCTGAACATTAGATGTCATTGTGAATGCTTGTTGGTTTCACACAAAAAATTCTCTATTTAAAATCTTTGCCAAAGACACAAAAAAATTCAGAGACAAAATCAATATGAATTTGAAAAAATAACTTTAATATCTCAAATATGCTTTAAAGAAATTCTATCCCAGACGAGCCCCCAATTTCTGTTACGACTCTATGGTCTAGAAAAATGTAACAGAAAGAAAGTGAAACCAACAACTCAAGTAAAAATCAACAAGCAATTTATTTCTAGATAATTAAGATGAAAAATCAAAAAGACACTTACAGTAATGTGTATTAAAATCCAAATAATCCATTAAGAATTAGTGTTCTAATCACAAGTCCTAATATAGAATGTTCCGAATTCACGGCTGTATCCTTGAATGTTATGATGTGCCAATGGTCTTCAAAGTCCTGATGTATTAGTAGTCTTTAATGTGCTGATGTCAAAATGAAGTACTCCAAAATATCTCTGAATAAGTTCACATAAATTCCAAAATCATCAATTAAAAATCCAAAATCCAAAAGTCAATGAGCACTGTTACAATCCAATGAATATTTAAAATAATTCCTCTCTCCAAATTTTGAATTACTTTTCACAACTGTAATAGCTCTTTACAAGACTGATACAAATGTCGAAACTGAAAAACTGTCCACTAAACATGGTATATATAAAGATTGGTCACATGACAGAATATTCTAGAATAATAAATGTACGTGTGACCATTGACAGGTAACTCCTAAGGTATTTCCAGTTTTATCTGTAAACAAAATCAACCTTGACCTCAAATTTGGTAAACATTTTGTTTATCAAAACTATCTTTTAGCTCAAATCTGAAGTAAACAACCTAATTCAAGGACACTAGTTAAACATGTTTTTTTTTCTTTTTTTTCTGCTAAACAATATTAAGATTTAAGCAAATATTAAAGTCAAGAAACATTTATAATTTTCTAAAATATCTATAATATTATATAAACATCATATATAACATTAGAAAGGGACCAACATTTCATTGTCATGATCACTTTAATCTGAAGTTATTTTCTGTATGATGATGAATGTTACAGTGGCTGCTGGAGACTACTAAAAGCATTGTAAAGGCGAACTAAGTAATTGTTGATTGCATTGTTTTTTTTTTTTAGATGCAGATAATAATTATTCATAAAAATAGTTTGATATAAGGATGAAAAATAAAATCATTAAAAAAAATAATATTTTAATAACTATTTTAGGTCAGTCTTTGAAGCTCATGTGATCATAATCCTGGTGTGATTTACAACATTGCTTAAATCAAGCATGATTGTGTTAATTGCTTTAAAGGTTTAGAGAAAGGAACATCTCAGATATCCATTACCTTCTTTTTTCACTATATTCATGACACAAGATCACATTTCAAACTGATATGGAATACACCAGCAAGTTTTCTTCATACTCAGGAAAAATACATTCAAAGTCTGTGTAAAGAACAAAGTTATGTTCTAGCATTTTTCTTGTGCTTATGAACACTACAAAGTTATTTGAAGGTTTTTCAAAAAATAATAGTTTATTTTGGTAGCAATATCTCTTGTAGTTTTCAAATTTAGTATCAGAATAGAAGAACATGTTACAGTTATCACAAAGAAGAAATCTTCCCATATTTTTAGCTATTTGTATGTGTAATAGCCTCTATAACTTAGTAATTCTGTGTATTGGCCTTCCCATATTTTTAGTTATTTGTATGTGTAATAGCCTCTGTAAGTTAGTAATTCCAATGTACTGGCCTTCATATTATGGAAAATTATATAGTGATTCCCTTCCATAAAGTTTTCAGTTTAGCATATTATGGCACATTGATCTGGGATAGTCTAGGCCAAAATAAACAAGAGTCCCTTGAGGGACTGATGCTGTTAAGTCTGCAAAGAATTTCCAGGAATTCAAGACAAAACCATTTCTTCTTTATAACAGATATGCAAAGTCGAACAACGGATATTACGTCAGTAAGGATGATGTTATACAGAATGATGGCATCCATGATAAAAATAAGCCAAAGTCATTCATCATTTATTTTGACACAGCTTACCATATATACTCGCATCTAAGCCAATACCAACTGCAAACTGCATAGACCTAGATCTGCCGTCATATAATGCGCCGGCAGGTCTGGGTCTATGCAGTCTGTAAGGACTAATCAGTAGAACAAACAACATAGACCCTGATCTGCTGGTACATTATGTGACGGAAGATCAGGGTCTATGTTGTTTGCATTTGGACCCGGATTATTCACGAGTATATACAGCATATGGCTTCATGGTTGAGTTTTCATGAGCAAAATGAAGGACAAGTAAAATCAATTCAAGAAATCATTTTAAAATGGAAAGATGATGACAGTATGAGTGTTATTTTCGAGGTTGACTTAGAAATGCCAAAAGATTGACATGATTTATTTAAAGACTGTCCACTTCAACCTGAACACAGACTACTAAAAGACCTTTCACCATATCAATTGGAACTCATTTCAAAGGGATTGGGATCATTATTCAATGCACTATCAATTATAACTAATTTCAAAGGGATTGGGATCATTATCCAATACACTATCAATTAGAACTAATTTCAAAGTGATTGGGATCATTATCCAATACACTATCAATTATAACTAATTTCAAAGGGATTGGGATCATTATTTAAATACACTATCAATTAGAACTAATTTCAAAGGGATTGGGATCATTATCCAATACACTATCAATTATAACTAATTTCAAAGGGATTGGGATCATTATCCAATACACTATCAATTAGAACTAATTTCAAGGGGATTGGGATCATTATCCAATACACTATGAATTAGAACTAATTTCAAAGGGATTGGGATCATTATCCAATACACTATCAATTAGAACTAATTTCAAGGGGATTGGGATCATTATCCAATACACTATCAATTAGAACTAATTTCAAAGGGATTGGGATCATTATCCAATACACTATCAATTAGAACTAATTTCAAGGGGATTGGGATCATTATCCAATACACTAAAGCCTTTATGTACATTATATGACAGGCAGAGATACTCAGAGCTGTTCTATTTAAATGAGAGAAATGGTTAAAGCAATATATAAATGTGAATACTAACCTTCAAAAACAAGCAGCCAATAATTTAGATAAGGATTTTTTTAAAGGGATGATTACTGTATATACTCGCTTATAAGTCAGTTCCAACTGCAAACTGTACAGACCCATATCTGCCATCAAATAATGCACCAGGAGATCTTGGTCTATGCAGTTTGGAGTAGTCAGTACAATAAACAATGTAGATCCTGATCTGCCAGTGCATTATGCGATGGCAGACCAGGGTCTATGATGCTTGCAATTGGACTTGACTTATAAGCAAATATATATGGTAATCATAATAGATAATCATAGAACTAGAGACAAAGATGGCTTAAATAAGTATCAAGTTCAACCAAATTACAAGAGGAGAACAATAATTGATGATGATATTGTACTGGTTGAGATATGCAAACAGAAAATTTCTGCTGACTGGCTAATATATGGAGTATCTTGAAGTATCAAACCTATTGATGTATGATTTCAACTACAATGTTTTGAAATTACGTTATAAAGATAAATTTTAATTACTGGCCACAAACACTAATTCACAGATTTAATATCAGTAATACATAACTTGCTATTGCGTAGCTTACTCTTTTCCAGATGGAAAGTACCCTCGACCATATGATGAGAATTCATCATCCCATAGGGTGACTTGAAGAAATATCTCACATCTAACCCGTGACCCTGGATCATGTTCACAAACCCTCATTCTTTTGTGGTTGCCACCATCATTACAGCAGATCAAATTACTCATCAAAGAAAATTACTTTGACTTCAAGTGATACATCGCAAATTGAGCATTTTCATTACGTGCATGGTTTTTACAGTGTGAAATTACCCTCAGATCAAGTATTATTCATGTTCAGAATTAGCTCTCTTGAGAGAGAGTTACTGTCATTTTCTGGTTATGTTTTTTTTCATAACCTTGCATTTAGGTAATCCCCCCCCTCCCCCAGGTGTCCATGTAACATTTATTGTGATTGAGAATTATTTTATTTCTTTTTATAGCTAGGGTAAGTATTTAGTTATCCCTATCCTTACCGATTTGGTCTGTGGCCTCATCTTAATTCTGTTTTGTTTGTTTTAATACACTATGAATAACCAGAATTCATATTCCATTTAATTTGACTTTTGTTATTTTTATTCTCCTGAAGGAGGTAGTGCACCAGATTTTTCTTTCAATTATGTGTGTTTAGTTATCGAACATCTTTCATAATTCTATAGGTCAGTAGAAGATAGTATTCCTTTTTATTATTATTTTATTATTAGCTAGCATTGTACCCAGCTGGATTTTTTTAAATTTTCATCTCCAATACTCGAAATAAACGAGTGTTCAATTTTTTTTAGCATTTAATGATTACAAAGACTGCTTATTTAATGTAAAATTATAAAATCATTTAAGCATTAAATATTCTCAACAGTATTTGTTCAGAAGTCGTTATCACCATTCGATAAAAAATTAAGACTAATTCTTTGGAATCAGAACATTATGGGTATATTAACAGCCATTTATCTGAATAATCATAAGATATTTCATATGTATTTTTTTAAGTTTTGTGCGTCAGTTAACTTTTTATAATTATTTGAGTTAACATGATAATCATATCCTTCTTTCACTACATAGCTCCCACACTCACATGTTTTACTTACCATACATACCTGCTTATAAGTCAGATCCAACTAAAAACAACATAAACCCAGATCTGCCATAGCATTATGTGCCTGCAGATCAGGGACTATGTTATTTGTTCTACTGATTAGTCCTAACAAACTACATTGACCCAAATCTGCCAGTGTATTATGCAATGGCAGATCTCGATCTGTGCAGTTTACAGTTGGATATGACTTATAAGTGAGTATATACGGTAGTATGTTATCATGATTTTTGTTATAATAGTTTTTATGCCTAATAGTGCCCCACTGTTTACACCAAATATCCCCACAAATATCCCCATCAATATTTATTGATTCTCTTTCCTCGTTCTTCTAATGGTTAAATTTTCTTACGTATATGACATGGTTTCATTTTCTTACATATATGACATGGTTAAATTTTCTTACGTATATGACATGGTTTCATTTTCTTACATATATGACATGGTTAAATTTTCTTACGTATATGACATGGTTTCATTTTCTTACATATATGACATGGTTTCATTTTCTTACATATATGACATGGTTTCATTGATATACTCATTAATTAATTGCTGAAAATTATTTCAATACATTTGTATGCCTCTGTAATTAACACTCTGACATGAATATTCATTTAAAAAGTTTTCTTTGTACCCGAATAAATTATCGTACTTTTGTGAATATTGTTCATATGATTTTAAGTGGTTATCTAAATCTTTTTTAAGAAATTTAGAACCACACAGACAAAAAGTTATTTCAGGGTTATTCCAAGGTGTTATTCTAAATATATACTCATAAAAGATACAAACATCGCATACATCAATAATTTTATTCCAAAAAATAGCTTCACAATACTTGATTGTAAAGTATGCAGTGATACATTTATGTTAAAAATATTTGTTCAATTAATTACATAGGACTACAACTATACTAATTAAAGAACATATAGTTGTTATGGTTTCTTAACTTCGCTATTTATGTCTGTCTCTCAGTACTATTAAGTCACAAAGGTGTAGTAAAAATTGCAATTTCTTTTCATGTTCACCATTTTCAATACGATCTGGGAAACAATGCATATGAATCCATTGTGTGCAACAACATATAACAGTATTTCTTATTTTATCATATCCACCAAATCCAGCACCCAAACAATAATTATATCCTTAAGTTGATAAGTATAATACTTTTATATGACACATATCACAACATTTTTAGATTTAATATGTTTTGACCAGATTTATTGTATACAAATATTTTCAACACAAATGCTACTATTTTTAAGCTATTACATGTATCTCGACTTCATAAAGATTTTATGTGAGTGTTTAGATATATAAAATTCTTTCATCAAATATGCTGTGTATTTTCCCATTCTTTTTGGTAATTCAAAATCATTATAAGTATATTTGGGTTTAAAACATATTCTCCATACCTGCCATAACACAACGTGTTACACTAAAAACAAAATTTTTACTCTCAAACACCCTGACACAGTCGTATCTCGAAAAACACGATTTTCAGTAATCTTCAAAGAAAAAAAAAACACACCACCTCAGTATATGCCCATAACATGTAGTATGTATAAACGGTAAACAGTAATGCTTAGAGCTTATGTAAAACTATACTTGGAGCAGTCTATACAGCTAATTGTCATAAATGCAATTAAAAAGCAAGGTGGTCAGTCAGGTATTACTTAATTGGCTGACAATAGCTAGAGTGATGTGTTAAGTTCTTTGAAGACTGCTGTGGGGGAGCCCATTAGGCTAATTTGCATAAGTAAAGTTCACAAAGTGGAACAACCCAATTCATTTTAAGTTATAGGTAAATCAGAGAGATGTGTGTTGAAGAACAAATTTTATTACACATCGTAGTCTTGAATGAGAATGTTTACGCCATATTTATTAAAGATTATTTGCAAGTTTGTGAACAGCACCAACGTTTCTTTGAAGTTGGATTTTATTCCATATATAAAATACAAAACATGATTATTTCAGTACTCAGAATAGTGTTCAAGTGTGATTCATTTCTGAAGGCAAAATGTCAAAATGCATTTCCTGTGATTCAGGAAACAATGATCTATCAGCAAAGCAAGCAAAACCCAGCAAAACTTAATTTTATAACTCCTGGTTGATGGAGTATGCCATTGTGAAGCACAGCAGCAAGAGAGAACATTTTATTCTTTGCACATACAGCAAACACCATATCGACATTAGTCATTCTTGAGTGTATGACATCCGGCGACATAGCAGCACCACCTGTATGTAACATTGGGACAAACTAGAACATATTCGACATGCTGAATTGAACATTCAGATTAGTTCTCTTTATTATTATTCGTTATCTTAATTTGTTAAAATGACAACTATTAATTGACCCATGCTTTTCAGGATGATTTTAGCCATGATATAGATTGATTGAAAGACAATAATAAGCACACGATCATGTTTACACAGTTTATATGTATTGATAAAGAAATTGCATTAACACCCATACTGGACAGAGGTGTTTATTACCTGCAAGGCTCCCATTAAGTTTGAAAAAATTATGTCCCCTCCCTCCCCCCCCCCCACACACACACACACACTGAAATGATCACACCCAAATTTGGAAAGAACAACTTGGTTCTGACCAGGATTTGCTCAGAGAATCCAGCAGGGAAGTTTGAACAACAGTACCATACAGTCTTTAATGAGTGCAAAGATGAACACAAATGACACTTGCATTACCTTCAAACTCCCCTGCTGAACTATTGAGAGCAGCAAAGGCTGCATGTAATTAAGCCTATATTTTGCCATCCAATGGACTTTAAAGACAGAAACTTTGTGTAATATGGTTTTATCTAATGTCTGTGTGGTTGTGATTATGTGAGTGTTTGCACATATGTGTATGTCTGTGGTGATGATATTTGACAATCCTAAGTCTACCAACTATTTTTTCTGTGTTAAATGCTTTTAAGAAAACAGACAAGTTATTTTTTTAAATTCAGAATTGACTTTTCCAGTCGTTGTCTATAGGCTAATATGAAAAGATAGCTTATTCTCAATTGGACCACATTACTTTTTTTTGGTCACGTGAACTGACCCCCCTTGGGACCTCAAAACACACTTTTTGAGTCTCCCCCCCCCCCCCCCAACACTCTCTGGGAATATGGCAGGTATGCTTCACACCCCTTTACGTATATAATTAAGAATACTAAAACACCAACAGCTAACATAGTACAGTACACATAAAACAAATTATGTACATACTCTCTGCATTCCTTTGAACCATTCTTCCTAGTATTTTCTACAATTTACCTTCAACATTTTACCTGTTTTCCACCTTTGCTTTTCTTTCTTAAACTTCTCTGATAAAGTCCAAAGGCTTCTATTATCACTCATTTATTTAATCTAAAATTAATTGATATAACCCAAGGGGACAGAAGGGAAAGCCCTAGAAGACAGAGGTAGGTGCCTAGAAAGGTATAGTGAGCACATTAGAGGTAGAATGTGGAGCAACAGACTCAGAAGGGAAGGCCCTAGAAGACAGAGGTAAGTGCCTAGAAAGTCATAGTGGAGTACATTAGGGGTAGAATGTGGAGCAACAGACTCAGAAGGGAAGGCCCTAGAAGACAGAGGTAAGTGCCTAGAAAGTCATAGTGGAGCACATTAGAGGTAGAATGTGGAGCAACAGACTCGGAAGGGAAGGCCCTAGAAGACAGAGGTATGTGCCTAGAAAGTCATAGTGGAGTACATTAGGGGTAGAATGTGGAGCAATAGACTCAGAAGGGAAGGACTAGAAAACAGAGGTAAGTGCCTAGAAAGGCATTAGAGCACATTAGCGGTAGAGTGTGGAGCAACAGATTCATCAGTGCCATTTAACAAAATGGACAGAATTTGGTGAAAAAGAAATAAAGGTCAGAAAATCAGGTGATCTTCAGTTTATCTAATTATGGTTTCATAACAACTCACTTGAAACTCACCGATGTTGCCTCGCCACATTTTCCTGTTTACTTATGATGGGTATAAAAATTGAATGTTCTCCCAGTGGAGAATTAATTTTGTTTTATGTAGCATAATATGATATAAAACCCACCTTTTTTAATCTTTTTTTTCTGATGGAAAGCTGAAAATAATGGAACAGATTCCTTGGATGAAGGCTTTAATTTGTGTTCATCCATATAAGATCTACTCATTTAATTAGAGTTTACTTTTCTACTCATTACCTGTGGTTTAAGTTTAAATTTGGGGGTTTTTGGTTCCACCCAGTGCACCTTTCCTGTCTACACACATTATGAGACCCCCCCACCATTACCAAATACATCCTCAAGGTGAAATACATGTACTGACACTTTTGTCAAAAGCAAACCACAAAATACAACATTTGAATCCATTGTGTATGATAAACAGTTTGTAAATAATATATATCAGAAAACATGAATTCTTTGCCCTTTTTCAGTTTTTTCTTTTACACCCACCATAAGATGGAACATATTATGACATTGTCTCTATGTCTGTCTGTCCATCTATCTGTTACCAATTTGGTTCCTGCACAATAACTCATTTTGTCCTACCACTACAGTTACCAAACTTTGTGGATGGCTTGCACTTGGGTTAGAACCCTATTGATTTCAGGCTTAAAAGATCAAAGGCCCATGTCACTGTTACTGAAAAAACAAAAACGGTTTATGCATAATAAATCAGTTAGTCCGCCATCTACAGTTACTAAACTTTGCAGAAGGCTTGCACATGGGGTAAGGAAGAACACTATCGACTTAAGGCACAAAAGGTTAAAGTTCAAGATCATTGTGACAGGAAGAAGAAATATGGCTCCAGCACAATAACTAAGCTCTCCATCATCTACAGTTACCGAAACTTTATGGATAGTCTGCACTTGGGGTAAGGAAGAACCTGATAAGTCTTGGGGTTAAAAAGTCAAAGGTCAAAGTCACACTGACAAAGAAGAAATATAGTTTTTGCACAATAGCACTAGTTCTACATCACATACCTGGACCAAACTTTCTGCTTTGCTTGCACTTGAGGTAAGAAATAAATGTGCATTTTGGGTTCAAAGATCAAAGGTCAGGGTAACTGACTGAAAAAAGAGAAATTGTTTCTGCTAAATAACCTTAATTTTCCATCATCTACAGTTACCAAACTTTGTGGATAGCTTGCACTTGAAATAAGGGAAAACCATATTGAACTTGGGGTCAAAAGGTGAAAGGACGAGGACACTGTGACTGAAAGAAGATAAATGGTTTCTGTACAAAAACAATAGTTCAACATTACATACCTGGACCAAACTTTGTGGACGGTTTGCACATGGATTAAGAAAGAAGCCTATCTATTTGGGGGCCAAAATGTTAAGGGGCAGTGTCACTGACTGAAAGAAGAAAAATGGTTTCCACGCAATAACAATTGTTCTACACAACAGATCTGGACGAAACTTTGTGAGGGCTTGCACTTAAGGTATGTAAAAGGTCTATTGATTTTTGGATCAAAGGTCAAGGTTATTATGGCTAAAAAAATTGGATTTTGCAGAATAACCTTTGTTCTTGAGTAAGTTCCTTGATCAAATTTGTGGCTTACATTTAGGGTAATAAAGAAACCTATTTATTCTGGGGTGAAAAGGCCACAGGTCACAGTCATTGTAAGTCTGGTAAAGAAATAATGGTTTCTGCACATTACATTTACCATGTTAAGTGCCTTCATAGGGGACTGTTTAAACACAGGGTGGGTATATAATGTGCCATTTAAGGAACTCTTCTTATTTTCATGCAATAAGTGGTGAAGCTCTGGAAACATGGTAATATATACCAAGCTAAACAAAATATTGCTTTGAATAATACATTTTTTTTCAGTAAAATATGTCAAATGCATCACCGAGTCATATCTGATAAAATATTTTGGCCGATTCATCAGCTTTATATACAGCTTGATTTTAATATTTCTTGACTGCTCATATTTTCCAGGTACATCTTCAGATGATCAAACTGTGACCTTCACACTGGTAAATATGTACATGGCCAACTCCCGATTCCAGACTGACATGCAGTTTGAGATGTCAGGAACTATCACAACAAGTGCCACCTCTCTCACATATCAAGGCACTGTCACTAAGCCACCACAGTTTGGGGCTTTCTTCATGTCTGTCTATGCAGGTTTGTATCATTATATTTTCCTCATTTATCATCTTCCTTTATTATAATTTTAAAAAGTCTGCATTATTTACATATATACATACCAGAGGTCTAGAAAAATGTTGAATAGTCAGCAGATATTCATCAGAGGCAGTTTTGGTCAGTGCCACACACCCTCCCTCCGCTTCGTCTTACCTTTGAAAGTTAACTCGCATATTATCACCACATGTTGTCTTTCATGTAAGTTTCAAAGTCATTATATAGCTATAAAATTACCAGTATGCTTCAAATCTGAAACAGTTCTTTTTATTTTCATAAAATGTAGTCAGCTTCGTATCACTCAGATATGCAATGGCCAGTTGTCATTGCAATGATAAAGCTTGATTACATGTACAATAATTGGACTCTGACTTTGGAACAGAACCATTTTAGTTGAAGGGGCAGAGGAGTTTACTGTTAAATTAAACTTGCTGTTCCCTCTTTTTGTTGTTCATTAGTACAAAGCAAGTTGTTATCAATACACCTTTCAGTCTGTATAGGGCACATTTCATGCATTCTTTCCTCTGTATTTTAGAAAAGGACAACTGTTTTCTAGAGATTCCTCTTTACCCATGAAACCAAATGGTTCTTTCCCAAATTTGGTTGAAGCGGGTACTTCTCTCTGATAAAGGTTACACTGTGCCATTTTCAGAAATCCTTTGGCAGTTTCCAATTTGTTTGCTCTGATCATCTTAAGTAAAATATAAGCCCAGTACCAAAGTTTGAGTTTAAACAATTATTTATCAAGTCTGAATATGACTTTCTTATCAGAAACTTCATTGTCTGATTGGACATGCTGTAGGTGGTCAGCATTCAATCCTGTTGGACATATCTGGCATATATAATGATTTTTGAAGAACTGATACATACATATAGTATTTCTCCCATTATAAGACCAGATGGCCAACCAAATAAATTTGACTTAAAAGGTGAGCTTATTATCCGACAAAGATAACCCTAATGAATATTTTCCAACATTATGTAAAAAATGCTGGTGGATTTATCATCAAGCATCAGCTTATCATTAAACGAATATGGTACATACATACATAACATGCATACATTAATTCATACAGACATACATACAGTTACATATATACATGTTCATTTCACTTGCTTTATAAATGATTAATATATGCTGTGAAACCTCTCAAGACCTTAAACCCTTAAGTCCTGGACCAAATTAAATTTCAGTTTGGGATTTTCTTGTTTTTCCATCTTAGCCAAGAGTGAGGTATGATTAGTTATACCCCCTCCTATCAAAGACATGATTATTTATTCCCCCTTGTATAAAACGTATGATTAGTTATGCCCCCTCCTATCAAAGACATGATTATTTATTCCCCCTTGTATAAAAGGTATGATTAGTTATGCCCCCTTCTATCAAAGACATGATTATTTATTCCCCCTTGTATAAAAGGTATGAATAGTTATGCCCCCTCCTATCAAAGATGTGATTATTTATTCCTCCTTGTATAAAAGGTATGATTAGTTATGTCCCCTCCTATCAAAGATGTGATTATTTATTTCCCCTTATATAAAAGGTATGATTAGTTATGTCCCCTCCTATCAAAGACATGATTATTTATTTCCCCTTGTATAAAAGGTATGATTAGTTATGCCCCCTTATATTAAAACACATGTACATAAGTTTATAAATTCCAGCATAACCTTTTAAGCCATATAAATATGGATGTTTCTTTTTAAGTTTATACTTTATTACTGTGTATAAATTTATCTTGTTTCAATATATTTATTTCTTCCGTATTCAGCTTACATGTTTTGATAAAATATCAATTGTCAGTCCATGATTATAAAGATATCAGTGATAAATCTGGACTGTTAACTGGCCACATGCTCAGACCATTAGCTGGCCACATGCTGAGATCAAATAGCTGGCAAAATGCTCAGAGTAAGTGTACAATGAGGGATCGTAGTCAGTAGCATCCCTTGAATTTGATAGGTGGCAGCATGAAACAAAGCAGTCCAACATTACTTCCGGTTTACTTCATGCTTTACAAACGAAGTAATAATCAATAGCATCTTCATCTTGCGTTAAAAATGTCTCAGTCTTATGGATCATGGATGTTATCATCACTCAGAGAGGAGTTTTTTTAAAAACAGGGAGCTAAGTTATCAAGGTGAAAGAAGGAGTTAATCGACCAGTAAGCAAATATTAAGCATAATTGTTGATGAAAATGGAAAATCACATATTCTCATATCTGCATAAAAAATGGAATACATGTTTTTTTCACACAATTACCTTTGTGATTCTTTTCAATAATTTTTTTTTAAAAGATGCATTCTCCACAAGTTTTATAATCCACGTACCATTCAACAATTTATTGTGATGATTTTTTTAGATATTTAGTGGGTGGAGTAATTTAGTCTTTAAACATGCCTTAATTTACATGAAACTATACTGTATTAATTTTCAATTCAATGTTTTTCTTCTTTTTTACAGTCTTTTTGTCTCTAATGTATCAAACATTGATAAATTAGTTATAGAGTGATACATGTAGTTTGCTATTTACTACATATTCAAATGAAGAAGTCATGATTCCTTGAATATACTTTGTGTAAAAAGACCAGCATACACATTTTATTTTGTGACTACTAGACCAACTACAAACTGTAATGAATGGTTACTTTTATTGTAGAGGTTATTAAATATTCAGAATAAATAAAATTTGTGCATTGTTAGATTTGATATTGGGACTTTTAATTTTTATTTCAGATCCCAGTACATTTTTTTGTTTCCTGTTCAAATACAAGTTATTTTATGATCAGATAAACATATAGTATTTTTATAACAAATTTGACATAAGAGCAATTTTATCAGGACTCTAGATAATAAAAATATATGTCTACTTTGTTCACAATTTTTTTTACTTATTGATAATTGAATTTTATATTGTTACAGGAGGCACAATTTTAATTGAGATTTTGAAAATAATTTGGGGTAAAGACTGTCAGAGTATTATTATCTTTATTGTGAAGGCTATGTCTTCTTATTTAAAACAGGTGTATTGATGAGATATTAAGCCCATACATGTATGCTCTTACTGAATTTTATTTTGCTTTGATTTAAGAGCCCTTCAACATATTCCAGGTTATACAGAATAGTTCCCAGAGAGAGGATAAGGAAGAATCTGGGACTTCCCTATCCTTAATAAAAATTGTGGATAAGAAAATGAAGTTAATAGCATTAAATTTTGATATATACTAGGTTAGCACTAAAGTTTGAACAGAATGAGTCCAAAAATTACTAAGATATACTGTTTTTAAAAAATTTAAAAAAAACAAAGAAGCGAAATGGCAAATTTTATGTCTTCTAACGCTAATATACTATATCTTTTGATTCATCTCAAAATAAAATAAGATATTATTTGTTTTCATTGATACATGTATTATGAATCATGCATTCTTAGGGTTAATACAAGATCTAAAATTTGTTATGGCAAATAGTATAATCCTAACAGGGACCAAAAATAAGGATCAGGTTTTTCTGTGGCTCCACCTATTGGAAAGATAACTGACGACTATGATCCCTCATTGACACTTGGGATAGAACATTTATTTGCTTTTTAGAGTAGAAGTATATTGGTTTACTGAATTATTTTGAATGAAATCATAGAATTGAAAAATTTGGAACCCAAAAATACTTTGCTATCAAGATGATTTAGCTTTACCAAGTTTACATTCGTTTAAGGTTTCAATGTATACTGTATACAGTTCATCATTTTTGTCAGGCTTCTCTAATCTTAGTGTTAGCTTATTATGGTTATTTAAATCTAGGTTTAGCACATTCAAGTATTATATAGTATGCAGTTTGAATAATATGTTCCATACCAACATACTATTTATAGCTTTTTATCTCTTTAAGCTGTTTTATTATGTAAAATTTCTTCCTTTAATTCACTCCACAAATAGTCTAATTAAATCTGAAATTGAATGTGTACTATAGATAAATTGTTTCCTGTTTGTTCAGTTTGATTTCCTAAAAGTGAAAGGTGTATATGAAAATGAATGTCCAGTGACAACTGGTCATTTGTGCTGGATGTACATTTATTTCTATAAAAATAATAGATAAAAAAATAATGATTAAAACATCAATATACATGTGTGCACAATTTGCAGCATTCTCAGCAAAGAGAGAGAAGACATAGACAGAGAGAGAGATAGACATATGTGTGTATGTAGGTGGATAGATACTGTATATACTCGCATATAAGTCGACATTTTTTTTACTGAAAATTCAATTCATGCATAGTAGGGGTCATCTTATACGTGCGACATCCAAAAAAAATATAAATCGAGGGGTAATGTTGGAAACTCTAGATGTTTGCAGTACATAAAAATACTGTCAATTCAAATATTTTTACGTTTGCATGCCACTATTTCCATTCAGTAATGCATATATAATATGCACTGTGTTTATCCATTTGATGACAGTATTCATTACACAATACTTGTATCTACAGTTATTTGAAGTTTAATAATTTGAAAATATAACCGGTATATTAAATACTACCTACCACAAAGTGAAGTGTCCGTCAATGTTTTTTACTGTTGGTGTTTACTAGCAAGTATATTGCTTCCATTTTCGTGCAAGTCCAAAAAACCTGTATTTGTATTCATATTTGTGTTTTGCAATATAAACACCGTGATTGATGCAATAAAAGTTGATTTAATTTGTATTTTCCTTTTCCATAAATCAGATTTAATTCCCAAGTGATATTTCCCAAGTTATCTGCCAGTGCATATGGACCTAGCCCTTAGCTTGTAAAGGAAACACTCAAATGTTTTTAAGTTGACAATCCTTTTGATCGAGCTGCTAATTTATTACTTATTCAGTGCCAAGTAGAGTTCTACAACTTCCTGTGCATGTTTGACCTTAATCCCTTAGTTTGTAAAGGCACCAACCTCATTGTTTTCACACATGACAAACCCTTTGATCAAGCTGCGAGTTTCATACTTGTTCAGTGCCAAGTAACAGAGTTTGGTTAATTTAAGTCCCTGTAATCTTGCCACACAATTGACACATGTTCAGTTGCATCCTTTATAGATTTCACAGACTTTATGATCAAAGTGTTACTTACAGAGCCCAAGCTCAGTCTCTACATAAGCACCAGCATATGACAGTAAAGCGAGGGGTCTGAGTCTGACGATATTTATGATGACTAGATGACGATTTACAATGTCTAGACGACGATGGAGAATTTCAGAACTTTAGCAGACAATGAGGATCCATTCTTGGTCATTTTACCAGATGACATTAGACAGTGACATTTATAGGCTACTGTGAATCACAAAATTGTGGACTCTGTTTATTTGTAAGATGTGTGGAATTAACATTTTATGAGATATTGGTAATTGGATCATTCTGAACTACTATTTTTATACCGGTATGTGAGCTGTAATTGAATTAATGGATTTAAAATGTCAAGTATTATGAATTTCAATGCGTTTTATTACATGAGGATGGACAAATTGTAAGTTGTCAATGTATCTGTGATATATTCCACTCAATAATATAATTGTATATTAAACTGGCTTTGTCTTTGTTTTTCTATCTATCTATATATCTATCTATTCAGTTTGGCTTGTTTATTTTTCCAAAGTGCAACTCTGACTCACTGATGACCAGTCACCCCTTCAGATGGATCTGACTTGCAAAATACACCCTGACTTATAGGAGGGTCAAAGAGAAATTGGCTTTTAGAAGCCCTAAAAAGGGGGAGGGGTTGACTTATACATGTAGTTGAGTCGACTTATAATCGAGTATATACGGGAGATACAAAATATGATATATATACATGTGGGTAGGTAGGCATATAGATATAGATTATACAAACAGACAGACCCATAATCTTGCAGCATTTTTAGTGAATTTTATGTATTATTTCAGAGACAGATACTGGGTCTGCCAATCCAGAACAATCCCAATCCAGAACCCTACTTATTGTCCTGATCCCAACTTCAGTGGGTCTGATCATGTTTACTGTCACCGTCATCATCATTTGCTGGGCCTTCAAGAAGGGCTACCTTCGAAATATCCCAAAGTCTTACCAGTTTTTCCAAAATCAACCAGTCACATACAGTAGTGAGACAGACAAAGTTCATATTTGACATATGTTGATATTGAATTGAGCATACCATCTATACTCACGTATAAGCAGAGTCCAAATGCAAACAAGATAGATCATGATCTGTCATTGCATAATACGCCACCAGATCAGGGTCTATGTTGTTTGTTCTACTGATTAGTCCTTACAAACTGCATAGACCCAGATCTGCCAGCGCATTATACAATGGCAGATCTGGGTCTATGCAGTTTGCAGTTGGTATCAGTTTATACGTGAGTATATATGGTAGATTTTCTGGAGGATATCAGTGATATTAAAGGTGGAAATTTACTGGAATCCATTAAGTGTAGAATTTCTAGGGATTTGAGTGTAGAATTTCTAGGGATTTAAGTGATATTAAAGATGAAAATGTACAGAAATCCTTCTCACATTTAGCAGTGGGACAGACTATATATTAAATGTTGATTGTTTTATATTTTGAAATCTGTAGAATGCTTGCTATGTTTAAGTATTAGCTTTACAAAAACCTTGAAGGTTGCGCTTATTTTAATTCATTGTTTTGTCTGGAAAGAAAGAAACTTTAAAAAATTAGTAGCAGAGGGCAGGAGAAGTAGGTCAGGTTGTCTGTCTGTCTGAAACAGGAATATTCTTTTTATGTTGAGCAGGTGTGGGATAACTTGAAGATGGGATATAATTTGTCTTGTCAATGTTCAGCAGGTGTGGGATAACTTTAAGTTGGGATATAATTTGTCTTGTCAGTGTTCAGCAGGTGTGGGATAACTTTAAGTTGGGATATAATTTGTCTTGTCAGTGTTCAGCAGGTGTGGGATAACTTTAAGTTGGGATATAATTTGTCTTGTCAATGTTCAGCAGGTGTGGGATAACTTTAAGTTGGGATATATTTGATTGTGTCATATAGATTGGATTACCTTTCAAAGATAATTTTTTTAAATTACATGTAGCCTACATCACATGTGCTTTTGGTATGATGCAACTAATGCAATTCAGTTTCCTAGTGGGACTCAAAATATAGCTGACAGAAAATGGTACCCTAGTTTGTTTTTATTTTTCAAGCCTACCACAAAGCCAAAAATGAAGCTAAGTACTTTTAACAAAATTCATGCATTAACAGATTCGTGTGTTACTTTACTAGGGTACTAAAATAATGGCTGTGGATTTTTTCAAAGTGAGGTGTAAAAAGTCACTGCTGGTACAATGTTTGAATTTGTATGCATTTTTTACAGTGGACCATTTCAAGAGGATGTAACTTCGATAAAGCACTGCACAACATTCTGTGTCTCAAAAATCAGCAAACTATAATGCAGATAAATAATTTTAAAAATTTACCTTAATTTTTTTAATATATTTTTAATAAATTATGTGATGGCACAGATTAAATTCAAAACAGTTACAAGAGTCCTGTAATTAGACAGGTTAGTGCTATTGCAGGTTGCCTCCCTTATATGCTTTGAACACCACATGACTCACAGTAAAAAGGTTATTGTCAAGATTCCCCGATGCAAATCCTGTAGACTTCATTGCACCAAGAATCAGGATACAAAGAACTTTTTGCAATTCTGAATGCAGATAAGATTGACATCACATGGTCTCAAAATATATTACAGCACATAAGCCTTGTTAGTATGACAAAAAGTCTTCAATTGACACCATTTTAGTCACTTGTAAGAAAAATTCAGCATTCTCTGCCTACCAGAACATGAAACAATAATTTAGTTCTGCACCAGTATATCAGTGTGACTCTTCAGCCAACCAGGTGTCCTTCATATATGGATTTAAAAATGGCTGAAATACCTTCCAAAATTAATATACTTTCACACCTTGATGTGGAGCAAATTAACTTTTTGTGACAGAAAATTCTTCTTGTCAGAATGCTAAGACATGTGATGTTGTATATATTTTTAGACATTTACTTTACTCCTTGGTTTTCAGCAATATTTTATCCATTTACTTAACAATTATCGTCTAGTCACCTTGAAATCGGTGACATGCATCAAAATATTTGACAAGCCGACTTTTGAGATAGAAAACACTTATTTTTATCCATTTAATAGTTTGCCAAGCAGTAAGTATGTATCGGTCCCCTGTAATTATCACATAAACAACAAATCATAAAAGCCGCTCGTGGGTGCAACATTTTTGGTGCATCGATCACACTTTGAACAAAATCCTCCTGCTGGTTAATCATTAGAGATGAGTGCCTTTTATTTCCAAACACACGTGTCAAATAAATCTCATGAGTTATATTATGAACAAATTAGCACCTATTCACCTTAAAATTGGCAATATGCATCAAAACAATCTTTGACTAGCTGATTGTTTGCAGTCGGCAAGCTCAAAAACTGACAAGGCTAGGTTAGGACCTGGAAGGCAGCAAATCCTGGATGCGTACAAAAATTATGATTAAAATGTAACTGATAAGTTAAAATATAAATATGTATTCCTTATTTGTCAAAACATGCTCTAAATAGTAAATATTCACATTATCACGTCTGCACAAGAAAATGTGAGACTGACCTCGACATTCACTACAAGATGGAAATGACATACAATAGATGCAAGAAACTGTGGCTTGTTATGTAATAGAAGAATGCTGTACATATAAACACTAAATAAAGGTGCTGACATATGTACTATGGCAAGATCGCAGGGTGTAAAACTTGCAGAACATAAAGCATTACGAACGGAATACGACCCCTTTCTCCCTCTCTCTATCAATTTTTCAGACTTACCCTTGGAAAGTGAGCTTGCCCGAGCCAAATTTGAGCTTGTCCCGGAGTCAGGCAAGAGGATTTGTAAATCCCCGACAATTAATGCACTTGATGCTCAGTTACACATGAAAATTGCTACAGTTCTTTATGTGCATCTCACAATTACCGTATATACTCAAGTATAAGCACTGTCCAAATGCAAACAACATAGACCCTGATCTGCCAGCGCATAATGCACCAGCAGATCAGGGTCTATGTTGTTTGTTCTACTGATTAGTCCTTACAAACTGCATAGACCCAGATCTGCTGGCGCATTATGCAACAGCAGATCTGGGTCTGTGCAGTTGGTATGGGATTATACATGAGCATATACGGTAGTTATTAATGCTGATGATGTAATTTGTATAGTATATTTAACCACATTGCTCCATCTATATAAGAATAGAGGGGCACCTCTACCCTTTGCCCTCACTTCTGAACTTCAGGTCCCTCCCTTCAGTCTTTCAAGGGCCTTCTTCTTTGCCTTACTACATATCACTAGAATGCCTCTATAACAATGTGCTGTTTTACATGGATTTCCCTATATATTTAATGTTGATTGACTGTTGGGTAAATGTACAAAAGTACTTATGTCTGTTTTTGCTTCAGAATTCAAAGATCACATCACAAATTTTGTCATCAGCAATTAGTCCTTTGGTCATAAAAATACTTCTTTGTTCCAAAAGTGCCCTTTTGGTTGATAAAAGTGCCCATTATACAAGATTCCCCTCTTATCCACTCCACTTTAAGAAATCACTATATAATGACACACAAATTTATAACGGCACAAATACAAAACAGTTTCCCAACGTTTCGAGCTAAACAAGCTCTTTGTCAGGGGAAGAAACAATTTACATCCACAAAACAAACACTAAACACAAAAGCCATGAAGAATTCTTGACTCCTACATGTTTCAGTGATGGGGAAATAAAGAAACAAAGGATAAACAATGGAAGAAAGAAGACAAAATTAAAACTCAGTCTAAAATGGGTAAACTACATATCTATGTTATGCTGCCATCATCCCAAGAAAGTTGTGTAAAAAAAATTCAAAGAAGTGTTCATCGTGCGTATGATGCAGAGGACCAATGTATTTTGACCCAATTCCAGGCTGGGAACAAAGGACGGACACTATGCACTGCGCAAAATCAACGCCATCATCAAAATGTGCAAAAGAAATGATATCAGGGTAAAGTTATGCATGGAGGTACTAAAGAAGTGTGTCAAGAGCATGGTATAGCAGAATAATGAACAAGAGTTCAAATAATAATAATAATAGCAACAATAATAATAATAATAGTAATAATGAAAATAATGGCAATAATAATAATAATAATACCAATAATACAGGTAAAGAGTTACAGAATATTTACTTGGGTAAATATTATCGCAAAACTTGCGTGCGTCTGATAAACTGATGCCTGGCTGTAGTTTTGATAAGATTGCATTAGGAAGGTTAAACTTTTTCATTTAGGCCGAACTCCCCATGAGTTTTTAATTTAAGTTTCCAGTATCCTTCCTTATGCATGCATTCTATATTGGTCCACCCCAGGTTAGAATCAGTTCATGGCATCTCGAAGGACTCAACTGAATGCCCAGTGGAGTTGTAGTGGTTGGCAGGTTTTATGTTGATTTTGTTGCGAATGTAGCTCTTGTGGTTATTCATTCATTTTCTGAAATCAATGATTTTGCCAATATATTGAGTGCCACAGATTTTGCATGTTAGAAGATAGGTTACATTTTTGGTTCAACATCCAAACTTCTGATTTATAGTGTAGCTAACTCCTGTCATCAAACTTCTAAATGATTTGGTCTCAGGCATATATTTGTAAATTAGGCAATGCTTGTCTTTGCAGCAATATGTGCCTGAATCTGTGGTCTTGTTTGAAGTTACCTTGGCATGTACCAGATGGTCCTTTAGATTTTTAGGACTAGGAACTTCTTGAAATATGCCCTTCAGATGTTCGGAGGATTCAATCTGGTTCCGATGCTTCCGAATTATCTGTTGTTACTTTGGGTTGTCGGGGTGGAAAGTAAGCAGGAAGGGGATGCATTTTTTGGTTTTCTTAGTTTTATGTTTCAGGAGGGTTCCTCTGTCGAGGAGTCTAGTTTTGTTAATAGTCTTTTTGATGTAGCTATTTCTGTATCCTCTCCTTCTAAGGTGCCCCTTGAGCTCTCTGAGTCTCATTTTAAAGGGAGCAATATTAGAGCATACGTGCTGGGGATGGCAACTGGTTGGGAGTAGATACTGGTGAGAGTCAGTTGGTTTAGAATACAGGTAAGTTTCTATGTTTCCCTCCAGGAGGGTAGATTGAGTATCCAAAAAGATCTTCGACTTGTTTGATATATATCCAGGGAAACCCCACATTCACATCATGGTCAGTGTCCACAGAGTGCCATCATGTTATGTAACATCATGCAAGTCAAGTTTGTTAGCTCAAGAAAATGCTGCATGTGTATCCTTTCGGCTCCACAAGATGGAGGTGAGGGTGGACGAAAAATTACCAGCTCCAGTGATGCAGTAATCAACTGGAATTGATGCATAATAAATGAGAAGTAATGAAAAAATAGTGATTTACATAACTATTATTGTTTATTTAATATTTAATCTTTTGCAGAGAACCATGCATAGGTACATACATGTTTAAGAAAATTGGCAACTGAATAGAGTTCATTGTTAAATCACACATGTACTCATAGTGATCTCATTGCATCCATAACCCATAAAAATTCCATCCAAAATGTGCACAAAGGAACATAAATTTTAATCATTAAAGCATTGGCTGGCAGAAAGGTTGCTTTCATTTTTAGATTATTTTTGATCAAGCTTGGTATGATAACTGCAACAACCTTTCACTGTGGGATTTAAATGATGATTTACACTTAGATAGAAAATTATATTAATTTATCAATTCCAATAATAAATTTATTTCAGCAATAGCATTGTTTGCTGCACTGGTGTGGATGCAAGTTAATTAAACAACATCAGTGGGCTATTGTTTGCCATGGAATGAACAAGTTATACACAATACACTGAAGACATACACAAAGAAAAAATGATTAGCTTTATTGCTTGATTGTTCAGTGCAAATTAGATTAATGATTAGTAGCATTTAAAAAAAAAATAATAACATGCCTACAACAAAGAACAGTTACTGTCTATTAATATATCTGAAATGTACATTCACAAAAAGAAACTTGTAACATTTGATTAATTTACAGATTTTAAAGAAAACATGCCAGACAAGTTTTCTTAAAGAATACAACATATCTTTTCAGATTAACAAATCTGACATTCATTTACTTTGGAAATAAAACTTTGCAGTAATTCAAAAATGTAATTGTACAAATTCAGTAGCCATGCCATGATTGCGTTATATCCAGATTTGTGTTATAGCAAAGTGCCTTGTAGCAGGGTTTACCTGTATATAAAAATAAAATCAATAAGCATTTTCACTGATTTTACTTTTTGATAAAACATCCCGTACAGAAAAATCTCACCAATTCACATGAGCTTCTCATAAGCTGCACATGAGAACATTGTTAGAAACGTATGCAAATTGGGTAGATTTTGCAAGCTCATGTGTGCAGTTTGTTAGATCTTGTGAGCCATTGAAAAACTAACCAATTTTCTCATGTGCAGATTTTGCTCACGTGAGAATTTGAATGTTCTCATGAGAAAGTATAACTTAGAAAATATTCTTTCCCCTTACATCTGACTATGTTTGAAAATAAGGCGGAGTTCTAAATTCTCACATGAGAAATTTGGACATCGATTCTGATCAGACACATTTTAGATTTGTTCTAAATTGTTTTTTCTCATGTGAGTTAGAGACCCATCCCATTCTGCCAGCATTCTATTAAGAATTATGCTTCAAGAATTTTGCTTTCAAAAACCAAATCAAATAATAAAATAAAATCATATCAGATTAAATGTGGTTTTTCGCGACTGAGAGGTAATCCGTTAGAGACAATGACGTGGGTTATTTCCCTTGTTTACAGTCAGTAGACTAGTTTACTGACGCAAAATATACACATAACTTTTGAAGGTACTACAACACACAACTACCATGGTAGCCTCGCTTTTAAATAGGTGCCATTTAATTTTAAAAAGAATTGAAGCTGGAACTGTCACAATTTAGCTCGATGGTTCGGGAAATTTCATTGCAAGCCCAATACATGTGCAGCAACTGACCATAGAAACCAGGAGATAATTTAAAATCATGGAATTATCATGTTGTTGAGTTATTGACAATAGGGTGACGAGATTAGAATCCTCGAAGTACTATGGTTCATGCCCTCAACGTTAATTTTAACGTTTATATTATAATATTGGGAGAAACTATTGAAATCGCCATAGAAAGTGTTCAACTATATCTGTTTCATTTATTCATCGTTATAAAGTCTCCAAATTCTTTGCGAGCTACCGTTTTTCCGAGCGTGTCTAAATTTGTCTATTGCCAGAATTATATCTATGGTTCGTGCTCATGAAATAAAGGCCACGTGAAGTAAGATTGGAATGTGATAATTAGGTCAATGTTTACTTTAGAAATCGATCGTGTATGATGTCCCCATATTATTAATATTTGCATATGCAATACAAATCATTTCTTTCAAACGCATATCGACTGCAATAAAACACTTATAAATAATGATGGCAAAAATATAAAAGAAGAAAAAAAAAAAACATGATGCATTTTTAATTTTTTTTCTTCAAGTTGTCTGACAAAATTATCATATTTAAAGATACTGTAAAGTTTTAGAAGATTTTTTTTCATGCTATTTCATAGCAAAGATTTTTTTTTTCCTTAGGCCCAAAAATAAAATAAAAATATGTTTCCGGTCAGCCGACCGTCCCTGTTTCTCATTGCCGACCCTAGCACTTTTTCCCCACCCCCACACAATTTTATTTTATTTTTTTTTTTTTTTTCATTAACAAAAAATCACATTTCTGCATCTAATTGAGCCAGTTTTCATGCCCAGTACTTTGAAGTGCTTGAAATATTTTTGCTTTATATGTAATTAAAAAAAAAAAAAAAACTACTGCCTACCCTAATTTTAAAACCAGTGCAATAGGAAACACACATATTTTTTTTTTTGGCCTTATATTAAAATATTTCAATGAAAAATTTCATACTATATAGTTTTTCATTTGATTTATTTTTTCTAACATGTTATAAGAAGTGCATGTTATAATGACCAAATTTTTACATTGCCTTTGTGGTCTAAAAAATCTCTGTCTTGGGTTTCCCGCTAATCAAAAGGTTAAGAAACCCAACATGTGAACAGCGGCCCTGGCTTGAATGGCTAACACTCACGCCAGGGCCACAAAGTGTATGTCATGAGTCAAATTTGCCATTTTCATTGTGTTTTTTCAATTTGATTTGTATTAAGTATTCAAATATGTCTTAATCAGCACTTACTGTTACTGTCAACGAATGCTAGTGACCCAGTTGATTACGTCAGGATCTCAAAACAAGCGTGTGAGGTCACGAGAAACATGGCACACGAATCGAGGATAAGCATGAAGTTCGGATGGTTGACGATAAATTACATACAAGCTTGTTAATTTATTTTTTTTGTTAGGGACTGTTTTTCTTCAAGCATATCAAATTCTACAATTGTCTTCATGCAGTGAAGTTTGAACTTTAAATGAGGCAAGTTCAGAAGTCGTATACATGTAGGTATGCTTCTAATTTTTATACTTTTAATTTTTCAAAGAATATGGCAGTGGATCTATTTCAAAGGTTTTAAGGTGTAAAGTGAGTTTATTTCATATTGCTTTTTTTGTGTTTAAAGACGTAAAGTACCAAACGTTTGACAGATATGATGTTGCAGCTTTCAAACTAAATGGTCATGAGTAACACTTACAGATGTTTCTAAGACTAGTGAACTGATTTTAGAATGTTGAATTAAAAAAGAAATGCCATTGCCAAACAGGTATATAGTCACATTTGTTGTCCAGGTTACATAGTACATGTTGCTGCATGTATAATCTATTTCAGTGTACCTGAATCGTACAAGAAGCAGGGAAGGATTTAGGATTTTATTCTGAGAGGATTTGTTTAGAAGAGGTGGTTCAGTGCAATTCAGATGGCTAACATTCTTGTTTTTCACCTAATAGTGTACGATTTTAACAGATGGGGAGAGGGAACCTTTAACCATCTGACAACATCCCCCTCCCCAAAATGGATTTCTATATGGAAGTGAAGTAAAAAGTGCCTAAACCCATACAGAAAAAAAGTGAAGATTTCCCACATATTCAAGAAAGCGGCTGTGAGAGGTGCCTTTGACTGAAGAACTTGCCTTTCTGTGTACCACATATTTGAGAAAGCGGCTGTGAGAGATTCCTTAGACTGAAGAGCTTGCCTTTCTGTGCATCAGCCTGAATTTTCTGGAATCTTTCTTTAATAATACATTGGATTTAATCTAGATCATACATCCACTGTCGCCTTAATTTGCTCCGCGTGCAACAATTTTGCAAAGAATGCAGTATGCTTAATTTAAAAAGACATTGTAACAGCTAATGAAATATATTTTGTGTTCAGAGTGTTTTACAAAAGAAATTGGACAGAATATCAGTACATCACAGTACTCTATTGAGAGGTTTCATTTTAACAAACTTTTAAATGTTACGATAGAAACTACTGATATATTGCACAAGCTTGTACAAAATAATGTTTAACTTTGATAAATACAGTTTTAAGCAATTATGATAAATATTGTTTCAAACAATTATGAATTTGTATTCATTCCTTCCCATGTCATTCCCTTTGATTTATTCAGATTTTAGGGGTCCCTAGTGAAACTGTATGATTAACAGCAAACAAGCTGGAGTATGTGTAATGAGCTCTAGAAAGTTTGCATATGTAAAACAAGATACATGGCTCAAAATTAGGATTTTTTTTCACTAAACCACAGGATCACCAAAATAATATTTTCATTGATTCTGTCTAAATTTCACTGATCTGGCTAAAACCAAACAGAAGCCAGTTCAGTTTCTAATTCAACATTTATTATTCATTAACATCAACTCAAAACAATAACTGTATTTCACCAACAACACAGTCTCTCCTGTGTCACACTTTAGCCATTAGTGTTCATTTTCCCAGCATTTCTGGTACTTTCTTAGTCTCTTATGTTCATCATATATATGATTACGCTCCCTTGTCATCTAATTTTTGCCATTGCGGTGGCAGCTGCATACCTTGCAAATACTTCTACATGTTTACAATTGTCAGTGCATAATGCACTGAATGTTTATCAACAATAATATAAATATTAAAACATTGTTTGGTATAATTTTGGATTATTCATTGAGTCAATAAAAGCAACCATTTCTGATTGGTCAATGCTAGCCTGAGACCGTATACCTTTTGTTATCATCAGTAATGAAATCAGTGATTGGATGTAGTACACCTAGCTGGTTTCATGTGCGTGAAGACCATTGCTTTCACAATAATCACACTAATTTGCTTGACGAGTGAACGAGCGTTTTACATCTGCCCGTTTGTGCTGCGATCATTTATTGTTACAGAATGCATGCGATATAATAATTACAATAATTGAAAAAAATTTTTAACACATATTTATGAGTTGTCTTTTTTCTCATGTGAGAAACCTCACAAAAACATGCATAATTGAACTTGAATATGCTCAACTTCTAGATTTTAATATCACTTTGAAAATCTCTTTATTGCTGCTAAATAAGTTTTATTATAGGAACTTGGTTCTTTTTCATTCTTGTCAGAAATATTTATCAAATGCAAATCAAATCCTAGTCATTTTTTTTTCCTATTGCTCACGTGAGCAAGCTCTTGCTTACATTAACCATTTCTGCTCATGTGATTTTCACATGAGCAGACTTGCTCATGTGAGGAAATGCTTGCTCACATGAGCAAAATCTTGCTCATGTGATTTTCAGATTTTGTTAGATTCTATTGCTCATGTGAGTTCTACCTAATTTGCATGTTAAAATGCACATGAGACTAACATGAGTTAGATCTCACGTGAGAATCTTATGTGCAAAAGGTTAGCCAAATTTGGTGTGGGATGGTTTTATGCCTGTTATACTTTTGATTCCTTTTGTACTTATGTTGTACTTCGCTTTATGAAGGCAACCTGGTATATGACATAAAATTGGAGACAAAAGGTTGCAGATGATGCTATATCAACATTACAGAAGATCAACAGATTAAATGATCCCTACAACAGAATGCTAATATTGCAATACAAAGTGTGACAAAAAAAGAGATGAATGATCAGTGCTGGTCCCATGTTAAATTTGTTCTGAACTCGTATATAAATACCCATTTTGTGTTATTTAGCATAACTATATTGTGATCTGATCAAATCCTACTCACTTCTTGATTCTTGATGGAATCTAACCAGTGGCGTCACTAGGGTTGGTTTCACCCAGTGCAGTAAACTCATGGTGTCACCCCCTCCAGACTTCCCCCATGGACCTCCTCCGAGTCCTCCTGTACCAGACCATACAGAATCACCTATAGTAATGTTTGTAAATTTAAGTCCTAAAGTTACAAAGGACATAAGAAGAAAACAATAAAATTTGAGGTAACAGCGTTTAAGAACTACAACAAAATTATGTTATTTTAACATTAAACATTAAACATTAAACTTTACAGTTTAAACTTTTCCATTTTGGTGTCACCCCCCCCCCACCCCCCCCCCGTGATGGTGTCACCCAGTGCGGCCCGCACCCCCCTAGTGACGCCACTGAATCTAACGTAATCAGATTGACTACTGTATAGTGTAGGCACAAATTATTGTATTGATCATTTAGTACCATAATGATGGCAAGTCTTGGGACAGGAAAAAATAAGAAATATTTTTTAGTCACAAGACTTGTATGCATGAAAAAATATAACCTTTTCGATGTCCCAACACTTAGACACAAACATTTAAATATAAAATTGGCAAGATCAGCAGACATCACACAGCTGTGACCAGCCCTTGTTCAGTTAACATGTCAGTAAACTGTTTTAAACTGCTTCGATTGTTTTAATGATGTTATCTTGTATGTGCATATTTTCAGCTTTCTCCAACATGAAATAAAATAATGGTAAATAAAGATTTCATAATTAAGGGGCCACTTAGCGCATACCAGGAGACCATTAAATATACCTATAGTCTATAGTGTACAGTACTTACACAGTGCATATCATGCTTGGCATCACCTATATCCTTGTTTATTCCTAAAAATATTATATGCAGATTTTGCTTTATTCAGTGTTTTTACTAAGTCTCATTCTTCCAGACCACATTTTAATCATACATGCTTTGCTGTTTTGTTTACTTTATTTCACATGCTAATGAGGTACCTTTTTTTTTTTTCATTGATATAAGCAATCCTACAAAGTGATGTAAACCATATATAAAGACATTTTTTTTTTCATTGATATAAGCAATCCTACAAAGTGATGTAAACCATATATAAAGACACTCATGTTCAATCAAGATTTGTAAATATATTTGGCACATAACCATCATATATTCACATAACTGTCACATATTCATTAAAAAACGACCATAATATCTGTTAAAATTCTGAATATAAATCAATCATCATTGATCCATTTTAGTTTTGTGTTTGATTATAACTGCTGGATTTGTCTTTTGTTTTCTGATGGCAATCCAGGCCACTTGATTGTTTATGCCCTAAAACTAGCTTGGGTAAAGAGGGAATTTCGTCCGGAGGCAATGCTTGTACCCCGTTGTTCTACAACATTAATCCACTCCAATGAAGTAGATTTTAAAAAAAAAATATAAGGTGCATTATTTCTGTACTAAATTAATTGGCCCCCAAAATCTATATTATTATTGTCTATCAATTAAGGTATAAACACTTGATCGGTTGAATAGAAATGTGCACAAGTTATGAGTCTTTTACAGATTGGTGAATTTCTCATCTGCTTTTTGTGATGCTAACCACTATATTTTTTACAAATTATTTATTAAACAAAGAAGTCAACCAAGCATATTATCTAGGAATAAAGATATAAAATTTGTCTACCTGTACAGTAGATCATAAGTTACCATAAAATATTTAACTGTGGATAAGTTTGTTGTGCAATTTAGTTCAAGTGAAGAGGCTTTGCCTCATTCATGGAAAGATAATCCAGTTCCAACATCAGAACCCAACAGACCACTTGGTCAACCAAGGAAATGACACAGGAATAATAACATGATGGAAGAAAAGCAAACTACAGAGAAAAAAACCGTGAGTTGAACCTGAAACTGCCCAAAATCATGAAGTTAGTAAAACATCTAATTCATGATACTGACAAAGAAGATAAGGACAGTTCCAGTGCTAAACATTGGCTTTATAGAACATTTATGGTGAAGCAGAAACTTAAAGTTGTTGACTTTGCAAAACAACATGGGATCAGAGTAGCAGCAAGGCATTTTAAAGTCAACTAAATCATCAATATGCAACTGGACAAAGTTTGACTTTTCACAAGAGATAACCAAATTAAGACACCTGTTTAAAAGTGAAAGGCCTAGAATTGGACATTAAAATCACCAAGTGGGTTCTTGTTCAGCAGGACTTGTACATAAAATCCCTGTGACTATTGAGGGGATCTTTGATTATGCCAAAGAGCTTATTTATACCTGTCAATATTTCTTTTGATATTATTATCAGTGTTTTACCATGTCAGTACATGTATTTTGTTTAATGTGTCATTTTGATACTGAAAGTTACTTAAAATGTAAGTGCAGCTTAAAAGTCAAGATTGGTCAAGTTTTATGAAGTAAAGTTTGCAATAAAATACCATTAAATGTACCTTATTAAACACATCCAGTTGGTCGTTTAGGTTATTAAACATAAAATAATAGTTTTATTAGCATTTTAAATAGTGACTGCCTACCCAGCACGGAAATGCAACTGACCTTCATTAAAGACTAGTTGATTTACTATTCTTAGCATGACATCATTTTTGCCACTCTTCATTTGACAATTATCACTGCTTATATCAACTGTTAATACTGTCTCTTAATGTCGACTTACTTTCAGGATGTCAGTGGTGGAGAAAGAGAAAGAAAAATTAAGAGGGCAGATACACAAGGCAAAGGCAGAATTAAAATACCTTGAAAGTTTAAAGAAATGTAAATGGTCTGAATTTATTCTGAATTCTGATAAAATGACATTGAATGATTTAAGAACAAATCAGGATTTAAAATCTAAGGTCCATACAAATGTGTCAAAAATAGGTTTAGTACATTCCTTTGATTCTGAAAGTTCTTCATCTACCTCAGAGAAGTCAGATAATGAAACTCTTGATGTTCGTGATGACCAAAATTGCATATCTGATATAAAGAAGAAAAAACTTTGATCTTCTGATTCCAAGTCATGTTCATATGAGAGTCCTGAGAATAGTTGAAGAAAAAAAAAAATTCAGGAATCAAGGCTAAATCTTCTGACAAGATAAAATTTCTGCAATAATGGCCACATTGCTGTTTACAATTTGAATTTCTAAATTAATCCAAATGTTTTGATTATCTTGACTTGAAAACCTTTGTTGTAGGGGAATTATAGATCATTTCAGACTCAGCTGAATCAATTTATTAAAAGAATTATGTATTATGCTGCACCATATGAATGGAAGTCACTAAAAG
The DNA here is from genome assembly GCA_029931535.1 of Margaritifera margaritifera. Lineage (NCBI taxonomy): Eukaryota > Metazoa > Mollusca > Bivalvia > Unionida > Margaritiferidae > Margaritifera > Margaritifera margaritifera. The sequence continues at coordinate 5,273,307 of JAQPZY010001619.1, forward strand.
CTTTGTATGCAGCTTGGCTTCGACAAATTGAATTAGGAAACAAAATGGTCAGATGATCCACAGCAAATTGAGCAACCAGTTTTAGCTAAAGCTGTGTTACTCAAAGATTTCAGGAAAAGCAAGCCTCTGTTACCTGTGTTTAATAAAGGTAATGATCAGAATCCTGTATCAGATGATCACATATGGTTTTGCCCAGGATATCAGCATAATAAGTGTTTATACAAGAGCAATCACTCCATGCTCATGAAAGGGAAGCTTCAATGGGCACAGCATATCTGTGCCATGTATTGGCAGAAAGATGGTAAAAAACTAACATCCTGAATGTTTATCCATCTGTACACATTTAGAAGCTTGATTAAAAATCAGTATGTTTATTATTAATAACAGTAATAACACATTTTTGCAAGATTTATTTCTTCCAAAAATTTTTAAAAAAAAACACTCTTGATGTGTATCTCATGCTAATCAAAATAATGTGGACATTTATAGTACATGGCCAGTAAAAGTCACAGAGTAAATTTTAAGAGACATAATACTTGTACCGTCCTTACAATACAATCTGTATGCTCATGATCAAGGAGTAAATTCAAATAAACATAATGTGGAGGGGTGCAGAATTCCTGTCTACACAACTTAATTTTGAATGTTTGCAGCAACGTCTGTTTGATTATAAAGATTATATAGTTTATGATTTATTAAGGTATGGATTTCCTACTAGTCTTCATTTTTTTGTTGCGATTGTGTGTACATGCATAGCAAAGTAGGTATACGCTATCACTTTAATCAAAAATGGTTGCTTAACAAAAAACAAATCAGGAGACCAATGCTGCAGAAACATGGCATTTTGGACCTGAAACTAAAGGAAACCAAGCACTAATCATGGTTATAGGAAAAAGATCAAATAGACTTGTTACTCCATCCAAAAGATTTGGCTTGTTAAATGGGTGATAAAAGATAATGGTGATTCCCATTGAAACTCATAAGAAGAAGCTTAAATGTTTTGTTAGATTTCTTTAGGACTTGTAGAACTGTTCATATCAAGAATAGCATGGACAACACATACACATATAGTATATTTGGGTTTCCTCAGGTCACAGATTTATTGCTCTCAGAGGAGAAGATGTAGTATCAGGTAGTGAGATGTAGTACTGGTTAATGCAGGATAGCAGGATTATTATTATTATTATTATTATTATTATTATTATTATTATATCACCTATTATGATGTATAGTATGGGTTGAACACAAAACATGGATACCAAGTAATAGTATCCATTTATTAAGAAATTGGTTTCCTGATTTAAAGGCAGTCTGGTTATATAATTTCTATAGATCCCAAAAATGTTATTGAAAAGGTAAATATGAGTTGACCATTTTAATAGCAGTAATACATTACTTAATATTATTGCATTGCCATCTCATTTGGCTCTAGTCCCCAGTCCAATGTGAATTCCCTCCTCCATTTCCAAGAGGGTCAATGGCACTTCCAGGTTGTGGAAGTCCCAGCTTAATAAGGGAGGGATCCATGGCACCTTCTAGTGCACTGATGCTTCATGGTGGTAGGAAGTTGTCAGCTCCTCATAGGGAGGGACTAGTGGCACTTCGCCAACACCTGTGGGCAAGTCCCAACTTACCAGTGTAAGGGAAGTGCAGTCTTCTCGTTCAGGTAGACGTGCATTAATTCAAGATCTTATTCATCAGACTTGAGTTCCCTTAATAGAGAATCCTCAATCAGATGGCCATCGCCTGACTGGTTGTTGGCCAATGACTGGTCACTGGGCTCTGAGCAAAGCAATAATCATTGGGCACAGAGTGAAAGCGATCAGTACAGGTACCGATCACTGGTCAACAGGTAAAGTGATGAAGCTAAGCGATAAGTACTGGGCATCTGGCACCAGGTATAGCAATAAGAACTGGGCACCGAATAAAGCGATAAGAACCGGTCACCGGCTATCTGTCACTGGTCACCAGGCAATAGGTTTCAACACTGGGCACCAGGCACGAGTCATCTAACTGAGCACCGCGTTTTGATCACCAGTATAGGGAAAGGTATCAGGTCAATACCAACCCTTTTCTCTGTGTTTCCGTTCAATCCCTAGGGGGATCAGGCATTGGGCTTTGATCATCCATATAGGGAAAGGGATCAGGTCAACACCGCACCCCACCCATTTTTCCTATGTTCCTGTTCAATCTGCATGGGGTTTGGGGAGTCCCATCACTCGATGGTGAGCCTACAATATCTTCCTCAACCCCACCCCATTCATCCCTATTTTATAGATGAATTTCTCATTGCTCCCATAGACATTTCCAATCTCCTTCTGCTCCACTATCAAAGAAAATAGATGGGGTGGGTGCCACTCCTATTGTTAGTACCCTTCACCAAGGGGATTCTCCCACCCCCACCCCCCATGAGCAGACACAAGACCATCATTAATCCCCCTTCTTCAAGGAGGAGGTTATAAGGGACCGTCCTGTCTTGACGCGAGAGCGAGAGCGAAGACATGATGACGAACTCTCAGCTATGGTAGATTCAGATGAGTTCCCAGAAGACCTCTCTATCCTCATTTGGAGTCCCCCTCTTCATCCCTACCTTCGGGTTAGGTGATGAAAGATGAGAAAGTTTGTTTATTTGACAAGGCGGTAAGCAAGGTCTACTGCCTCCTTTTTATATCTGTGCCCAAAACCGTCGGGGTCATCGGACACCAGGATCCTCTCCAGTTTGGAGAAGCTCTAGGGGACTCGATCTAAACGGACTTCATGTTGCTCCCACACTCAGTGATGGTCAAGAAGTTATCGCAGAAGTTTTCCTGAGGCCAAATGGCCAATAAGCAGTGGAATGGATGGTCTGTCTCTGCTTCTACACTTTAGCCCTGGTTTCCGCCTCCAGTTACAAGATCCACTTCCCCGCTTGGCCCCTCAAGCCTCCTGCACTGGTCTCTGGTGCTTCCCAGTTTGGGATATTGGAGGCAACCTGAAACCGTATCTCCATTAAGTTTCCACGATAATTACCGTAACCTCCCATGCTGACCTTATTGCAGCCAATGAATCTCTGCGCCCTCTTTACAGAGACTATTGGAAGCTGTTACTAAGACATCTAGGCAGACGCTTTCGATGTCAATGGCACTCTCTGCATAAAACTTCTTCACCTCGTAGGGATTCTGCCCTTGATAAATCTAAAGTTTTTCTGCAGCACAGCAAGAACCTTTTGAGGGCGGCACCTTTAGATGCAGAGTCAATATTCGGTGGCCTTATCCCCACAGTGATCTCTCAAAATCTGAGGGATCAGTCACACGGGTCCATGCCAAACCGGCAAATAAGATGACCATTCTGAGAGGTATATGAGTATCCTAAGCGTTAAAGCAGGGACTCCAATATAACAGTTAATCCCATTTTTACACTCCCTTTCGCCCGTATTTCTCAAGACGGAATGACCAAAAGACCAGTTGAGGAAGTCTATGGACCCTCCTCCTTTCTCATGGAGACCGTCGGCCTTAGGGAGTCACACCCTCTATTGCCAAGCTCCCCACTTACCGATGTCCCATTAGGTACCAATTTGAGTCTTTTTCAGAAGCTTGCTTGGACCTAACAGTCCTTTACACAGTAAAAATAGGGATACCGGCTTCGCTTCTGAGACCCTCCACCTCTTTCAAGGACCCCCATTTGATGTGTTCAGACCAAACTGTAATACCAGAAGGAAAAGTTGTACACCCTTCTGATGAGAGGGTGACACACATTCAAATCAGGGATTATATTCCATGACCTTTCTGATTTCGAAAAAGGGGGACAGTTTTGACTCATCATTCTTTTCGCATTAAACAAGTTTCTTCAGGAAGAATGCTTCAAGATGTAGACGCCCGCCTCAGTCAGTATCGCCATAGGGTCCAACGACTGGGCGGTCTCCATAGACCTCCAGGATGCTTACCTTTACATCTTCATCCTCACATGCCACATGAAATTCCTGTGGTTGTGTCTGGGACATGAAAATTTCAATTTCAAGCTCTTCCTTTCAGACTAGCTTCCTATCCCATAGCCTTCACCAGGGTGATGGGTGTAATAGCGGCTCACTTACAATCCTTAGGGGTCCCCATCATCCAGTACATCTTCAAACATGTCCTTCTGAGGGACCTGCCACTCTGTTGGAGACAGTGACTCATCTATGCCCAATTCCCAGTCAGGAGAAGTCAGGATCTAGCATATACTGTCTTTCCTAGAAAGATTGTTTGAGAAGACTTTGTTGTATGCTGGCCTCTCTCACACTCTCTCTCTCTCTCTCTCTCGCTCTCGCTCTCTCTCTCTCTCTCTCTCTCTCTCTCTCTCTTCTGTGAACTCTGAACGCGGCAACGGAAGGCTTTACATGCGGCCTGCAGTTCTTCCTTTTTGCAAACTGTAGACCTCACAGACCTAATGTCCTCCCGGATCCCAGTTGTGTCCAAATTTCGTCGCTATTTAAGTTGGCGAAATCAGGACAGGTTTCTGGCCTGGGTTCTGATTCAGGCTCCGGCGGTTCACTCCATTCTGTACACCGACGCCCAAGTTGCAGGAAAAGGGCTACCTAGAGCCAGAGGGGATAGTCCCGCGGGGTTTGTGGTAACGGGAAGAATGTTCCCTTCATATCAACAACCTAGAAATGTGGATTGTCTTTCTAGCAACATAATTGTTCATCAACTGCCTAAAACGTCACAGCGTCAGTGGTCGCGATGGACAACACGTCGGTAGTAACGTACCTCAAACGCCAAAGGTACAATTGTGCCTTTTCTGCTTGGAAGTGTAGAATCTCCATTTGACTGATTTGGAGGAGATAATCTCAGAGTCATCCACATTCCAGGCAAGAGAAATATTCTGGTGGACGGCCTGTCCAGACGGGTCGAACAGTCCTTACGTAACGGTCTACTCACCTGTCGGTAGCAGAAACACGTTTTCAACCGTGTAGAAATCCAATGGTAGATTTTTTCACAACGAGGTTAAACAACAAGCTCCCTCTTTATGTTTCTTCAGTTCCAGACCATATGGCATGATCAGTGGATGCCTTCGGTCTGAGTTCGGATCGAGTGTGCGTCGATGCCTCCCCACCTTTCAGAATAATCCCCTGGGGTCTTCATTTCCATGTCTTTAGGTCGATGTTCTACTGCCTGTGCATTGCATTTGCATGTATTTAGGTCGATGTTCTACTGCCTGTGTATTTCATTTGCATGTTTTAGGTCGATGTACTGCCTGTGCATTTCATTTGCATGTCTTTAGGTCGATGTACTACTGCCTGTGCATTTGATCACGAAGAGTATTCAGAGGACTTGGAGTAGTTTCGTTTTATGAACTTTTTTTGTGTGCAAAATCTCTATTTGTAGTTCGAGGGAAGATGAAAACAGAAATGAAGACATTAGTCTTTTTTATTGCAATCAGTAAAACTAAAGCTTCTCGTATTGTAACTATAGTTTGTTCAGCTCAGAATCGCGAATGATATCCGCGTCTGTAGATCAGTGAAATTTCACGTGAGCGTCTCGAAATGCAGATAAAATTACTTATTTTCGTTTCATGCACGAATGATTTCAAAACCATTTGTATCAACATACAGAGCAACACCACTCATTCGATACATGCTGAAAAAGAGTGATATGTGTACATGTAATCTGCCATGATGGTCCTGGAGTTAAGGAAGAGTCCATATTTGATACAAGACTGAGCGGTTATGGGAGCCAACATATGCCACGGGTAAACAAAAATCGTCTATATCATCTACATTTCATTAAACTATTTCAAATTTCTACTTAATGTCAGTTTATGATATGATTTGTCCATTGAGTAAACAAGTCTTTAAAAATTGTAAAAAAAAAAATTCAAACCCACCATCAAATATGAAAGCCATTACTAGAAGTAAGAAAACATTTCAACGCATTCTTGTCAAAACCAGCTGTGGAGAATTTGACAGTGAGTCCTTGTAAGTATGGTGTAATTCCAATATCAAATATGATTGTAATTGCTAAAAGTTGGTAAACCTTTAAACGTCTTCTCAACAAGAAACAAATTATATAAATAGGATTTGACCACATTTGACTGGAATCACCCTCACCTTAATGCCTTTCAAGTTTGAACACATGATCCCAATCCACTGTCAAAAATGACCACCATTACTACAAATAGCAAATAGAAAAACCAGTCAACAACTAAATCTTCTTCAAAAAGGCATTAAGATAATTTGGGCAAATGATTATATTGAATAAGGGCCGTTTTCTGCCCCATCTTCAATTTTCTTCGTATGATGTATATTACAAGTATGAGGTCGTTTGATTTAATTTCCGACATAAGTTTTGTGTTAACGTGCTGGTTGCCATGGAAACCGTGTGTTAAGAAAATACCAAAGATGATATGCAGATTTTCATCTTTTCCATGTTTTTTTTTCTTCCATTGATACTGTCTTTCCATAAACTATCACTAAATTTAAAATGACATTATGTATTTTTATTATTTTTCTGGTATAAAGTTGCATAAAATAAAGTTTTAATTTATTAACAAAATGTACGTGTGCGTTTGAAACATTGTTTAATATTGTTGGCTGATATGATTGATTGTGATGCCTTTCTATCGGCTTTTGACTTCTCTTATCCACCGAAAATATTGGTGTTTGTCCCCTTGTTCCTGGAAATGAAAGATGTTCTTTTTGCAATATTTTGCCTTAATTTCGTGGCAACATTCACACACACACACACACTGTCTAACACAAGACCTAAGCCTTTGAACGATTAAAAACTGGTTTGAGTCGTGTGGATTTATTTCGTCTTCCTTCTCCAAAACTTTTCTATTCAGGTATTTATTGATTTCATAAGTCGTGTTACCTCGTTCACAAAGCAAAGTCTTCTTGCATTTAATTTTGAATACATACGGTAATGTTATAAATTGTATCTAAAAAGACTTTATTTTGAATTCATACGGTAATGTTATAAATTGTATCTAAAAAGACTTTATTTTGAATACATACGGTAATGTTATAAATTGTATCTAAAAAGACTTTATTTTGAATACATACGGTAATGTTATAAATTGTATCTAAAAAGACTTTATTTTGAATACATACGGTAATGTTATAAATTGTATCTAAAAAGACTTTATTGTGAATACATACGGTAATGTTATAAATTGTATCTAAAAAGACTTTATTGTGAATACATACGGTAATGTTATAAATTGTATCTAAAAAGACTTTATTGTGAATGCATACGGTAATGTTATAAATTGTATCTAAAAAGACTTTATTGTGAATACATACGGTAATGTTATAAATTGTATCTAAAAAGACTTTATTGTGAATACATACGGTAATGTTATAAATTGTATCTAAAAAGACTTTATTGTGTGGATTAGTAGAACATGTTTCACATATTAATCTATAGAACTAGAAGAGGAAATAGCACACGCTATATGGCTCAACCGTGACTTGCATAATAGTTTCAGATATAACGTTGAAAAGAATACTTTTGTTTGTCAAAGATGCAAATTTGGTGGAATTGGAAGAACGTATCAAACGTAGTTTAAGGATTTGTATCGGAATAATATGATGACACTGAACAACAAAATGTAATCAATATCGATCTGGAAAGATTAGAGATTACGTTTGCATACTACTTTGCTAAAAGATGATTGCATGTAATGTATACTTAAATTCCTAGCCCCATATTCTTGAAACGTTTTAAGCAAAACTCGATCTCAAGTTAAAAATCTGAAAACTTAGATGTATAAGTTCTAAACTTCGCTTCCTCTGTTCCTCTGTTAGCCTGCTAAATTTTGATAATATTTGAGTTTGGTGTTTTGAGCTTATTCTTGAGTTTCTTGCTTAACAGGTTTAAAAAATACGGGGACTGGTCTTCTTTTGCCAATCTGATTTAGGTTTATTGTGGACTCTATGGACTCAAGGACTCTATGCTGGATCAATAAAAGTTTAGGTTCAACGGGTATATTGGCGTACTCTGTCTGGCTTGATGTTGACGTGTACTTCTGTTCAACAATGCCCTTTTTTAACTGACCATTGTAATATTTTTCCCTATATTTTAAAAATATTTTTTAAGAATAGTTTTGGAATAAATGAAGGACCGTCTACACATTTCCTATGTGGCAGACAGTGTATATTTCGTAGTAGATTTTAAAACAATCCTTTTCTTGTACACTCCACTGAAGTACGGTACAGTACAGACCTATTTATTTTAAAGTTAATACTGTTAAAAATTTACCAAAGATCGATTGAATTAAATGTTATTAAATATATTTTGGCTTTAACCTTACTCTGTGGCTAATAGTAAGCTGTATTGTAGGATGTTAATGTGTGTATGTTTGAAGAAATGCAATACATTAGGGTCAACCGTATGTTATTTAATTTACCCAATGATGGGTTGTCTCGTAACAAAACTGAATGTAAACCATTGAATCCTTGTGTTATACTTCATTTGTAAGCAACAAGAATCTACTTATGTTCGTATTAGTTATGGCATCCATTATGTGATAAATTGGCAATGTTGAGGAACGGTAAACAATAAAATGATAGGAATTATAGACACCTCTCAGTTTGTGTTTACTTTTTTTCCGAATCCCCGCTGGCGCCTCTCCTAAAACTTAAACTTTGAGCCATGTGCACAAGGCCAGTTAAATTTTGAAAGGATAAATAATGCAATAAAGAAATGAATAAGGTTGCTTAAAATCTCTTCTTTTTTGTTGTTGTTGTTGTTGTTGTCGTTTCTTCTAAATATCATGAGTACAATACTGGTAGGAATATAATAAAACGGTAGAAACTGCAGTTCTATTTATATAGGCATAGTGGAGACTGAGGTACCAACAGTGCAACAGCAACAAAATGCAAACGCTACGTAGACCGTAAAACTCGTGAATTTTTAGTTTTTATGAATCAGTGTAACCTTGTTTTCTTTATGATATTTTGTAGACAAGTTTGGTCATAAGAAATACGCAGTCTGCTGAAATGTCTTCGTGTTGCAAAACTGTGCTCATATCTAATTTGGATTATCAAGTTGCTAAATGCAGCATTTATACTGCAATTTCCAACACCAGCCCATGTTCAGAGGTCTTTTTTTTTTTTTTTTTTTTTTTTTTTTTGTTTCTTATGAAATTTGAAATTGAAATCGATAAACATAGTGAATGTAGGAGAGTTTCATTTGTATCTTAAATGACACAATTACCGGTAGTGAAAGAGTCCAAATTTAACAATATTTACTTTTAAAAAAATCGGGGGCAGAAAACAGCCTTTATTCAATATAGTCATTTGACAGAGAGCTTCTTAAAAAGAAGGCCTTTCCGATTTTTACAAATGATACTGATCAAACATTAAATATAGCTACTATTTTGAAAACTAGAAGAAAAAAAATTTAAAGACTGCTTCTCACAGCCGCTCAACTGAATTTGACCAAATTAGGCAGAGTTAAGTAATATGAAGGTCTTTCATCTGCTTACAAATGATGCTTACTGTATAAATTTCTTTCAGTTTTATTGTTTGTGTTCTGTGTAAGGAAGGGGATACGAAATCTTCTGTCGCAGTCGGGAATCGAACCTTGTTCGTCTGTCTTACAGTTAGGCGCACATACCACACAACTAAAATGTTCAGACCAGCTAGGCTGTGTAGTAAATCGAACATGCCTAGATCGTTATACCCCTCTCCCCTTACTCTGACACTCGTCCTCCACTGACATCCAGAATATCTCTCGGAGTGCTCGAAACCCATTCTCAACCGGACCACCAAATTTAACAAAGAACATATGGTTGCCGTTAGTACCAAAAAAAAAAAGCAAAAACTTTTCAACTTGTGTTGGACATCGGTTTAAATTTGAACCTCGAGGATCAGGTCATCAGAACCGATTATCCATTGGTTTCAATCAGTTGGTTATCGTTTCTAAATTTTTCATCGAAAATATAATTTTTTTTATATTTAGAAATATTTTCTACGTCCCTAAATTCACGAAATATTAATGTCACTAGGTTATTCGAAAGAAAATAAAAAGAAGAAAAACACCTGTCTGAAGGTCTGATACTAGTGATTAGCTACCGGTAAAAGTGCCTGTTTAAGTTGGTGTATTCTAATAAACACGCTGGGTTGCGATGCATGAAAATTTTTAAATTAAAGGTGTAAAACCAAAATTTTGAAAGGACAAAACTTTAATCGTTTATAATACATTAATGAAAATCATAATATAATGCCTTTTTGCTTTTCCAACCAAGCTTAAATTATACTGATTATAACGAAATTTTAAAGCAAGCAAGTCCTTTTAAATTTGTACAAATTATGTTAATCTGCCGTCAAATACGCCCGCCATTAAAAAAAGAACAAAAGACTTGAACGGCTTCATCTCAAAAACCACTCAACAGAATCTGATCAATTTTGATTGTAGAAGGCCATATAGTTTTGCATAAATGATGTTGACTTACCATTAAATATGGCTACTATTACTAATTAAAATAAATAATTTAAAGGACTTCTCAAAGCCTGCCCAACCAAAGTTGGCAGAAAGCGTGCTGGCGATGAAGTCCAATTCAATTTTGTACCAATGCTGCTGATATGCCAAATTACTTTTCAGCTCAGCTCTGCGAAATAGAAGTAAACTATTGTAATACCCTCAGCGTCGGCGGCCGCAAAGAAAAGAGTATATACATATGTACACCATCACTGAATGTCAACCATTCTTTCTTCCTAGGTCCAAGCAATAGTTTAGATTTTTTTGTTATTAAATAAGAGCCGCTTATCCGAGGTAAGTGGCTACTATTTAGGTGTCCTTAGTGTGCTACACTCTTTTGCAAAACATTCCTAGTAATAACATTAAAATCAATATATTACCTCCGATCAAACTTACTTTTCAAGATGACGGTGTCAATATTTTACATTAGGCACTATTTGGCGCAAATGATGCAACGTACCAAAGACACAGAAGTTTTGGTTATTTATCTCAGCTGGTTTTCTTTTCTTCTTTATTTTTAAAAATATTTTATTATGCCCGTCATAGGCTGGTCATGGGTCAGAGAGTCATCCAATGCCAGTCATGCAAAAGAGGTAAGAAGATATATGACACAAATAATTTGTTAGATACATATATACATGAACTATAAAATATAAGAAAGATTTGTCTGCAGGGATAATCTGTGTGTAAAAGAGAGAGAGACAGAGAGAGAGATGATGATGTATACAAGAATGCACTAGCATAATATACAGCTAAGCCAGCTAAGCTAGCAACAAAGATCTTACACTAAATTTAGGTAATAACTCCATTTTTTCATTGAATTTATCCAACCTATAATTTTAAAAGCAATACATTTTTTATAAATGGAATATATCCAAAGTTTAAAATGATGAATTTATAAATGCCGTTGATTTATTTTACACATAAATATGTAGTTTTACACACAGTAAGATAACATTAAAAGTGAAGTCTGCATTTCTCGAATATGATATTCCAAATATTATTTCTTCACAGATCAAATTTAGGTTATGTTTATGTGTACACTTGGACTTTATCTTTTCCAAAAGGATGTCACAACCAGACAAAACAAAAATAGATGCGTGAGGTTTTCGGAATCTGTGATACAAAAAGACCACTTTTTATTTTCAAAGATACCTATTGTCGTCAAAAAAGTTTTTGTAGACAAGATTCTGTGTAAAAGTAGAATTTGAAAACATCGACAGTTTGTAAATATGGTAAGCATAAACGGTAATCTAAACATAGTTTCTAGATTTTAATTATCAGTAAATCCAAATTTATTTTCCATTTTTAAAGAAAATAATTCTCTATTTTCTATCAAAAATAAATAAATATTTCTGCATCATCTATTGTCCTTCAGAAGATATTAAAATGTGATTGAAATGTATGGAATATCCAATATTTTTACATTTTTTTTAAAAACTATCTTTCAGAAGATATTTAAATATGGTTGGACTGTATGGAATATATAATATTTCTTCATCCTTTATTGTCTTTCAGAAGATATTTAAATATGGTTGGACTGTATGAAATATATAATATTTTTTCATCCTTTATTGTCTTTCAGAAGATATTTAAATATGGTTGGACTGTATGGCATATATAATATTTCTTCATCCTTTATTGTCCTTCAGAAGATATTTAAATATGGTTGGACTGTATGGAATATATAATATTTCTTCATCCTTTATTGTCTTTCAGAAGATATTTCAATGTGGTATATTCAATATTTCTCTGTCGGTGTGTAACTGGCGTACTATAAAAAGTAGTTTGACTGCCAATATTAATCCATTATAAGCTAGTTAATTCAGATTTATATTAAATTCTTTTGTACAATGCTTATATGATTGATATCCATAGTTTTCATGATTCAATCGTTTGTAATGAATATACCTGAATCAAACATTTTTAATAAAATAAATACTAGTATACTTTTTCCACCAACCTTAATCTTATAGTTGAACCGCAAAGGTTTCTTGGAGGAAATCGCTAATTGATATATACTCTGAACATCTACTGTAAAATGAATCCAAGTCTTAAACACAGAATTTTTTTATCTATGCAAATTAATTTTAACAAAGTCCACACCAAACGTTGTAAATTGAAAATAGTCTGGCATTAAATCCTTAGCAAGTTAATTCATTGTGGATTTTCATAATTAAAAAGTCTTCTAATCCATGAATTTTTTAAAGCATCTACAAAAGAGCATAATATGAACCATGTGTAGACCACTGTATATATGAACCATGTGTAGACCACCGTAGGAATAATCTTTCACAATTGTTTTCTTCTTGATCTTATCGTTTGAACCATTACAAAGAAACTTTAAAAATACGGACCATTACAAAGAAACTTAAAAACTACGGACCATTACAAAAAAACTTAAAAAATACGGACCATTACAAAGAAATTTTAAAATACGGACCATTAGAAAGAAACATAAAAAAATACTGACCATTACAAAGAAACTTAAAAAATAGGGAATTAATATTTGTTGGGGAGGATTTGGTAAAGACAACAACAGATAATTAAATTTTGACATTGCCAATGTTATTTTAAAACGGTCATTTTTCCAAAGAATGTTAAATTTCTTCTACTTCATTGCATAAGCGATCTCTTAATCTAGAATTATAATTAATTTCAACAATTTCTTGAAGGTTGGTGGAGAACATTACGCTTAATATGGTGAATTGCCCTTGATCTCAGTTTAGATTCATTTCACTGCAAACTCGTAGTTACAGCCTTTAATACTACCTAACCAGATCACTGGCTTTGTCAATATTCATATGTAGTCCAGAAACCTTCACAAAATAAGTTATTAAATTTAAAGCAGTTTTTAATGATTTTTAGGTGACTTCTAAGATAAGGGATGTGTCGTCTGCATATTGTGATAGGAGATACTCAGCATTGTTTATCTTAACCCCTTTTACAGTTTGATTTTCCAAAGATGTGCTAGTATTTCTTCACAAAGAATAAAGATATAGTTGAAGAGGGGATCATCCCGGCGACATCCACAGCCAAGACTGAACCACATTGAAGTATGGCCATTTACAATGTAACAAGATTTCATATTTGTATAAAAGATTGAAAACCATTTTCTAATTGAATCACAAAATTGAAAAAATGTAAAACTCAATGAACAAAAGGCAAGTCCAGAAGTAGAACGCTTTTTCAAAATCTATTTCTAATAGCAACGCTGGAATTTGATTCTTATCCATATAATTCGTCACATCGTACAAAACTCTGATATTTTCTCCGATATATCTTCCGGACAGAAAACCAGTTTTATCATTATTTATCAGTTTGGGTAATGCAGATTTCAACCTATCTGCGATACACACAGATGCAATTTTGTATGGTATATTCATTAAAGATATTGGCCTTCAGTTTATCTTTTAGCTTTTGATTTACATCCTTTAGGAATAGAAGTAACAATACCATCTTTTTGTTTGTTGACAGGACTAAAAATGTCCTATATCTTTCCAGAATTTTGTTTTACACAAAAAAACATCAGAACCAATACTCTTATTATTTGGTATATAATAAGGGCATCCAAAGCCTCAGAATGTGTAATTAAACCTTCTGATTTAGACTATCGTTTAATTTTGGAACGCCATTGTATGGAAGAATGTCATTTAACAGATCTTTATCTTCCTAATCTATAGTTTTACAATTCTTCATAAGACCTCTACGTTTCTTTGACTATATCCTCTTGCTTGGATATTATATTCCGTCATCCTGGATTAATTTGGGCATTATTTTACTTGCAAAGTATCTATTTTCTAAATTAAAAAAGGTTTGACTGGCCTTTTCTCTTTCTTCCATCCATCTTGCTGGAGTTCTTGCTTAGCATCTTTAATTTTTTACCTGCTGGTTTCCAACTACTTCCTTTGTTTTTCATTTAATATATATTTGATCCTGACGTACATCAAAATTATCGTGTAGTTCACTTTTTTCTTGCGTCAATAGTTTTACTCTTCTATCCCGTAATATTTTCATATATGAGTAATAGGTAATAGTTTAACTCCTTATTTCCATTAACAAAGTTTCCAAATATAATTGATCATTGACATTAAGCTGAGATTTTTTAAAAAAAGTTTCATTTACGCTAAATTGATCTATTGTATCATACTATTCTGTTATACGATTTACTGTATTTCTAATAAGATTAACATAGTTAGAATCTTTAAAGAGAGAATTATTAAATTTCCAACTAGACTTACCTTTCGAATGCTTTTCAATATTAAGCATTACATTTACAGCTGATTTATCTGTTCTATAACCCACTTCTATTTCAGATGAAACTATATCAGGGAGTAAAGTTTCAGAAACCAAACTAAATTCAAGCCTCGCTTGTTTCAAAGGATGTATATTTTTTCATGTGAATTCAGACTTACCCAAATTCAACTCGCGCCAAATATATATTAAATTCAGTTCTGAACATAAATCTGAACATGCAGCTTCTCTTGCATTCGGATCAATAAGTCACATATAACTTTGTCTGTCCATTTCAGGATCCAAAACTAAGTTGAAGTCACTTGCTCTAAATACACTGTCATTCCGAAAACCTGTAAATGTCCTCTTTTAATAATTCATAAAAGCCAGGCTTAGTTATGCTAAAGTTATTTTCTTGTCTTGTATTGTAATAAGTAAAATTTTCTTATTACCATCGTTTTCTGGTTTTAATCAACGGAGTTTATGCTCAGAATTATTGTTTATTAATATTGCTACTTCCCTCGACTGGCTAGTAATAACATTGAAAACGCGTCCGAATCCCCAAATGTTGTATAATTTTGTTCTCTTTATGAAACGTGAGCATCATGTAACATCTATATTGCATACATTTTTTAAATGAAAGACGTCTTCTCTTTTGTCTCGATGCATACACTACCCAATTCATTGAAATAATCTTTACATAGCTATCCATTTTTATATCTAGTATATATATATAATAACACATCTATACAAAATCCTTCATTGTTATGCTATAT
Source organism: Margaritifera margaritifera (assembly GCA_029931535.1). Classification (NCBI taxonomy): domain Eukaryota; kingdom Metazoa; phylum Mollusca; class Bivalvia; order Unionida; family Margaritiferidae; genus Margaritifera; species Margaritifera margaritifera. The sequence goes on from JAQPZY010001619.1 coordinate 5,288,755, forward strand.
AAAATATACTAATGCATACATATCTATATATACAAGGAAAATAACACATCTATACAAATATCCATCATTGTTATGCTAAATAAAATATACTAATGCATACATTATATATATATATATATATATATATATATATATATATATATATATATATATATATAGAGAGAGAGAGAGAGAGAGAGAGAGAGAGAGAGAGAGAGAGAGAGAGAGAGATATTCTATTATACATAGCTTTATGACATTTGGTGAGAGGATGCATCTTGATGAGTACTACTCCACAATACTAGGGTTCTGTGACTCATATTTCATGCTTCATTGACTTCGATTAAATTATTTTAAGTTGATTTCTTAAGCTCTGTTCCTGGTAAAATCATCAAATTAGATGATTGCATACATCTCTATTAGTACCACACCCTAACAATAAGAAAGGTCATTATGACCCACAAATCACATTTCACTAGCTTATCTTAAGTTTTTGCATTTAGATCACGACATCGTTGGTTTTATCTTTTGTAAAATTCTGTTATACCTGAAATCATGGGACTAGATTTATCTTTATGAGTACTACACCATCATTTCAAAGTAGATCACCGTGACACATATCTCAGGCCTCAATGACTTCGGTTGAATTATGTGTTTTGAGTTTTTCTATTAAGTTCTGTTCATGGTAGAATCATCAAAATTCGACGATTGTATGCATTTATATTAGTACCACACCGTTTCAATAAAAGAACGTCAATGTGAGCTACATTTTACATTTTACTGACTTATGTAAAGTTTTGGCATTTAGCTCATAACCAGATAGTTTTTAGTACTCGATATACATACTGTTATATACAGATCCATGAAAACTTGGTAAGGGGATGCATGTCGATGACTACTACACCCTCGTCAGAAAAATAGATTAATGTAACTCATATTTCATCCTTCACTAACTTGGGTTAAATCTCAAAACAGTTCATGCCAGAATCATTAAACTTGATGATTGTATGCATATCTATTAGTACCACCCTCTTACAACATAAGAAGGTAATTGTGACATACATTTCACATTTTTACTGGCTCGTGTTACATTTTTGCACTTAACCCATGACCCTATATTTTGTGTCTACTGTATTGCAATCTTATACGAAGGATATTTGAAAAGTTCTAAATATTTTGTTATAACTGTTTTGTTTCTTTGAACCTGTCAACAAATTTAATGCCAATCATTAGACAAAATAACGTTGCATAAAAGTATTTGCAGCTGCAGGTGCAGCACGCTGGATAACTGCAGATATATGCGTGTGACGTAACATATGTAAATGGCAGTGACGTAAAAATGTCGTCGAAGGAGAACAATTCTGCTAATGAGCAAAGAACATACTGTAAAATGGGCGTTCTTAAGATACTCTCTGAATGATATCAAGGCCGACTTGGATAAAGTTTACAGATGTAATTCTCTTTCATATCCTAAAATTCTGATGTGGTTTCATCGTTTTAAAGATGGCCGCGAATCCATGGAAGATGACCCACGTTCTGGAAGACCGTTGTCTGCGACTGATGAGCTGGACGTGGCTGCTGTGAAGGGGACAATTGATGAACATCCTCGATACTCAGTGGAAGATATTTCTAGTATCACGTTATCACGGGCATACATTTGTCAGCTGTTTGTAATATATTGAAGAATCATTTGAAATTCAAAAGGCTTGAGCAAGATGGGTCTCGCGTTCTTGACGGCTGAACAAAGAAAAAACAAGTTGGGTTGCAATCGCGAAACAGCTACTCGTCCAATAGGAAAAGAGTGACCAGAGACATTTTTTAAATGAGATTGTCACTTGTGATGAAACATGAATTTGCTTTTTGAACCTGACTAGAGATTGAAAATAATAAAGTTTAGACCGGAGCAAACGAGAAGAGACCAACTATCATTTCACATAGCTGGACTTTCGAGAGAGTTTTATACGCATTATTTTTCGATGCAAAAGGTCTGACCATACAGGTGCCTGTGCCTCAATCCGCTAGTGTCACTAGACATTTTTATGCCTCCAAAGTGTTGCCGGAAGTTATGGATCATTACCGAACTACCCGTCTGCGCACAGGTAATTGAGGTATCGATCTACTCCATGACAACGCACCGGCTCATAAATCCGCCGTCGTGACAGATCTCCTGAAGGAGTTCAGAATCCAAACTTTGCCACATCCTCCATACAGCCATGATTTAGCTCCAGGTGGTTTTTTGCTGAATCCAGTTATGAAAACTTTGCTGAGGGTCAAACGATTTGAAAGCAGCCATGTGGTTGGAAGTACAGTTTTGCAGTATATGAATAACATACCAAAACGTGAATACAAAATGGCATTTATTAATTGGATCATCAGGCTGAGAAAGTGTGTAGAGGTGCAGGGAGAGGTACTTTAAAGGGACACATTTATGTATTGTTCACTAATAAAGAATTTCGTCGTACATCGCACTAATATTCAGAACTTTTTGAATACTCCTCGTACCTGGAATCACAAACTCATTGAGAGGATGCATCTTGATTAGGACTGTATCCTGATCTTAAAAGTAAGTCATTGTGACCCATATTTTACATTTCACTGATTTTGGTTCAATTTGATGTTTTGTTTTACTGTTCATGATCTAATCATTAAACTAGATGATTGTATACATATCTCTCTTAGAACGACAAACATACCAAAAACAAAAGATGACTGTGACCTATATTTCACATTTTTACGGCTTGGGTTCAGTTTTTGCATTTAACTCATGACTACTTATCTTTCTGGCATGCTATGTACATATCTATGTTATCTAGAATAACAAAACTTGGGGATGCATCTTGTTGAGCACTACACTCATTTTAGTAATAGGTCATTATGACCCATATTTTATGCTTCACGGACGGGAGTTAACTTGTATGTCTTATGTTCATTTCTCATGCACTGCTCGTGCTAGAATCGTGAAAATTATGATAATATGCATCTCTGCTACTACCAAATCCTAACAACAACAATGGCTCATCGTGACCTATATTTCATCTTTTCCTGGCTTTAGTGACATTTTTGCATTTAGTTCATATCTACGTGAGCTTTTGGCATGTTATATGCATACTATCCTACCTATAATCAAAACACTTGGTGAGTGGATGCATCTGAATAAGTTTTACATCCTTTTTGCAAAAAATATCTATGTGACCTATATTTCATGCCTGAGTAATTTTGTTCAAATGTTATGTTAAAAGTTCATTTATTAGGTGCAATTTATGTTCCAATCATGCAACGTGGTAATTGAATACATCTCTGTCTCTATTGTGGTTGAGGTTTTTACATCTGATCTATCACCCTTAAAAACAAAGATGGTCACTGTGACCTAAATTTTATGCTTTACTAACATGGGTTAAGTATTTGTGTTTATGATCATATAAATTCATCCATGTTAGATCTGTATACTTTCTAGCCTACTCAGACGGCTAGTTCGGACCAGTGCAGCTGGAAGTAGGAATAAATATGTTTATTGGATGGTAAACTTTCCAAATTAATGACTATACATAGTATATTGTGATAGGTTACCCTAATCAGGTTAACTGTATATTGTACATGTGAATCAGTGTATGAATTAGATGAGTGTACTGCATGCTGCATGCTTTTGATGTGAGACCTCATGGGTAGTGGCTAATCAAGGTAATTATCGATGTAAGACTCTGTTTGCATTGCTGACTGTCTCTCATTGGTTAATCAAAGCCAATGACTTTCACCCAGTAAAATCTGACATCTATGATAAATAGCTTGTTCAGCAGATTTTATTAAATGATTTTTTAAAAAGATAATGCAAAAAATAACATCTCTGTTTTTATCCAATTCTGCTTTTGATATCAGAGAAATTTTTAAAAAAATTATCTTATGTATTTTATGCCCTGCAAGAATAGGCAGGTAGTTGGGTCAGTGGGTGTATAGGTGGGTAGGTAGGTAGGTAGGTGGTTTTGTATGTAACTCAAGTAGGAAATGTGACATATAACATTGCTGTAAATAAATATATGTTTTGGTAGTGCTTATTGATCTCTTGTTGCTTCATATGGTACATTGGCTGGCAGTACAAAGATACACAAAGAATTGTTTTCATGTAGGGAATGAACAAAATAATTCACTCACACAAGTCTCATCAATTGGCACAAAACAAAAACAAAATAGAATTATTAACACTGGAAAACAATTTCAACAAAGATTCTAACTGAACACAAATTATTATAAATGTCAATGCTGTCATTATACTCAGCCAGTATGGAACTTACTACTTTAGTAAACTTGCATGCATTCATGATATTGTGCAACTGTCATTTGCATTCCAAGGATGCAAATTTCTTGAATATCTGTCTCTATTGTGGTTGAGGTTTGTACATCTGATCTATCACATCACCCAGCCAGCTTGTCAGCTGACGTGATAAGAAATAACAAATAGAACAATTAATCTAGCCTTGAACAGTACTTTAACTTTGGCAAAGTCAGTGTAGTATTTTTTTCACATAATGTATTTTAGTAAGCAAATGATTTAATCTTCACATCAGATGAAAATCATTTGCTTGAAAATACCCTTCTATCGCTGTTTACGACTAAACTGACTTTTAAATTAAACTTCTTTCTCATTATCATTATTTACATTTCTTCACACACCTGCATATTCACTCCACCTAATTGCACTTTTATTGACTCTTTTTGAACACATAATTTTTCGACAATTGCAATGCTGTACATGAAAGCATGCATTTGTTTGCTTACAGTTGAATTCTATGTTTGCACCGCCAGTGTAATTAAAATAGTCTCTTAAGCAATATTGATCGGCCCAAAAAGCCTTTATGTAAATACACTTCCTAGTTAAATGCAGAGTGGGGCTTAAGTCGTTACTTCTGAATGTACATACAATAAAGGCCACACTGCACAAAAACGCCATGTCTTCTGTTTAGAATGCACTGGGTAAGAAGTAGTAACATGTATTTCAATACTACAGTCGTGGTGAATTAGAAACAAAACATTTATATTTAAAATACCATATTATATGTAATTTGTGTACCCTGTAATTTTTCTATAGCATAAAGTCATAAAACTGTTCACTTTTGCTTCGCTCGTGACAGTGCTAGAGAATGGTCCATCACTATAAATCAACTCAGTATAACACAGTTCCAATATAACACGAATATGGTGATGGATCATATTACATTAGGTGAATTATATTTTTTCCATGTAATGTATCTCAGTATAACACAGTCCCTGATATAACATGGGTATGGTGATGGATACTATTATATTGGCTGAAATCTATATTTCCATGTGATGTACCCCAGTGTAACACAGTCCCTAATATAACATGGGTATGGTCACAGATACCATTATATTGGTCGAATTCTGTTTTTCCATATGATGTACTCCAGTATAACACAGTCCCTAATATAACATGGGTATGGTCACAGATACCATTATATTGGTCGAATTCTGTTTTTCCATATGATGTACCCCAGTGTAACACAGTCCATAATATAACATGGGTATGGTCACAGATACCATTATATTGGTCGAATTCTGTTTTTCCATATGATGTACTCCAGTATAAGGGGACCTCGACTACATCATGGTACACTTTTATAGCTCTCTTGAAGAGCTTTGTAGTGAGAGACCCTTTATCGACAAAGTTCTTGTGACTGTCCATCACTCGAAGTATCACTGTTTACAGAGAGCATTTTGTTATACTAGACCATAATTATCTGCTGTACAGACTTGAAGAAAGCTAGTTTCAGAATAATTGAGTGAAAACCTACCTTTGTGGATACCTTCATATAAAGGAATAAAGGACACCAGCTCCTAAAGGTTATAGGTTGGTTGGGTTTTTAACGACACTTTAAGCACTTTATTTGGCTATATTAGGCCGAGGAAATAGGAGCAAAGTACCTTTCCCAAACACACACGAGTCTGACAATCTACCATCTGAGCTACTGTGGCTCCCTGCTCTAAAGGACGTCATTCATGAGCCTTTCTTCATATTTTAACCTTCATATTAAACCTCGAATAATATGACACCTGTTCAAAAAGGATAAAACTGAACTGTTCTTTCAGTGTATTTTATAGACAGGTTTCACTACCATATTTTGGATAGACAATTTTCGATGTCGTAGTAGTTTCATCAATACATTACAAGAACATGCTTGAATTTATAACTTATGTGCGTCATTTAAGTTGCATAATTTCAGCTAGAGTTGAGGATCAATAGATGTTGTACGACCAGTGCAAGTTATACGGTATGGGCCTCGTCTCACCCCGAGACTTTGTATAATATCAGCGAGAGTTTAGGATCAATGGATGTTGTACGACCAGTGCATGGTCTGGGTCTCGTCTCACCTCGCAACTTTGTACATTTAGTATATAATTTAGAGACTCTGATCATTATATTACAAATGGTAAGTAAGATACTAGTATTGGTATTCCATTCGCATCTCTGATTTGACTGGCGTAAATGCCATTGGCTAATTGTATCCTTGCCTAGATACTGTATTGTCAGCTTTTTTATACCCTCAGATTTTTTTATATCTCATAAATTCATTAAATCGTAATTATTTTTTTAATCTAAATGTTCATACAGTCAACTTTTTCTTTTTTAAAATTTGCACATTTTTGTAGTTAGGAATAAATTGAAAATTCATTATTAATATATTTTACCTATAATTATTTATACGTCTGAAAAAAATAATAAAAAGGGTACCAAAAATTATAATATATGAATACAGTTCTGCACTGCAATCGGTTCCATCATCAGGTGGGGATCCCCTATTCTAGAATGTTTCGGCGCTGACCCACAACACTCTCCAAGGGTGCGCCGACTGACTTGATCAGACTCAACCCGGAACCGATTAGCTTTTCCATCGCTCCTCTCTCTTCCGCCAAATCCAATGTGACGCTTCCTCCGCCTGTTCGCCAACCTTGGTTACTAAATTCCTGCGGCTAGGTCATGTAATCCCAATGATTCCCAAGGCACGCCAAAAGGTCTGTGCTGCAAAGCCACGGCATCCTATTTCCACTGGTAGATTCCAGGCCTTCCATCCATTCTGCTGGCACTCATGGATGAGTGAATGATACTTAGCCAATTTCCTCTCATGGGCCTCCTCCATTCTAGCTTCTCATGGCACTGTCAGTTCTAACAAAATCACCTGCTTGGTACCTCCTGACCACAGTACAATATCGGGTCTAAAGTTGGTGTTACAAATGTCTCTTGATAACTTCAGCTGTCCTTTTACATCTGCCTGCATTTCCCAATCTTGCGCTGTTGTCAAGATGCCTCTTGCTTCAGTCTTTTGCCTTTGTGTCTCACCACTTCTCACAAAGCTGATGAAGTTGGGACCACTTTTCACTTGGTGTTTCTTTCTCCTGGCTGTGTCCATATTGGCAGCAATCTCAGCAAGCACTTGGTCATGGCGCCAACAATAACGACCATCTGTCAGAACTACATTGCAAGATGACATCACGTCAGAACAGAGTATTTTTAAGTGGAACTTCTATATATAAGTCAGTTAATCAGTCAACCAATCAATCAATCTATCTCTCTACCTCTTTATCAGTAAGTATCATCTAAGTTCTTGTTTAAACAAAACAGCACATCTATTTCTTGATATACAGTCAAGTCTTATAAATCTGATGCACAACATTCTCTAAAAAGCACATTCAACAAACCAAAATGGCGGATAAATAGCTAAACCATAACCGACTTTCATAGTAAACTATTATCAATATTGTGTCCTATTAAAACAATTATTAGATAAATGTTCCCCAGATAAAGAAACTAGATCGTACATGTATTTTGTAATGAAAGATTCTGCTTTACAATAAAATAATTTTTTCGTTCCAAGCACTGATCACCTAATATCTGGACTCTCTGTTTTTGCACTCTTGTTCACGGCATACTCAGTATTATCTTCAATTTTTCTCACACATTTGTGTTCACGGCATACTCAGTATTATCTTCAATTTTTCTCACACATTTGTGTTCACAGCATACTCAGTATTATCTTCAATGTTTCTCACACATTTGTGTTCACAGCATACTCAGTATTATCTTCAATTTTTCTCACACATTTGTGTTAACAGCATACTCAGTATTATCTTCAATTTTTCTCACACATTTTTGTTAACAGCATACTCAGTATTATCTTCAATTTTTCTCACACATTTGTGTTCACGGCATACTCAGTATTATCTTCAATTTGTCTCACACATTTGTGTTCACGCTTACTTTACTGTAGTATTTTTTCCTATGTACTAAAAATAATCTCTTAGATTAAAAATAGTTTCAACTTTCAGCTTATTTTTAGGAACAAATATTTGAAAAATCAAATTTTAATAATGAATAGAAATCTTAATAATCAATATAAATCTTGATATTAATATGAAGCTTAATATATAATATAAATCTTAATAATAACAAAAATCTTAATAACTTATGTAATCTTAATCAATGTAAATCTTAATGATCAATATAAATCTTAATATAAATCTTAATGATCAATGTAAATTTTAATCTTTATAAATCTTAATGATCAATGTAAATTTGAATCAATATAAATCTTAATGATCAATGTAAATCTTAATGATCAATATAAATCTCAATGATCAATGTAAATCTTAATGATCAATATAAATCATAATGATCAATGTAAATCTTAATGATCAATGTAAATCTTAATGATCAATGTATATCTTGATGATCAATAAAAATCTTAATGATCAATATAAATCTTAATGATCAATATACATCTCAATGATCAACGTAAATCTTAATGATCAATGTAAATCTAAATGATCAATGTAAATCTTAATGATCAATATAAATCTTAATGATCAATATAAATCTTAATGATCAATATAAATCTCACTGATCAATGTAAATCTTAATGATCAATATAAATCCTAATGATCAATATAAATCTTAATGATCAATATAAATCTTAATGATCAATATAAATTATAATGATCAATATAAATCTCACTGATCAATCTAAATCTTAATGATCAATGTAAATCTTAATGATCAATATAAATCTCAATGATCAATGTAAATCTCAATGATCAATATAAATCTTAATGATCAATATAAGTCTCAATGATCAATGTAAATCTTAATGATCAATAAAAATCTCACTGATCAATGTAAATCTTAATGATCAATATAAATCTCACTGATCAATGTAAGTCTTAATGATCAATGTAAATCTCAATGATCAGTGTAAATCTTAATGATCAATGTAAATCTTAATGACCAATATAAATCTTAATATAAATCTTAATGATCAATATAAATCTCAATGATCAATGTAAAGCTCAATGATCAATATAAATCTTAATGATCAATATAAATCTCAATGATCAATGTAAATCTTAATGATCAGTGGCCTCCTTAAAATATATTTTCTTGTTAACTGTCTTGTAAAAGATGTTTTGTACAATATTCTGTTTGAGACTGGGTTTTAGTATTGTACAACAATCAATCAAAGGGGAGGGCGCCTCCGCACCCGGGTATGTACAAAATAGTGTCCGTCATTAAGACGATGAGCCCTCTCTATTCCTTATGTTTTATTGAGGCAATCACTCTTCCTTTCAAATAATATTATTTCCTTATTCCTTCTTTATTCGGCACTAGCTGATGTGTTCTTCCTTGAAGAATTGATAGAAAATCTAAATTTCTCGCAGGAAACACAATTGATTTTTCTCGAACCGTATACATGCCCTCGCAACTAGTAAGTCAAACAGCTGATGATAGTTACATTTAGGAGATAAGTTATGGTCATTACTGAATATAATTCGGAACACTGAAAGGTCTTACAGGTACATGTACTTCACAATCCATCTGCTTTGCATGCTTGTTGTAATGTTAAATGTCATACTCGCTCGAGTTGCTGGCCTCTAGGATTGGATAAAGATCATTATATCTAGTTATTAGAATGTATTTATCCTCAACCCCATTTTGATTATTTTTATTTGTCATTTTTTTTAAAGGCTTTATCTCAGACTAGGATCAATAATGTTCAATAATAGGGACATAATACTCGACCATTACCTGTATGCACATAATGAGGCATACATCCCAAGCTCGCTATCGATCAACGAGATGATGCAATAACCCGATTTATCATTGATTATAAGCGATTGTACACTCGTCTATTAATATATCCTATCGCCAAGTATTACTCCTTGGAGCTTATGTTGTCTGTTCATATATGCACCGAACTTGAATAATTTTTTCAAAAGCTTTTCACTTTGATAGTTATTTTGCATTTTTTGCTAATTATCCTTGAAATATAACATCCAGCTACTGCATCATTGAGCAAACCGTTCATACCAAACAATCATACAAGTAACTATGTACATATCATTTTTTGTCAGAATTACGTCACTCCACGACAACTGTTGTAAGACTTGTGTCGGATTTGACAAGTTTATACTCAGGCATACACCATGTTAACACAAGGACTCTCTCACTGGGCAGATATTCTGGTGGTCGTTTTATATTTTGTTCTTGTGACAGGAGTAGCCATTTGGGTAAGTCTTCAATTTTCCTCTATGTCTGCTGTTGGTTATTGTCATTTTATCACACAAAAGGAATACGCAATTTGCAACAATCGAATTAGAAATCTCAGGGTTTAAACCTTCTGCAATTTGGCATAGCAATCTCGATATAGGTTTTACCCCTCTAAACCGAAACCCAGTGTGAAAAATAAGTTATTATGACGTTTTCAGAAGATAGGAAAGACCAGAAAATTGAGATGTGAAGACGGTATCGAACATTTATCGATGCAACGAAACTTGGAAGTCACTATATGCATTTCCCCAGGGAGCGAGGGGGTGGGGGCGTGTGGGCAAGTGTAACACCATAGTATTGGGATTTTTTAAGTTTTTTTAAAATTTTAATTCATTATCTTAATCATATACAGATAACTTTATTTGGTACATAGAGGAAAAAAGTATGTGATAAACATACCTGACCATGAAGTGCTCATTCAATAAGTCATTAGTAATAATAGTTTTCAGAGAAATTTACATTATTCAGTAATATAGATGATTATTACAAATCAAAGATAAATCCACAATATATTAGCGGTTATATTGCCTGGCATTCATTAAATGATAACTTTAGATACATACTTGGCCTAACCCAAAATCGACGATTTTTTAATTTAATTCGAAGCAGATAATAGCTTTCACAATCAATGATAAAATGATATTCGTCTTCGAGTAGGTTAAAAAGGATGTTCAATAAGAGTAGCACGTGGTCTGCTCCATCTACCAGTTTTTATATGAAAATTATGTGACGATGTTCTTAATTTTGAAATAGGTGTTCGAAATTTTTGCATTGTAACCAAATTTAAATATCTTTTATATTCGACACCAAAGACAAATTTACATATGGCATAGATCCTAAGGATTCTTCTGCCTTTGAATGCCAGTTTTGAACAAACTGGCCAGCTAAACGTTGTTTGACAAATGACAAAAATGCCTTTGTATTGCAAACCGATTACATGATCCATGATTCTACAAGTGTTTGCCGTGCTGCCGTGCTGCATAAAATGAGGTAAAAGTAATGCAAAGAAACACAAATGTGTGACTATTTCTTGTTCCAAACCTTTATAAAAGAATTTATCTCACTCTAATATTAGTTCACCCCTTTTAAATACTATATTTTTTTTCCTCTTTGTATTTACTTTTAGGCGTTATTTATTGCATTAGTTACCAAGAGCACCAAAACCCTTTTGTGAACCTTTTTTTCGGAAAAAGATAGCTATATCATCTGCATAAAGAATCAAACACAATTTCAATGTAATTAAATCTATCTACGGAGCATCATTTTGTGAAAATTACACTTCTAAGTCCTTAATAAAGATAGCAAATAAAAATGGTGATAAACATTCACCTTGCCGTACACCAGTCACATACATACATTCCTCAGACAAAATATTATTGTAGCTAACTCTACTTTTAATATTTTCATACACAGAATGGACAATGTTAAAATGCTTTTCTCTAATCACTAATTTCAATAGTTTAGATTATAATATATCTCTAACAACAAAGTGAAGGCTTTTGTAAAGTCAATAAATGCGCAATATATATATATATATATATATATATATATATATATATATATATATATATATATATATATATATATATATATATATATATATATTACCTAAATTTAGACAATGAAACCATCAATATAAAATTGTTGTTTACAGTAGACAGATCTTTTCTGAACCGAAACAGAGTTTCAATATAAACTAGATAATCCTCAGCCCATTCTATAAGTCTATTGTTTAGAATACGGTTGAAAAGTTTACCTAATACCTCTAATAGAGTGATGCCACTATCATTTTCAACCTCACTAATTGACCCTTTTATCAAGTTAGATAATAATTCCCTCAGGAAAAAATCATGTATGAGAAATAATAATATTATTTTTTAAAACTGTTATACGTCATTACTATGAATCAAAACCCCGTTTAACAGTTTATCAAGTCCACTGCTCTTTCCACGTTTAAAGTCTCTAATGGTTTTTCTTATATTTCTTCTGTAATATCTACATTCAACTGTTCAAAAATAATTTCAAGATCCTCTCCTACATATTCATGATAAAATTCAATGGTATCATCATCAGCAGCAGCATTAAAATAAGGATCCTCAGGTATATTAATACTTTTAAAAAAGTTGCACTTTTATCAACAGCCGATTGCATAATAGTGCATCCGTTTATCAATCCGTTAATATTCTTTGGCATTTTTTAAATATTTGATTGGTTTGTCTTAATATTTGATTGGTTTGTCTTAATATTTGATTGGTTTGTCTTAATATTTGATTGGTTTGTCTTGATATTTGATTGGTTTGTCGATCAATGAGCTCTACAGAGTCTATTATTTTTTTAAATTATTATTCATTTGTTTTAAAGGCTGTGTGTGATTCTCCCATGCGTAGTCAATTTTACTCCGTCTCATCCTTCTGTAAATATTTCAGTACAGAGTAAATTATTTCCTTATAGTTTTACATTCAGCGTCAATCCAAGGAAAATCTTGGTGTGACCGATTATGACTGTTTACTTGATGTTTGGTACATCGTTCTTTAAAAACAACGGATCCACTACAGAACAAACTACTTCAGGAAAGTTCATCATCGACCTATTAATTGTATCACAAATCACATTTGGATCAGAAATGCAGTACAATATTTCATCAAAATATGTGTATCACAGGGAATTAATTTAACATGTTAATACAATCATCTACTCGATCGATTTGACCATCTGTACTTAGATGAGAATTAATTACTGGGTTGACATGCGGGTATGTCTGATTCGCACGAATGCCTATACCACCGCTTTTGTAGCATCATTTTTTGGTGATGTGTGCATGGTCGACATGGAATAGGGGTTGGTGCTTACAGGCAAGGCGATGGGTGCCGTAACCCGCTGATCCGTGTTCGAATTTCCGTGGAGTACGAAGTACAATTCTCTAACCTGTATGATAATATTATTTATTCGTATTTAAAAAAATTATGTTAATGTTATCAAGCGTTCTCCTGTAAAATCCAGGAATAGCACTTTCCGCACTGTTTGGTGTATATTTGTAATTCTCTCTCTATATCTCTCTCTCTCTCTCTCTCTCTCTCTCTCTCTCTCTCTCTCTCTCTCTCTCTCTCTCTCTCTCTCAAATCATTGTTTTTACTATAATTACATCCAAATCTACCTAAATCAACACAAAAAAACTGATAGCACAGTTATTAGAGTAAGGGCTCTGAGAACTCACTGAAAAAGGATCAAAAGAGTGAAATAATAATAGCATGATAGCATAATTGTTTAGACTTGTGCACCTTATATGTATAAATATGAATTCACCAACTCCAGTATCGTAAACAACCAGCCCGTTTACAATTCTAAGAGACGGTGAAGTAGCGCATTGGCGTGTTTATTCACTTGTCATGTATAACGCGATGCACGGGACACAAAATAATCTGGAGTATAATCGTCAGGAAGTGATATATTGACATGTCTATTATATGCCACCAAATCTGGAGCAATGAGCGTCCTGTAGTTACAATTTGCACATACTAAATACATATCCACCTGTATCATACGCTCGTGAAATCAATTAAACATGTTTGATTCAATCACATCCTGACTTCTAGAGCCGTTGGGTATTGCATAGCATAAGTATAAATAAATATCATAATCAGTTTGAAAATAATCATATCTGAATTTGACACACGATAGGTCATCAGTCACTGTGAATGAATTCAATTCCATTCAAAATAGAGTTTGTATAATAAAGTATCATTCCCCGAGAGTCCCTTTTAGCTGTCGTTTTCTGAATATCTCTCTGGATAGAAATAGAACTGAAATTTTCAATAGAGATATTAGACAAAGTATTTTTGTCCAAGTTTCGGTGAATAAACGAATATCATTAGTGTTTTATTGAATGAAGCCATTTTTAACTTTCTTACGAAATTCACATATCTTGGTCATGTAATTTTTTCAAATGTGTTTAATGATGAATGTATTTTGAATCAGAGCAGAACTCTCTGTGCACGTGCTAATATTTTAATATGGAAATCTGACAACTGTAAGTACTCTGTAAAGATTGTATTGTTTGCAAACTTAGTCCATGCGAGGCAGTGTATACGTAAAATAGCTGTCTGCTACAACAATGTTTATAGATTTTGTTTTAAATTGGCCACACAGAGAGAGTGTCATTTCATTTTGTAAAAGATCGTATTCCCTCTTTTTTAAAATTATGTGTAAATTATTTATGGCTTTAGAGCTGAACTGTTGTATTCTTGTAATTCTATAATTTCTCAATTTGATATGTTGGGGGCACACCAACAATCACAATTTATTAAGTATTGGAATAGTTAGCCGTTCCTTTATAGACGATAAAGTTGATTCTACATAGGAACTCCAGTCTATTATCACGTCTATGCTTACATAGCTCTGTTTTGTTGTCTCTGCAACCTTGTATATGTTGTTCGTTAGACATTTTGTCTGAATAAAACATTTGCATTTAATCATTCATTCTAATTATAGTTTCAGCTTGGGAAATTCTAATCTGTTTGTTGTTTTGGTAATTAGACCTTGAACATTCCAAAGTATAAAACGTAATTGATTCTTCTCCGTGTAGCCCTATCGCGCATGTGTGTTTGATACACTTTTTCTTTCCGTTGACGTCGGTCCCTGATGCTGTGCATTGGTTCTGGCGTTTGACAGTTGACAAATATTACTACTAGGAAGGTTACATGACCAGTAAATGCCACTAGCTATACTTCCAGTACCAGACTAGGTTATTTAAACTACTTTCATAATTAGAGAAGTATATACATGTATTATTAAACCGCTTTGTCATGCGGTAGCCTCTGGAAGGAAAAAATGGACGGATGGAGGGTGGGACAAAAGATGGCAAAGAATATTACGTTCTGATATGCATTTCCTGATCCACAGTAATTTTCTCTTCTATATAAATGAGAAGAAGGGGTGGGGGGGAGCTGTGTTTGTTTTCTTCGGCCCATTACCCTCAACCCCCTCCGCACATATTTGTGAGTATTTATCGATCACAAACTTATCATGAAAATATGTATGTACTGTGTTGTGAACGAAGATCTACATCAAATCAATTTGATGGCCGATCAGTACTTAAAATATTTTAATCCAAGCAAAACTGAATTAACATATATGCTTTGTTAATGGGCAACCCATTGTAATTGCTTCACGATGAGATATCCAGCGAGGTCGAAACTTTATAATAGAAACTAATAAGTTGTATAGTATTTGTTACGTCTTCACACTTTCCTGGTATGACCCTGGTGGGCATGTTTATGAACCCAACATACATCATGCATATCATGTGTTCATATGACTTTAAGTTAAAATTCACGTACCGCCCACCAACCCAACCTTTTCGTACGCTTGTCTATTAGTATTTATCAACATGTTTCTGTTATCAATACTTGTTAATTACTATCTTATACTATACCTGATACTATTACAATATTGTATGCACAATTTTCTTTGATTATTTCATTAGCTTCTATCATAATTTGCGTGTATCTGTTTATAATCTTTCATTCTTTCATTCTTCACGTCAGTCAGATCATCGAAGAAAATATTAGTGTTTATGAGGAAAGAGTTCGAAATAAGCTTAAACTTGTTGCTCCATCCTCTATATCTCTTGGTGTGATATTTGATGTACTTTTTGTTATGATATTTGCAAATAAATACTGTTTAAATAAAGTTGGCAACGAATACTATGTTCTGATTGAAACTTCCTGATCCACAGTAATTTTCTCTTCTACTGAAATGAGAAGAGGGGGCTGAATGTTTTCTTCTGCTCCTTACCCTGACCCCACTCGACCACACAGTAGCCAATATTTATTGATAATGATCAAAAACTTTCCATTGACATGCGTACCTGTGTAGCTCACATCAAAAGTTGTAAAATACAGTTATATTAGCATGTATTACTTATTCTGAATATACCTGTCGTCCAATCAACACACCTGAAGCAATATTTATAACAAAGGAATGGTACAATTAGATGATTGGTGTGTGAACAAGTCGTAAGTGCATACTTGGCGTCCAATCACTGTGTCTGAATCATTACTTACGAGAAAGAAAGGACACATTTAGATAATAGGATGGTATCAAGGTTATGTGCATACTTGTCCAATTACCGTGCCTGAAGCAATACTCGTGACAACGAAATAGTACAATTGGATGATGGGTGTAGTAAAAAGGCTATGTGCATACTTGTCGTCCAATCACAGTTCCTGAAAAAATACTTAACAGAAAGGAATGGAACACTTGGATAATCTATGTGGTAACAAGGATTCTTAGAATACTTGTCGTCCAATTAGCGTGTCTGAACTAAAACTTGTAATAAAGGAAGGGACAATTTAGATGATGTGCGTGGTAACAAGGGCTCTAAGAATACTTGTCCACCAATAACTTTACCTGAAGCAATGCTGATAAGAAAGGAAATGACAATTGGAAGATGTGTTTGGTAACCGGCTCTGTGAATACTTGTGGTCCAATTACCGTACCTGATACGGTACTTATAAAACAGAAATGGAACACTTAGATGATGTGTGCGGTAACAAGGTCTTTGTTGTCCAGTTACCATGCTTGAAGCAGTACTTAGAAGAAAGGATGGAAAACTTAGATGATGTGTGTTCTAACAAGAGTTCTGTGCATCATCCGCGGCTATGTGAATATTATATAATTTCGTTCAGAGAGATGTGAGTGCAGGTAACTGAGCTGGATCCTCTATCTAGCAGAAATACGTCAAAACACTGGCTGTCTTATGTTGAAGTCCACACGTCGGTGATATGTGTTCTCCCACCCTCATCCACGCGAAAGAAATGCTTTTTATGGTCCACGACCAGAAGAGCAATGCTTAGTTCACACATAAGTGCGTGCCCTTGTCTAATTATGTTAATTAAACTGTTATGCCGGGATTGCGTACATGTATATACAATTCTATATAGTTAGTGATGTAATCATAGTTTTTTAAACCGACGATCTGTTTGAATGTGAAACGTAGGCATCGAGAAATATATAACAGATTCATAACAGTCATTAGTTGAAGACAATCAAGTGCCCAACTATCTTTAAGACCACTATCACGATAGTTTTCTGGCAAAAGAATTTATTTAATCTTAACAGTTATCTTCCATTAGGTCAACAGACCTGTATACCATTATTAATGATCTGTTTATGTAAATTTGTATTTAAATTGTGTTGCGTCAAAAATGTAAAGAAAACTACCCAGATATACCACGATATATCATATTCCACAAACAGTACGAAAATAAATAAAGTTTGGGCGAGGGGGGAGAGTGGGGGTGGCGGAGAAATTATGATGCTCTCCCTAGGTCGTCCCGGGTGGTACAGAAGGTACGGACATCGCTGTGCCACATTTTGGACAAATAATGTATGCATTGAACAGTCATGAAAATAAAATATCCATTGAAAGATGTTACCACTAGGTATCCATGCAGAGTGCAACATACGACAAGTTCCCATGCTTTGAAATTATCAACGACATCTCTGTAACGGCTAGCATAACTACATGGCTTAAATTTCCAAAGATTGGAAAGAAATCCAGGTGCAAAGCCTTTTGAGGTCTTTTTAGCCAGCATGGACAATTTAGGAAAAAACCGGGTTATAAGGTGTGAGATACTCCAAAATATATGTAATTTTCTTACTAAATAAGAAGGAATACAATAGAAAAATATCATTCAGTAGTTTCTGCGAAAGGAACATGGTAAGAGATACAATTCTAGTTAATTTTGCCACCAACATGGATGAGCACTGCTTACATGTTGAAATCTTCCACCACACACACACACACACACACACACACACACACGCACGCACACACTCGAGGAATGGGAATGGCAATAGGAAAATAAATTAGGCGACGACTGCCTTAACACCGTCTGTCCATTACTATAACTCTGCTTAAACCTTAAACCACAAGGGTTGGGTAGAAATTCACCCAGCTTGGTGCATAGTTTGCTCACGTGGCAACCGTCTGCGACAGGGTATATTTTTTGGAAGAAACAAGGGTCAGATACACAATATAATGCAATTACGTTTACATTTTATGACAATTTTGACCAAATTTTATAGCTGAGTCCATAGGAGACGGACATATAATATATGCAACAGATTTTGTGTTATTACCCATGGGTCACCGTGACTAAAAGGAAATAGTTAGGCCGTTTTTGAGATATTCTACTTGCCTTGAACCCACATGTGTACTGCTATGGGTGGCTAGCTCTGCTTCCTAGTCGACTATTGGTACATACTATGAAGTAACTATGGGAGGTGTACATGCCTCACATCAATTTCAAGAACATCACAATCCTGAAGCACATTATTCACACATATTTGCATATCTTTAACTATTAGGAATAATAGGTGAAAAAGTAACATTATAGCCTTAAGTTAAGAAATTTGACAGGGGCCAATTTACGAAAACTATCCCCTGCTACCTTCAACATTTTGCTCAAAATAGTTTCTGTCAAAAGTTGTGTACATATCGCATATTTAGACATTATCTAGCAAAATGGTATGAAGAAAAATGTATTGTATGCAAAACTAGTAATGGAATTACTCGTTTTGCAAAGTGACTACTTTGCGGCAAAAAGCATTGCATTGTGTATATTGTGAGTTATGACTGCCTGCATTTGTTCAAAGATTCAAAATTGTGTGCAATATCAGATGCTCCTTGTCTTTGCTTATCATTATAGCTTCAGGATATTACCAGAATTCCTTTACAATGCTGCTTGAATGCCAAGTACGAATTTTGTAGCTACACATTTTATGAGCGAGATACAACTGTACTATGTTAGTTGTCAGCGATAAAACTGTTCCATTCTGGAGCCATTTATTTAAAGGAAAAGGTTGTCTAAAGTGTACTAGCTAATTTAAAAAAACCCCACACACACACAGAGTTAAGAAAATTAGGTGCTTTAGACGTAATTTTAGCCTGATATTAAAAAAATCAGTTCCTAACCTTACATTTATGTTCTGGTGGTGCTAATAGCAGCAGTAATGGTGTATGTGTGTGGTGTGGTTGGGGGTAGGGGTAATAACCACAGTCTACCTAATTGGGAGAGATCAAAATTTAATCAACAAACATTAGGCCATGTTGGAACGTTGATATACAGCTGTGTGGGACCCTGCAGAGTGACACATAAAATAAATCCAATGATAAATGGCCTCTGAAATGGACTATATATATATATATATATATATATATATATATATATATATATATATATATATATATATATATATATATATATACACACAACTTAATAGAGAAATTTCTTCTCAGACTCCCATTCACTTACAACTGACTTTAATGATTGTTGGAGTTTACAAAATGATAGTAAATAGTAAGATAAAGTACGGGACAAATATTAACAGTGGCAAATTCAGTTTAAGATATGAAGCATTTCGACTGCTTGGCTTCTAATAAGTACATACCGTAAAACACAACTCTTGCGGAAGCTAAGTCTGTCCGTTTAAGTCAATCTCTTGTGCACTTAGATCAAGACGAGCATCTTAATGAGATTTAAGCTGGTGCTTCTATCAGCTTGATTGATCAATTAATCTTAATATTTTACCATGAAAATTGAGACCTGCAAAAAAAAAACAACAAAAAAATTTATTTTGATACTGATGCGCTCTTACTACTCGTAGAAAACATGACAATTTCAGAGGCAAAACTGTATTGTTAACTCCAGCAAGCTTTCGGAACTCATTATCATATTTCAACCCCATGAATGTGAAAAGGTTTTTTTCTGTTGTTAAAATCCATAAAAGACAAGACATATACCTTTACCTTCAGTTGCCAAAGGCAGAGTAACTCTGATTTTGGCTAGGGTAATTGGTATACCGAGAGGAAAGAATAATCTGCTCTTTCGACAACTTACACTCTAACTATGAAAAGAATTGTCGATACACAGCCTTGAGGAAGTCAGTTTCTTGGTACAAAGGAAATGTGGTATACCAGTCAAAAGAAGCAAAGTAACAGGAAATTATATGCAAGTTCGTTTTACAGGACTATTGAACCATCAACAAACAATGAACGAGTATGGCATACACCCAATAGAATATTTACCTCATAGGATACATTTGGTTCAACCATTATATCCAACTTTTAAGCTTTTACCCCCTTTGATAACTGACCCTAGACTTTTCAAGATAGATGCATAACATTGGTACATTTGTTATTATCGCTTAAGTGTGAAATATCAATCTCTGATGTCAACTTTAGAATGGGGTCATACAGTTGGTGTGCTAAAACTTTTATTCTTTTTCCACAAAATATGGTCCGCAAAATGCCGAATGCATCACTATTTGCAAGACTGTTCCATTGGTGGCATTCATCATTCATAACAGTATGTTTATTTATGATTTCTCTGAAGTGTATCTGCTTCTGTGGAGTTAAATTATTTTGAAGAATGCCTGACGATATGTTATGCAATTGTTTTATGTGTCTGTATTAAAATATGAATAATATTCATTCAAATAGGAGAGCAGATTTTGAGACCTACAGAAAAGGCAAGAAAATCCATTATAATCCTCATTACATTCCCATATCTAGTAAGTTAATCCCAAAATATGCTAATAGTTCTAACTTCGTGGTGCAAAGAGCGGTTACCTCCCCTGCACTGAGACTTTCATACAGCAGAGGTTGGTATGGGGAACAATGAAAGTGGTGTGATAAGGTCAATGCATAATAATTATTTGTTATTTACATACATACATACATACATACATACATACATACATACATACATACATACATACATACATACATACATACATACATACAACGAAAAAAGAAAAGAATAGCAGATATGGTTCATTACACCAATAAATAAAAAGCAGTTGTCTTAATGGTTCCAGGGACAGTCTTTTATGCACAAATTTGATTCTGCATCAACCTGCCTAATATGAAAATTCATTAAAAAAAAATACACCAGTAAGTCAAAAATGTCCATATTTTTGGATAACTATAATAAAACAAAGCATAAGAATATCATTCACTTGACCTGACATATCAATGGAAGCTCATAGCAAAAGAAGTTTATGCACCCCAGCCCCAAATTCATACATGCATTTTTCACGTCCGAAGGTAATGTTTGACACAAAGTGATGCTCACAGTGCAAATGCAAACCCTTTCATTCTGTGATAATTTTTAAAAAAATTGTGTAACGAACAACTTGTGCGCAATTCAATATAGTTGCCATCCTGGGAGGTGCACATGCCTCACATCAGTTTCAAGAACATCACAATCCTGAAACATCTAATTCACACATATATGCATATCTTTAGTTATTAGACAATAATAGCTGAAAAAGTTACATTATAGCCTTAAATTAAGAACTATAACAGCGACTAATTTACAACACTATCCCCTGCTACCTTTGTGGCAAAGAAGCAAACAATACACACTAGTACCTGCTTTCCCCATTGCATATGAACATCGTGGCAGATTAATAGACTCAGAGATAGAGACGAAATGGGAGAGCGACTGTGCACTGACACAGAACCTTAGCCTAGACAAAGTACAACGGCTGAGCGTCTGCAAAGCACAACACAACCTTCGCATCACTTTAAACCTACTATTGTACACGGGCTTCCAATATAGGTACCTGAGGATATTGAGAGGTAAACAATAAACACAAACTGACCGCTGGACCAATAAGTAATTAAAGATAAGACTATAATTGACGAATATCACTGTGAAATTCAAAGCGGAGAGATTCCACCTGTAAATGAAAAGGTTATTGTCTACATGAAAGGAAAGGCATTTAAGGGTTTATGGAAGTGCGTTCAATTCGAAAATAGGATCTATAAAATATGACGTTGAAATGAATGAAAACAAAGTTAAGAGTTTAGAAAGCGATAGAAATGTCCATATTATCAATTGATCTGTCTGCAACAAATCTGGTAAAAACTCTTCCTTTTCCTAACACTGCACAACCTCTAACTCGGCATCCTCCTCATTTTCCTAACACTGCACAACCTCTAACTCTGCATCCTCCTCATTTTCCTAACACTGCACAACCTCTAACTCGGCATCCTCCTCATCCTCCTACTCTGAACAAATAATATTTTGCAGCATCAAAAATGGCTTGAAAAATTTACCCAAATATTTGTTCGAGTTAACGAAAAAAATCAACACTACAATACCTGTTATTGGTTCGCTGATAGGTCGGTTATTTAAAAGTGCTAGCCAAATTGTATTTTCATAACTTATTTAAAAAGGTAAAAACAATATCAGCTCGGGCAAACAATAGTATCAATATAAATGATTGCTTGTTTATTTCATGGTTAATATTGTTGTCGTAGCTGGCATATTGAATTTTGTCCTCACTTAGTTATTGCCATGTCTCATTTTGGACGTCAGAGTATCAGATTGCATTAACAGATCTGACAGTAGGGATATCACCATCACAATCCTTCCTCTCTACATAATTTTACTCATTTTTGTGTCCTCTACAATTTCTTGCCGTGTCATAACAGGTTCTTTATCACTTTTTGAATCTTCTTCTCTTTTACTATATTTGTATTAGGGGCAGGGTCTATCCACATTTTCGACGAGGCATTGATACAACGGAATTTTATGACCATTTCATTCGGTAACAAAAGATACCGTCATCATCAACAGCATAGTTTAACTTAACCTTTGAATCGGTTATGCAGCGTTGAAATTTCACCATTATTTTTTCAAGTGTTTTAACCTTGCTTCCAAAAATTAATAATCCCGTTAATTTTTAGTTGTGCCTGATACTGTCAAAACAGACTGTGTAACAGGTGTTTTGTTTGGTCCCTGTGTACCTAAGATACAGATTGCACAACACCTTAGATTCTGATTTAAATGTGCAATACACCTTCATCGGTTAATCCTTTGCTATCTTGCCAAAAAAAAAAAAAGGAAAGTCAATCCAGCAGGATCATCTCTTTCTGCCATCTAATTAATTGTATTAGCTGACAGCTGACATGTTCTCCAAATATCAACAATATCTGGTCCACAGTTAGATAGGTTTGTAAGCAGAGATTACAAAACTGGTGGACACTTTAATAATCTTCTGACCCATTAGCAATAAAATATTTGTTGTTGCTTTTTTTTTCTTTTTTTCTTTTTGGTAGGTATGTGTGTTTTTCTTTGTTTCTTTCTCTGTTTAGTTTCTTTTTTGTTTTTCTATTCTTTTCTTTTTTGTTGTTGTTGTTCAGCTGTGTGGAATTTTAAATTATCAGGATCAAATTAAATTATTGCATATATATGCTGTTGCTATTTGATTTGGATGCATCATCATCAGGGAGAGGTATTTTTGATTCAGACAGCGGTTTTTGTATCTGGAAATAAACATAATATTTGTATACTAATTTGATTAATTCTAATTTATTTTTTTAAATGCCAGTATGAAATCACACAACCAGATGTTGCCATCTACATTGCCCAGTTTAGTTAATTCTGCCAAAAAGTCATGTTACACTGTACTCTGTACCTGTTCATACAGTCATTATTTTCAAATTTTAAACTGTAGTTATGAAAAGTGTTTAATGGCTTGTATGTCAAAACTTTAGGTTCAGAAAATTTATATCTCGCTAAATATATTTGCAATGTTAATTTTGTTAAGGTGAGTTACTTATTTATATTATTAAATTGAATCGTAGGATGATGGTAAGGTTCTGTTATAGTAAGCTTTTTGAACCTGAAGTCCATCGCTGAAGATACAATCGTGTCATAGACAACGCGTCCTGGAGGTATGATCACTTTATAAGTAGAGTCTTTTACTTTAGATCTATAGTCCTCCAGTGTTGGTGGATCTACAAAGGCAGCACAGTGTCTGCGTTTATTTGTAAACCTAGTTATGTCCATTATTTAGATTCAAACAATTAACATGAAATTGTCATTTCTTGTGCAAATACATTGAACATATATTTACTATTTTCAGCACTGACATGTAACTCTGTTGATTTGTGCATCTAATCTGTTCGTTTATTTCATTATAATACCATTTTCCCCCTTCATATTATGCAATCCTTGCATCTCGTATTTTCTATTTCTTTTTTCTATTTCTTCTATCGTTTTTCTGTTTTGTATTTATAACGTTTCATACTTGATTGCACCATTATTTCTATAGATTTTAATTACAAGTGCTAATAGATGTTAAATTAAAGTTCTGATAAAATTGCATCTTCAAAATCCATTAGCTAAGAGAAAAGTGTATTGGATTTTACTTCACCGCGGTGGTGTAGAACTCCTTATATATCAATTAATTTCGGTTAGTTTTGTGTTATTTTTTGTGATTGAAGGCTTATAGATGTGTTACAATTGTACGCGGTAAATATTGTATCCATAAAGAAATGCGGAGTTGATTGAGCAATGGCATCTTTGTATTAAATGTATTTATCACTGTATCAACAGTTTTATTATCCTTTATCATGTTCAAGATCTCCTATATTAGCTCGTAGTCTTTTACAATGTATTTCTTTTTCACGTTTTTGAGATGTAGTGAGAATCAACTTCACAAGTTTAAATGCTATCTTGTTTTTCATTTCCTCAGGGATATCTTTTATTATACTGCTTGGACATTGTGTATTTTGTGGCTGCGTTATCTCATTTTTCATCTGAAATTTCACATATAATGCTTTTTAAAACTCCCTCATGCTCTAACGCACCGCTTTTACCACACATGTTGTTACGACTCTATGGCCAAAAAATATGTAACAGAAAGAAAGTGAAACCAACAATGTAAGTAAATCAACAAGCAATTTATTTCTAGACAATTAAAGTGAAAATTCAAACGACACTTACAATAACGTGAATTAAAGTCAATCAAATAACCCTAAGTGTCATAATCACAAGTCCTAAAGAATGTTCCGAATGAATTCCAGTAGCCTTGAATGTCATGATGTGCCGGTAGTCTTGAATGTCCTGATATGCCTGAATGATGTAATCCAGAATATCTTTGAATGAATTCACACAAATTCCAAAGTCAAGTATTACTCAAAAATGAGAATGAGCAATTTAAGTAATTCCAATAAATATTTCAAATAAATAAGTAATTACTCTCTCTAAATTTCCTCTGATTTTCACAACTGTAACATCTGATTACAAAAATAAATTCCTTAATAGACTGATCTTTATAACATGGAGTTTAGTATAGGAATGGAATTTTGTTTACCAACTGTTCTATAAATATAAAGACAAATCACCTGACAGAATATTCTAGAATAGGAGTAACTCTAATGGAAAATTACTGTGCGTACCTGACTTTTCTCATATCAAGGCATGGGAAAGTTCCAATCTAAGTACTAAATGCTATGTAAACAGGACTAACCTTGAACTCAAATGCAGTAAATATATTGTTTACCAAATGACCACTAAAGTACAATTTACCTCATGGACACATATTATAAATTCAATATATATATATATATATATATATATATATATATATATATATATATATATATATATATATATATATATATATATATATATAACACCTCCCCTCATAAAGAAAATGAAAGATTTATGCAATAAAGCTTTCTTTTAAACATGCATAATTAAAATTACATAGGAAGATATCTTATAAATGTCATTCAGCTCAATTACACAAAATAAAGTAATATAGTCTATGCACGTGAAACTGCATCTGCGATCACATTATCTTTTCCCCTGATATATCAAGTGTCAATGCTATATTCCTGCATTATTAAACTCCATCTCATCAATCTCCGATTTTTATCTTTCATTTTGTTAATGAAAGTAAGGGGATTGTGATCACTGCATACAACAAGCGGAGAAAAATCCGAGGTAACATACACTTTAAAGTGTTGTAAAGCCAATATCAAAGCCAAACATTCCTTCTCAATTGTGGAATAATTTTTCTGGTGCTTGTTTACTTTTTCTAGAACAATAGCGCACTGGATGATCCAAGCCATTTTTGTCTTCTTGAATCAATACTCCACCAATCCCTGCATCACTTACATCAACAGTCATTTTAGAAGAATTTCCGAATGGTTTCCAAGTGATCTTCCCAGTTGTCGTTGTATGTACGCGTCACAATTATCTAGACCAGATGTTATCATGTTCATAAGACGCTGGAATGTTGCCGAAGAATTTTTCATTCCAAAAAGCAACGCTTTATATTGATAAAGCCTATCTGGAGTTACAAATGCTGAAATTTCTTTTGCTCTTTCCGCGAGTGGAATTTGCCAGAATCCTTTAAAAAGGTCAAACTTCGTGACATATTTGCATTTCCAATGTTATCAATAAATCATGCATTCGTGGCATTGGAAATGAATATGTTTTGGTGACACTGTTGACTTTTCTATAGTCAGTACATATGCGGAATGTATTATCTGGCTTGGACACAATAATACATGGTGAACTCCAGTTACTTTTACTTGGTTCTATAAAATCATTCTGCCGTAAATGCTGAATTTCTTTCTTCAAATATTCCTGTTTGAGAGGATTCATCCTGTAAGGATGCTGTTTCATAGGTGTAGAATCTACAATGTCAACGTCATGATAGATTTTATTTGTTCGTGTAGGAACATCAGGAAACAAGTGCTCATACTCATGTAATAGCTGTTTTAGCTCCTTTCTTTCCTGTTGTTGTAAATGTGAAAGTTTCTGGTCTAGATTGTTCAATATTTCTTAATTCTGAAGGTTGGTTAAACCAGAATAACTACAGTCAGATTGTATTCCATCGTTGACATCCTCACTGTGTGGGACAGGTACAACTAAATTAACTGAATAATTAACTGGGCTATCTCTATCAAAATACTCCTTGAACATATTTATGTGACAAAGTTGTTTCTGTTTCCGCCTCCGATGAGTGTTAATGATATAATTTAAGTCATTTACTTTCTTTTCAACGATATATGGACCATAAAATTTAGCCCGAAGAGGATTTTGAGGTGTGGGCAAGAGAGCCTGAACTTTCTCACCGGGCTTAAAACTCCTTTCCTGTATATTTCTGTCATACCTGAATTTCATTTTTTACTGTGTAGAGTGAAGATTATTTCTTGCTACTTCACAGGCCTTTGACAACTTGTATTTTAAATCAGAGACATAGGTCAAGAAGAATAATCTTTGAATCTTCATTTGAAAGAAGTTTCTCTTTCAATAATTTCAATGGTTTACGGACAGTATGTCCAAAAACCAGTTCAAAATGATTACAACCCAATGACTCTTGAACTGAATCATATTCTTCAAAGTTTGTTGAAATCCAAAGCCCCTTCAATATTTCTGAATTCCGAAGATTGGTTATACCAGAGTCACTATAGTCTGATCGTACTCCATCGTTGATATCTTCACTGTGTGGGACAGGTACAACTAAATTAACTGAATAATTAGCTGAGCTATCTCTGTCAAAATATTCCTTTAACATATTTATATGACAAAGTTGTTTTTGTTTCCGTCTCCCAGGAGTGTTAATGATATAATTCAAGTCATTTACTTTCTTTTCAACGGTATAAGGACCAAAACATTTAGCCTGAAGAGGATTCTGAGGTATGGGAAAGAGAGCCAGAACTTTGGCACCAGGTTTAAAACTCCTTTCCTGTGAATTTCTGTCATACCTTAATTTCATTTTTGACTGAGTAGTGTGAAGATTAGTTCTTGCTACTTCACAGGCCTTTGACAACTTGTATTTGAAATCAGAGACATAATCAAGAAGATTAATCTTTGAATCTTCATTTGAAAGAAGTTTCTCTTTCAATAATTTCAATGGTCCACGGACAGTATGACCAAAAACTAGTTCAAAGGGACTAAAACCCATTGACTCTTGAACTGAACTCCTAACAGCAAACAACAACAAATGAACACTCTCATCCCAATCCTTTTCTGTATCAAAGCAATATGATCGAATCATATTCTTCAAAGTTTGATGAAATCTTTCCAAAGCCCCTTGACTTTCAGGGTGATAGGCAGAAGATTTAAACTGTTGGATGCCTAATTCATGCATAACTTGTTGGAAAATTCCAGCCATAAAATTTGACCCTTGATCCGACTGGACATATTTGGGAATGCCAACAAGTGTAAAAAGCTTTCACAATGGTTTTAGTCTTAATATTTCTCAGAGGAATTGCCTCTGGAAATCTTGTAGGAGCACACACGATGGTCAACAAGTATTGGTTGCCTGACTTAGTCTTATGTAAGGGACCGACACAGTCTACCATTATTCTACTATATGGTTCGTCAAATTCAGGAATAGGTTGCATATGAGCCTTAGGCATCTTCTGGTTGGGTTTTCATGCCATTTGACCAGTGTGACAAGATCTACAGTATTAAGAAACATCACTTTTAAGTTTCGGCCAATAAAAAATGATTAAAGATATTGTGATAAGTCTTACGGACTCCTAAATGACCAGCCAAGAGAGTTTCATGGGCTAGACTGTCGATATGATTTAGGAACAACAATTTGATAGCTCACTGATGACCACTCGTCACCTGCGAGTACCTCAGGTGATCTCCATTTTCACATAAGGACCCCATTTTTCGTAAAGTAACAAAATGGAACTTGTGTGGCTTCAGTTTCACTAATAGCCCTCTGAAACAAACAGGAGATCTCATAATGTGATTTCTGTAAGACAAGAAGTGATTGTCTTTTGTCACCCTGATCAGAATAGAGAGAATGAGTTGTAAAAAGAGGATCACTGGGATCAATACCTTTTGATTGCCCAATATCAGGAGAGAAAGTGACCTCATCAAAAGACTGACCAATAAATGTGTCAGCTAAAGGAATAATTTCCTGATTAACATCATTCTCAATAGCTCTTTTTGTCATAGCTCTGGTAACTGCACAAGCAGGATACAAATCAATGATTTCAATCTCAATAGGATCAACTTTTTTATCTAAACAAGGCTTGTAAATTACCAGTGGATTGATCACGACCTCATCTCCAGTTAGGTCATTGTCTAGTAACAAATGGATGCCTTCTATAGGTAAAGAAGTTACTGCCCCAATAGTCACAGGTCCGGAAACTAAGTCTGATGCCAAATTAACACAATGGAGATCAACATTTGCAAAGCCACAATCTACACTCTAAATAAGAACACTCTCACTAAATGAAGACTTCTCAGACAAAGGCAAAGTACCTGCTAACGAAAGACTGGGAAGTTCCTGTGTCCCTTAATATTTTAATAGGGATAGGTTTGCCAGAATCACCAATACGTGATATAGAACCTTATGACATTAATAGTTCATAAGTCTCCAAAATAAAATCAGACTGGGGTTTGTTTGACTCAACAAATGTATTGATTTCAATATAAGACTGTGACCTTGACCTCTTTGAAGTAAGAGGATTTGGAATAGCTCTGTCTTTATCCTGTTACTTATTTTTCAACCTGAAGTAATCAGAAATGACGTGCCCTTTCTTTTTGCAATTAGTGCACGTAGGAAGAGATAAGGATTTCTGATCAGTCTTATCAGATGTTTGATTTTTAACAATTGTGCTGTTTTGAAATTTAGAAGTACTCGTTTGAGACTGAACTGGGGTTTCTTTTTTACCGGAAAACTGCTGAGAGGAAGACTTGTTGACAGATGAAACCATGTGATTCAACGAATAGTCATCAGCCATATGAGCAGCATCTTCGAAAGTTTCCACTTTCTGCTCTTCAACATAGGTCTTAGCATCACTATGGATGCACCTCTTGAACTCTTCAATTAATACGAGCTGTCTGAGGTTATCGTAATCTTGATCAACCTTTTTGACTAAGCTCCACCTATCAAATAGTTATTTTTCCCTTGCAAATTCGACATAAGTTTATACAGTTTCTTTTCTACAATTCCTAAACTTTTGTCGATATGCATCAGGTACCAAGTCATAATCCTTCAAGATGTATTCGTTAACCACATCATAACCAGTGTTTTGTTGTACTGACCGTGAAGTGTATACTTCATGAGCTTTGCCAACAAGTACACTTGTAATAACAAAGTAAAATTCTCTCTTGGCCAATTCAAGTTTTCAGCAATTTTCTTAAAGTGAAGAAAGTATTTATCTACTTCTTTATCTTAAGAAAGGGATACTAACCTAATATATCTGGTAACACCAAAACCTGAACTTGTGTGTAAAAGGGGGGTTTGGGTTCGTTTGTCAATTCTAATCAGTTCTAATTCTTTTATTTATATTGCTTTTCCCCCCTCTCTCTCTCTCTCTCAATTTATCATATCTTTATGTTTCACGCGTACATATTTGTTTCCGTTCATAAGCTTTTTAAAAATCTTTCAACCTTTGTATATGCTCATCTTGTTGTCCGTATAGGGATAACTCTTGCCTGTAAAGCATGCCTTCTATACCCTCTTCCTTCACGTCTTCCAGTTTATAAATGACTGGATAATCTAAAATTCTTTGCCTGATTTTAATTGTTTCCTCTCTAAAGTTTGGAAGATAGATGGTTTTGTATGTTGAAATTCTGTTCACCTGAGTCAGCTGGAGTTACGTCTATTGATCTGTGGTGTGTGTTCTGGTATCCACGGTATCTATCACAGTCAAAAATGTATTTGTATCATTCTTTGTATTTTAGTATGCTTGCATGTCAACAATGCCCACCTGCCACTTGTCATCCACGTGTCTTGCATAAACTCTTTCGTATGAATTTTTTTGCGCTTGATTGTGTAATGTGCTGTAAGAGGCTAAGTTCACTATTTTTTTTAACTCAGCAAATTTTAATTTCTTTTTGTCTCATTAATGTTATGATTGATATTTGTGCAGGCAACTGGACTTGAGGGAGCTTAGTAAATATATCTGAACCTGTTCTTTTATAGGTCATTTAAAAAGACATAAAACATCCAGGGAATACCTTATGTTTGATAAATTGCCTGTAGACGTTATCCATAAACTGATATGACGACGGTCTAAAACATATTCTTTTATTTTCAGCAATTTCCAATGTTTCTTCAATCCTTTCAAACATATTAATAATTTCGTATTTATTTCAAATGTTGCCGTTTATACGATTAAATCTAAAAAAGCAGCGTCCTATATTCAATCACCATTTGCTGTTTCAATCCAATTTTGTTTTCCATAAATGTAATGTATGTCTTTGTTGCATCTCTAAGTTGGACTGTAAAGTTGACCGAATACCAATGTTTGCATTTTTCTGACATAAAATACATAATTTATTCTTTCCTCATACTATACTGTTTTAAACCTTTTGATAGAATGGCTGATGTTGCTTTTTATGTTGTTATCATTAAAAGTAATCTGTAACTCAGCATAGTACCGGGATATATCTTTTTGGATGTTTGAAATCAACAAATCAACATTTATATTTTCTAGTATGCTGTTTTGTAACACAACTAGCGTTGACCATACTTTTAATCCGTCCGAACTTGTATGCAAACAGGAATTATCTCCAGATGCTTAGATTGTTGCTTTCATGTTAAACTCATGAAATATTTCTATCACCTCCCTGAAAGCTATTGAATTCAACACAATGAATCTTTACGTCATGATGTGTAACAAATTAGTACTTGCTTTTTGTCGTTGTAGCCTGACTGGTTCAGTAATTTAAAGAAAATACAACCAAGAGATTAGTTTGTTGCCCAGTAATTTTGTTTTTAAATGGTGAAATCTATCTTTGAGTCTCAACAGTCTGGCTAGTCTAGCGATTTTTTAAGTTTAATATAATTTGCTTTTACCCTGGTTCTGGAATATGAAAATAAAAACAAAAAAGATATATGATTGATAAGATTGGTCCGTTTCTTAGCATTACTATACTGCTTAACATAGCTCTTTGAGATAAAGGCGGAATCCTTTTATCATCAATAGCATAAGAGATTTTCTTAAGACAGACTTTTTGAGGCAAATTTGGTTGAAATCAAATAAACAGTATTAAATATTAGTGTATTACAACGGTAATGAATGCATAATGGAAGTTTATCAATGTCATTAACTCTAGACATTATGGACGAATTCTCTGAATCGACGGAGATCTTTATAAAATGAACGTTTTCCTTGATTTGAGTAAGAAAACAAAAGTAAATGCTGGCCGTGAGCTGTTGAGAAGTTTGAAATACGGAAGAACTGACAGACAATTAATATTTCTTTGTTTGAGCTGTGAAAGGCGGTAATATTTCAAACGTTTTCCTTTGGGCTTAAAACTCGTTCCTCATTGCTATCATATATCAGGACACCGCACTGCATTAGTTGCGTCATAGCAAAAGTGCATGTATGTGACAAGAGTTAGGCTACATGTGCTTTGCAAAATTTTCCATTTAATTGGAAATCCAATCTGTGCACAGATATTTCACGATACAGGGATTAACTAAGTCCAGAAATCCACTTACGCTCAACGATGATAGGACATAAAAAAATCTTTCATTTATCCAACGCTTGCTCAACATTAAAAGAATATTGCTGCTTGAACTTGATTATCTTACCTACTTCTCCCGCCCCCTGTCACTAATTTGATAAAAAAAATAGTATCTTTATTTCCTAACCAAACGATGAACTGAACATAACGGAGCCTTCATACTCTTTGCTAATACCGTCATGTACTTAATTTTGCACAGATATCACGAAAATTGATCACGATGAAAAAATTTGACTGTATACACGCAACGAGGTAATGGCGTTAGAATTTATTAACTTGACATCTGATTTTCTCCGATGACGTTAAATTTTCAAAAGACCCGTTTCACAATCTCATATTAAGAGCGTATCAAGAACGAGGCTAACGGTGCAAAGAACACGGTGAAACATTACCGGTTGCTATCATATATTTGAATGTATTAACCGCACCCACCCCCCACCCCCGGCATGTTATTGTATCGAATACATTATTTATGTATTTATTAATTTGGTTATCTATTTTATTTTAATCATTATTTCCGAGTGAGATTTTATTTAAATAAAGCATATGCATGTCACTCGGAACAAATAACAGACAAGAAGAGTAGATTAGTAGGTTTTAAGAAACACCTGAAATTCTCTAACTACTTGCCCTCCACATTAAATACCTCAGTATGCTATACACTTTCATGCATCAACACAACACCTACAGGGCTATCATCAGAATCGTCTTGCCTTAATAAATTCACTTAAACACAGCGGTAGGATATATTTACCAGGGACAGTCTCCCATAAAATCCATCAACTGTAAAAGACGTATTTATGGAAAGATAAAAAATTATTTAAATGTAGCTCCATATTTTGTCCATAAAAAAGCAATAACCTGTTTTCGTTTAAGTACACATCCTATCATATTTGAATCTAGAAAATAGAAGAACTTGAATACTGGAGAAAGAATTTGTCCTTTTTGCCGCGGCAAAGTTGAGAATGAAGCACACTTTTTATTAGAATGTAAGACATATGCTAATGTGATGGAGGCATCCTTCGCACAAATTATTTCTCACACAATTATTATGTATGCCTTTTTTGATTGAAAAAAAACAACAACAAAAATACACATACCCACCCCAAAAAACCCCATTATTGACCCCCATTGAACGTTCTGCAGTCCAAACTGACAGATTCACGGCGTCTCTTTTTTTACATAAGTACTTCCCGGCTGTCCCTGTAGATATGTACATGGTTTGGAATGTCAGTTTATACAAATTGCTTATAACCTTAACTTTGTTGATAATGACAATTTAACAATTTCTCCTTCATCACCAATATTTGTATTATTATCCTTAATGACTACGTAGTATATGCAGACTTCATGTGTTTACCATATTTTACTACTATGGTTTAACAAATATTTATTTGCAGAAATAAATACAAAATATACAGAGGAATGATCAACAAGCTGAAACCAATTTCAAACTCTCTGCTCGTAACAATAATCTTTACCTACAACCTGACTGACGTTAGCAATGAAAAAAATATAGAGAGAGGATTGTAAAACACTGACGCATGCTAATGGGATATTCAAAGAAAAATATACATTGAGTATTGTATTAGGAACAGACAGTAATTCACATTTACTGATGGTAGGAACATGCCACTGTATACTGAAAGACAAAATAGAAAAATGGTGGTGACAATGGAGGGGGGTGTAGATAAATAGATAAAGTGCTTTTAACTTCTGGTCAGGTGGTATATATATATAGTAACTAAATACGTACCAGAGACATGTCAGTTTGAGACTGAGTTTGAGTATTTTATTATGTTTTTTAACATGCATATGATTACTTTGTATGACAGTCAATCTACACCCGGGTCCATACAAGATAGTGTCAGTCGCAAAGATAATGATCGCTTTGTATTTTTCATATTTTCTTAACGCAAGCACCTTAACATTCAAAAAATGCTATTTCATTATCCCGTCTTTACCCCACACTATTAGTATATATCTTTCCTTCAAGAATTGATATAAAATCCCCCTTTTTTCGCAAGAAACACCGTTGATTTTTCTTTAACCATATTCCTATCTCAACCCTACTATTAAGTCCAACAGCTGATGAAAGTGACATTGAGGAAATAATCCATGGTGATTAGCTAATGTAATTATCAACCTGAAAAGGTCATCACAGGTAATTGAATGTTATAAAAACCAACTGCATGCGTTTGTTTTGATGATGCCTGTCGAACTAACTCGAGTCGTTGACCTCTGGGATGG
Organism: Margaritifera margaritifera; assembly: GCA_029931535.1. NCBI lineage: Eukaryota > Metazoa > Mollusca > Bivalvia > Unionida > Margaritiferidae > Margaritifera > Margaritifera margaritifera. The sequence continues at coordinate 5,323,911 of JAQPZY010001619.1, forward strand.
GAACAAGATGGATTATGTTATGGGATCAAGATGGCCTCTGGGATGGGATCAAGAGCAAAATATTTAGCTATTAGAATGTATTTATCCTCGGACCCTTTTTTATTACATTTATTTTTCATTCTGTTTGAAAGGCTTTCTCTCAGACCCGGACCTTTAATGTCTTACAAAAGAGCTACAAAAGAAGGCGTTGCGGCTTCAATAGCCCATCATTGTCTTTGTTTACGAACACAATGCATACATCCTAAGCCTCGCTTTAGAAATAACGCGATAACCCGTGTTACATTTGATTATCGGCAATTGTGCAAGTTGGATATTTAAGGATATTTAGGTTCAAAGAAATACAAAAGGTTATAACAATATATTCAGAACTTTTTAAATACATCTTGTATAAAACAGAGTGAAACTGAATTGACAATTTAAATGTTGCCATTATCAGATTAACCAATCAACTTGAATATTTCAATGATTTCTTATAACTGCCAAGTATGTACACATGACTCATACATACATACATACATACATACATACATACATACATACATACATACATACATACATACATACATACATACATATGCTAAAATAGGATTTCCATCTGGGTAAATAAATTTATCTACAACGAAAGCTACATGTGGCTTTTTATTACATATTTTTTTGTTATTGTGTGTGAGAATTGTTGTTTATATATAATCCATGCTACATAAACTCAAGGACCATTGTAAAAATCATTATATTACCTATGTACACTCTACCTTTTGTATTCATGCTTGCTTCCATAGACAAATAAACGAATGAATGAATCGATCACTCAATTAAGAAACGAGTGAATGAATGAATGAGCAAGAAACGAAGAAACATAGGGAAAACAATGAAACCAAAATGAATTAATCAGTTTAGCAGATACTAGTACATCAAATGAACCAAATAAAATGGTGGTGAATGGATGGAATTATAAATGGATATACAAATCAATGATCTTGTGAACCACGAGAGGTATTTAAAAAGTTCTGAATATTATTACGCTGTACAGCAAAGTTCTTTATTACTGAACAACACGTCAGTGCATCCCCTCAAAGTAACCCCCATGCACCTCTAAACACTTTATCAGCCTGGTTATCCAGTTATTAAACGCCAGTTTGTATTAACTTTTTGGTATATTGTTCACACACTGGAAAACTGTAATTCCAGCCACATGGCGGCTTTCATATTGCCGGCTTCTCAGCGAATCGTTGATAAAGTATTCAGCCAAAAATTACTTGGAGCTACATCAGGGCTTAATGGAGAATGTGGCAACGTTTGGAGTCTGTGCTCCTTCAGGAAATCTCTCATAACGGAGGATTTATGCGCGGGTGTGTTGTAATTGAGTAGATGGATACCTCGGATACCGCGGACGGGTGGTTCCGTAGTGTTCCACAACTTTTGGCAACACTTTGGAGGCACAAAAATGTTCAGTGACAATAACAGAGTGAGACACAGATACCTGGACGACCGGGCCTTTTGTATTGAAAAATAATACGTATCAAACTCCATTGACAGACAGACTACATCGAGGGATTTGTGGTCTCTGCTTGTTTTCTCCGATCCAGACTTTATTAGTTTCTCTTTAGTCGGGTTCAAAAACGTTAATCCATGTTTCATCACTTATGGAAATCTCATTCAAACGTCTCTGGTCACTCTTTTTATATTTGGCGAGTAGTTGTTTGGCGATTTCAACCTGAGTCTCATAATTTGATCAGCGGTCAACAAATGCGGGATCCATCTTGCACAAACCTTTGTGGACTGGAAATGATTCTTCAGTGTATTACAAAACAGCAGACGAATTAATCCCCGAGATAACAGGAATATTTTCCACTGTGTATCGAGGATCTTCATCTATTTCCCCCTTCACAATAGCCACTTCCCTCTCACCAATCGCAGACAACGGTCTTCCAGAACGTGGGTCATCTTCGATGGATTCGCGACAATCTTTTTAAAACAACGAAACCACCTCAAAATATTACGATATTACAGAGTATTACATCTGTAAACTATATCCAAGTCTGCCTTGATATCAATCAGAGAGTACCTTAAGAGCACCTGGATTTGACAGTATACTTTTTGCTCAGTAGTAGAATTGTTCCACTTTCTCTGACATTTTTCCGTCACTTTGATTTACCTATGTTGCGCCACGCGCATGTATCTGCAGGTGTTCGGTGTGCTGTGCGAGCAGCGGTATACCATTTTATAGAACATTATTTTATATATCGATCGGCATTAAATGTATTGACAGGTTCAAAGAAATAAAAAAGTTATAACAAAATATTCATAACTTTTTACATACCCCTCGTATGAAACAGAGTGAAACTGAATTGATAATTTAAATGTTGCCATTATCAGATCAACCAATCAGCTTGAATATATCAATGATTTATTATAACTGCCAAGTATGTACAAATGACTGATAGCTTTTTCATACAGGTCCTCTAGAAGTGCACTAGAAGTTCACTACCGGGTGTACTATTATTTAAAAAGAAGTTAATTCCTGATGCACCGTGATGTGAATTCCTTTTTAAACGTTGTGCACAATAAGTTCATTATGTGTCAAGTTTAGTCTTCAGTGTACTGTACATATATACATACGTACGTACATACATGCCAACCAAGTCAGTAATCATTTTAATTCCTTTAACTTCCTATAACTCTATCAGCAATGATAGAAATATGATAGTAACATAACAGATTTAAATGATGCTATTGATACTACATCTACTACTACTACAACTACTACTACTACTAATAATAATAGTAATAATAATTATAATTATAATCCTCCTCCTCCTCCTCCTCGTCATCATCATCTTCAGAAGATGAAAAAGAAGAAGAATTTCTGTTTTTAAAATCGGGGGAAAAAACACGATCCCAGCTGGGTTCTTTTCCGCCTTCCACTTAAAGTATCAAATGATCAAATGATGCTCGTTCTGAACACAGAGAGAGAGAGAGAGAGAGAGAGAGAGAGAGAGAGAGAGAGAGAGAGAGAGAGAGAGAGAGAGAATTATTGTATTGAGGTTATTGTATTGAGGATACATTAATTTCTCAAACTTATTTTTGATCTTTAAAAAGCCTAGCATGTGCCTAGCATGTGCTGAAGAATGGTGTTAAACCCACAAAACAAAACAAATCTGCTGATTCCATCGAATTCAAGATGACCAAACACTATATCTTGAGGATTCTCCTATCGATGTGCAATTCGTCTTTCGAGTTCGACGATGACAAGGACATCACTAACTGGTTTGGTTTATGTGAGCACGTGAGTGGCTATAAAGGGCAATTGCTGCTCTGAACTGTCTGTGGAACATAGGACAACAGATGCCGCTTGGGGTTGCTTGATCAATAGAGGCATGCTGCAGTTCCGATATTTACACTGCTCGCGCTTCTGCAAGTCCCCTCAGCACTTAGGTGGAACGATCCTGTACGAGATCTTCCCAAAACTCAGAGTAAATGCTGAAATGTGTCAAGGATGACTTTAGGGAGTCTTTGAAGCGTTTCTTCTGACCTCACTGAGATCGTTTTCGCTCTTTCAGCTTGCCTTAGAAGATCTTCTTTGGTAATCGCTCGTCTAACGTCCTGGTGACGTGGCCTGCCCATCTCATCTGTGATTTCATCAGGAGAGTGTGGATGTCTGGAATGCCTGCCCGTGTGACAACCTCAGCGTCAGGGACATTGTCCTGCCGTCTTATCCTCATCAGTTACCTCAGGCAGCCGATTCGAAAATGGTTAAGCTTCTTGGCATAGCGTCTGAACACCGTCCAGGTTGTGCATGCATACAGTGGGGTCGGCAACACAATGGCTTTGTAGACCTTCAGTTTTGCTTGCAGACTGATGCTTATGCACTCACTCAATACAGATGCATAGTCTTCCAAAGGCCACACTTACTTTGGTAAATTTTGCATTAGCTTCGTCATCAATGTAGACTGCACGTGACAGTGTACCGCCGAGGTAGGTGGAATTGTTCACTGCCTGGAGAGTTTGTCCATTCCCTGTGATGGTAGGCTCTACGCAAGGCTTTCTTGTTGCAGGTTGGTGCATCACCTCTGTCTATTTGATATTCATTGTGAGACCACAATTGTCATGGAGATTATGAATACGTGGTCAATCCAGCATTCTGGTCTTCGTCACTCGGACATCTTGGCTGTCTCTTCTTCTGACGATGACATAGTCATTGGGATGCCAGTGCTTGGAGCACCGGTGCATGCAAAACATCTTGTTGTGGTTTGGCAGGCGGAAGACTGTGTTGATGATTAGGAGATCGTGTTCAGTGCATTTCTTGAGTAGGATTGAAGTCACCAAGTATAATGAGCTTGTCTGCCATTGGTACTTCTGCGATAAGATACTCCAGGCAGTATGAATCTCATTTGCATTAGTCTGTAATTCACGCCCTTTGAGAGATTTGTGAGATTGCTGAATAGCTGTGATTTTATGGCAAACTCAACGCCCGCTTCACGTCGCTCTTCTTTTCTTCGGCCACTCCAGAAGAAGGTGTAGCGGGCTCCTGCTTCAGTGAGTGATCCTTCCTCAGCTAGGCGAGTTTCACTCCGGAGTGCTATCTGGATGTTCAATCGGGCCATTTCTCTACCAACTAAAGCTGGTCTTCTGCATGGACTATCGTACGGACACTTCAGACACCGATGGTGAGTGACGTCACTTTCGTCTTCTTGTTAGATAGTCGAAAGCTAAGGTGGGATCCCCATCAACCGCGGAATGCCGATCAGGGTTAAAGTGAAGCGGGGAATGTTTAGGGCACCTTTTCTAGCCACTTCCTCATGCTACGGAGGTAAGCAGTATGATCGTAAATATGGCTATTCTGCCAAGTTTCACTGCTGCTTCAGTCTAGTGAATTCGACCCTATGCCCTGAGCCACCAGTGCGCAGGTCTGTAGGTACAGATCCCACTGTATCCACACCAGCTGCTTTGCCGCGCGCCCATCGCCAAGGTATGGAGGGAGTGGGGTAATGTCATAACTTGCGCTTGAGTTGGATTTAAGTGAGGGAATGTTTCCCAGAGTCACCCTCAATCTCTCGTCCAGGCCTGTCAGAATCTAGTGGCATGACAATATCGAAACGTCTTGTTCTATCATTACTTTTGTGGAGGAGAACACATTTTTAGATCTTATTTTTGGCCGTTAACTAGCTTCCCTTCTATATATTAGATACCTCGGGAACAAATGTCAAAAAGCCCCGGATTTAATATGAGTCGTGGCAAACAAATTCGTGAGTAGATCGGAAGGTCTTACTCCGGGTATGCAGGACCTGACTAAGATCTAAACTTGACTATGGCTCGATTGCGCACGGATCAGCGTGAAAATCTTACCTGCACATGCTTGATCCAACACACAATCAGGGATTTAGACTTTGCCGGGGAGCATTTAGAACTCCCCATTCAAAAAGCCGGGGAGCATTTAAAACTCCCCATTCAAAAAGCCACTATGTTGAGGCAAATGAACCATCATTTTATCTCAGACGATCGAAACTGGCTCTTCAGTATACTTCCAAAGTATCCTCTAATTCATCTCATTCCGCATACGATGTAGTATTTAGTTCCAAATAACGGAATGTATACTCTCAACACGATGTAGTATTTAGTTCCAAATAACGGAATGTATACTCTCAACACGATGTAGTATTTAGTTCCAAATAACGGAATGTATACTCTCAACACGATGTAGTATTTAGTTCCAAATAACGGAATGTATACTCTCAACACGATGTAGTATTTAGTTCCAAATAACGGAATGTATACTCTCAACACGATGTAGTATTTAGTTCCAAATAACGGAATGTATACTCTCAACACGATGTAGTATTTAGTCCCAAATACCGGAATGTATACTCTCAACACGATGTAGTATTTAGTCCCAAATAACGGAATGTATACTCTCAACACGATGTAGTATTTAGTCCCAAATACCGAAATGTATACTCTCAGAAACCAAATTTCATTCCACCTTTTGGCATATCAATTCTTTTTCACATAGAAACAGTAGCAATCAATGTTGGAATAACCCAAAATTATATGTTCCCAAATCACCTTTTTAGTTATCAAACCCGTCAAAGTACAATGTCTGATCTTTGCCAATTCAAAAGGTCCTCAACACATTCTCTCATTTAGTATAGAAAATTCGATGTAATCAGAACCTCCTGTCGTAGCCATACGTATATGTATATTGACGTCGTAGCCATACGTATATGTATATTGACGCTTTAAACGATGAAAATATTTGAACTATACTGAAACCTCTTATAAATAAATTTCATCGTCTTTTCGGATTCCCTTTCCGCACTGAAATCCTTACAAGACTTTAATTTTTGGAAACCGTTAATATCCCAGAACTTACAGAAACATGATTTGCTTTTACAATCTGAAAAAAGTATTCTGTGCTGTTGGCTTCGTAGTCATATTGGCTAAAGCTAATAAATTGATCTTTTGCCCAAACAGCACGTATGTCATAGAGATTTTCGCGTCTATGACAACAACAACAACAACAACAACAACAAAAATGAACACAAATTTACATTAGCTAGCAATAATACAGTGAATATGTATTCTAGCTATTTGCATGCTATAAACATCGAAGTAAACAAAGAACTGGAGACAAATTTCGTATAAGGTGTATGCATTGTGAACTAACTATTGTAGCCTACTTCATAAATAGACAATGGAAACAAATTATCATCAGTTACCAGCTGCATCAATCACTTGCAACGAATTTCAACATAAGGTTCATCGTTGGACCAATTCTCAAAACTTTCTACTCAGGGACTCGTGTAACAAAAAACAACATGCAATTTCTAGAGGAATGGGGGCAAAATTACTCACAGTGATAACTAAATGATACGAACTTTCTAATTAATGCTAAGAATTAACCTACTTCTAAGATACTGAGATGCTGGTTATGTACAAAATATGATTCTTATTATGAACCACCCATCAAAGTGGATTATTTTCAAGTACTAACCTTGCACTGAACAACTTTTTAGCGTGGAATAAGAATTGAATAGTTTCCACAAAACCACATGCTTTCTCGGTCTTTTGATGCTAGCTATGTTATGACAGAAAGATTTTGTTGGATGCTTTATCTTATGAATATGGATGGACAATATTTCCTTACAATGCGTTTACATTCCTTGCACACCCTATTCCGCATGTATAGCATGGATATGTCATACGCAGGAGACCAAGAAGTTGAAATGTCCAATATAAATCATATGGTACAGAAGAAAGCATGCAGAAACACTTCCTTTATTAGCTACAATGACGTTATCACAAGACGTAGAATAGTTTTGATTTTCATGGATCCTAGTCCGAAAACTATCGTCGTTAAAATTTTCGCTGGTGTCTTTTCCAAAATTTCACAGTGTGATTGAGTGTGACTTTGTTCGCTTGTTATTGCAGTGATATCATTCGTCATCGAATGGCACGGGCTGTCATTGTTCTAAAATTACTTGAAGTACAAAACAACTCATGTTTACAAAACTCGATGGCGTTTCTGTCCAATACTTACCATGTGGACGTGTTTGATTTTCGTGTAACTCATTCTGGGGATGAATGCAATTTTCTGTTTGAATATATTTTGCATGTTCCATGATATCCTTCTTGTGGTCATAGAGACTCAATAGTATTAACCTCTGTCCTCAGCATAATGTCCAGCATAAGCACGGGTATGTCACTGTCATATGCATCAGATGGTGACAAAATACTCGTGACGTCTATTCTAAGGGTTGAGAGAACCAGAACCTTGCCATTGAACCAAACACTCCTTGTCTGGGGCGTAAACGCAACCTTTCATCCCATCTGCACGTTAGCTTACAGCTGATGGCATTATATATAGTATATGCAAACTCTTGACAATGTGTATCCGTACATAGCTAAATTTTCGATTGTTTTATTTGCTGTACTTCTTTTATACCTCTTATTGTGACAGGATTCAGTTTTAAGACACGCCATTGGTGAATATATCTGACACTTTCGTTAACAAAATTAAAAGAAAAAAACATCTATAGGAACGTCTGACAATGTTTCGTACCGCTACATATATGCACTTGATGAAACAATTGAGAATGCAATTGACGCACCGTGCGGACATGCGGATAGAATGCTTTTGAAGGATGTACTATGACTAAGAAACTGCAGTGGTTTAAACATTTGAAACGGTATATCTTCAGAATAAAATATGTCATCAAAAATTCTATTTTTTCAAAGGTAAATAGTGTAATTTAAAGAATTTTTCCAGCAAGGTCAGTAGATCAACTTGTGTAATGTGCAGTACAACCAATCCTCGTAAACTTCGATTGTTTCCTAGCGGTGCCACATTGAATGTGAAAATCGTCAATACTTGTAAAGAAAATTAACTGAAAAATTATACTAAACTGTCGTCTTAAGCAGAGATGTGGAAATATATCATTTGAATTGAAAGGGTAGTTCTTGCATCACAGACATCCACATGCATGTTCGTTAACATGGTTACTGATTTTGTAAACGTGTACAAACAGTAAACAAAACTATGCCGTTTTACACGTGTAAACGTTGCAGCCTTACTTGGGCGCCTTATGTTCCATCATGACTTATCTCGTTATGTATGAATCCCATTCTCTTTCCATAAAATTTAAAAGTTAGTACCATCCATTGAATATGGGATTTATGTAAATGGGATGTAGCGTTTGAGCTGATAGATGTATTACAAAGGGTCTCAAATGGTTGACGTTGGCTGACAATGGACAATTTCCATCAGGAAGGGGGTCTATGCTAACACGAATGGCATAGCTATTAAATGCGGTGAAAAATTCTCCTCATGTGTCATTGAAGTATATATCTTCAATGCATTGCTTCATTTTGCCTCTTTATTATCAGTGAGTTTTGTAGCTTTTTCCTTGTACAGTGTAACACCTGTGACATCCTCCTCAGAGTATCATTTGTCTGCAGTACACGATGAATTTGTTGTCACATGTTGTGTCGATGTAAATCAAGGTTCCTTTTATCCACAGTACCTTATAATACGTTTGGTTTTCGTGGTGCGCTGTTTGGTGCTAAAAACACGAACAAACGCTTCTTCTTTCAGATTATAAAAAGTTGGACGAAACTTTTCTGAAGCCTTGATCTTAATTGCTCATCACACATCGTACAGTTTATTTGGCAGAAACATTCCGCAGTGTGTTTTTAAAAGATTTTAAAGGTGTAATTCTTAAAGAGTTTCCATAGTACTAGAAAACACAGTTGGCAATTTTGGAAAGCGTTCTCATGATCACATCAACCAAAATCCATTTCAAAATATTTCTATCCACGTACCGCATTTGGATCGAGGTTCAATTGCTACCTGTATGACGGTAATTTTCTTACCCAGTCTTCCCCCACTCTTCCTAGGACTCTAAGATCATACCGCATTTTGTCTTTTAAAACCCTATGAGATCGTTCCAGTTTGTGATACGGTCGGGGGGTTATAACTTTCACACGTTCATTATTGTGAATATTCTTTTAACTTTTCCCTGAAACTCCTGTCCATTATCATATTCAATGACTTCAGACCAATCATAATGATTGTACATATTTGCGGTTGTTCCAGCAAATTGTTTAACAAAAAAGTGTACTTTTGCTCCTCAGGGGTTTAAGCAATACGAATCAAGAAAACACGTCTGTGTGTTCAATATGTCAACAAGTATTTATATTTTTCTACCCCATTTTTAACTGCTTGCTTCGTCATCTCCGTTAATTATATCTGATGACGTTTGTGACCTTTTCCTACTCTTACAGAATCTCGCCCTTAGTAATTGGTGTTTACGACTCGTAGATTAGATTTTAAGTTTCTCCCTGTCATACACTGAAAGTAGTTTTAGCTTTAGTTTGTGTCCGATTCTACGTGCACTGTAGCCTTTGGATTGCTTGAAACGTTTAATGACCACATGTTTCACTTTATTTGTTTCATAAAAACAGGCTTAAGCTCAAAGATAAGTGGTATTCAGTCCCTCTTCAAGGTAATGCGGACATTCAGTCAATGTCCAAGGCAATGTGCTATCTGTTTCGACAGTCATTAATGATGGTATTTTTTCCTACCTTGACCGCTCCGGCACGGGTTCTTAGAAACGCTTTTGCAGAAGCTGCACAATCGTTTTGTACGCATTCTAAGTGAAAGCACATAACATCCTTTGCAAAGTACATTTAACAGTCATATACATATGCAGCAGACACGTACATTCACCCGTCCCTGTCATTTTTAGGGTGCATCCTGAAAAATGACAACGGCGGGCGAATGTATGTGTCCGAAACTATCGGTACATTGGTGGTACATCGGTACATTGGTGGTACATACTCATTTTTCCGATTACAAATAAATAACACCCTTACTCTTCTATTATTAAATGAAACTGAGAAATTGTTGTTCCTTTATATTGTAGATTACTTATTACATAGACCCTTCTTTATTTATGAATGTGCTCATTCAACTCAATAATTGTGTTGTCTTTTTTATTTTATTTTTTTATTTTTATTTTTAATTTTTCCTTTTCTTTTTTGGGAAGTCTCGGTTTGTTAGTGAGCAGAGGAAACGTTTGCTAATTACCCATCTGATATTTCTTGAAAATACTCAGATACGAAACACAAAAGCCGCGAACCCATTCAAAAGTTAACAACTCTTCTTCAACCGTAACGGCCCAGAACATGCTAAGTCCGAAAACATTAACCTTAAGATAAATGGTGAGTCCTATACCGGCAAAGACACTTACTCTCGAACTTGCTACCGATACTCGAATGAGAGTTTCTATAAGAAAAAGAAAAAGATTCCCCTAAACTGGGACCATTTTCCTTTTCCCCATAAAAATACTCTTTTTCCATGACTTACTGAATATTAACGGAAATTACTGTCTTTTGTCCCTGAAAAGATGGAAATAAAAAGAGAAATATGTCCATTCAATCCTTTGCTGCTACAACGCGCTTACTAAACCCAGTTTAAAAAGTAGTACTCCTGTCATATTTTCATGAGCATTGTAACAAGTTTGGAGTCAAGTGTTAATTTACACCTCTTCATCTGGAACAAATTTTCTTTTGACCTAACATATTGAATCAAATCTCGGCTCTTATTGGTTGAGAAACATAGATATTAACAGTACCACAAGGTTAATGAAGAAAACGAGTCACCGAAAATTTGCATAAATTTCCAATGTCTTGCACTTTGGTACCACTCCTTAGGGAATCCAATTTTATTGTTTTGAATTTAAAAATTCAAGGAACTGTTTGTGTCGTGTAGTTTCCTTCATGTGTAGCAGTGTAAAATTCAAGGAACTGTCTGTGTCGTGTTGTTTCCTTCATGTGTAGCAGTGTAAAATTCAAGGAACTGTCGGTGTCGTGTAGTTTCCTTCATGTGTAGCAGTGTAAAATTCAAGGAACTGTCGGTGTCGTGTAGTTTCCTTCATGTGTAGCAGTGTAAAATTCAAGGAACTGTCGGTGTCGTGTAGTTTCCTTCATGTGTAGCAGTATACGCCAGAGAGTACTACTCCTTAAATTATAAGGGTCTATTTATTTCTATAAAAAAAAAAAATATTACCGTCTATACTCGCATATAATTGAGATCCATATGCAAACAACATAAACCCTGATCTACCGTCGGATAATGCGCCGGCAGATCAGGGTCTATGTTGTTTGTTCTACTAGTTATTCCTTACAAACTGTATAGACCCAGATCTGCGGGCGCATTATGCAGTTTGCAGTTGGTATCGACTTATACGCGAGTATATACGGCAGATTTATTTGAACCTCTTAGTAAGGTATGTTTGATACATATGCGTATCTAAACACCCATTCATCGACGTACTTTTTAGATAGAACGATTCCGAAGATGGTTGGGTGGGTGAGTGGGTAGATATATATAGATGGATGAGTAGGTAGGTATGTAATGTAGGTAGGTAAGTAATGGATATGGACATACATAGTTCTATATTAACACAAACAGACCGACAGGCTGACGGATGGACAGATGGATAAACGAAATAAATTGTCATTCAGAATTAGAAGGAAAACAAAATATGCAATCAATATGAAAGCATGTATATCCTTTTTTTAAACTGTCGGGCATTAATGAAAAGAGTGTTCCATTTGTAGAAGCTACTGAGATAAATTTCTTTGTGTCGAGATAATACCAAATACACTGTACCAGTTAAAATACACAGTGATTCTACTGAAATGTTATAAACTCTCTCTCTCTCTCTCTCTCTCTCTCTCTCTCTCTCTCTCTCTCTCTCTCTCTCTCTCTCTCTCCAGTAATTGCACTGCATTTGTAGCAGTTTAGATTGTTTGTTTGCATCAGTAAAGATTTTTAATTTTTTAATATTCTCTATGTCGAATATTGTACATACATATCTTTTACATAGAAAATCCATTTTAAAGAATATCCATATAGTTAAGGCATCTTATTATGCTGTTTTAATATTCATGTTGTCAGAGTGTTATTCAACTTTAAGGATTTCGTAAAGGATTATTTATAAGATAGTTACACCAAAAGAACGTACACGACATATATTATATGCAATTTCATTTAAAAGGAAACATAACTGCATGTAACTAAAAAAATCCTACAAAATGAATAGAAACGTTTTTTTTTTTTAAACAAAAATAGAAATTGATAAATAAACATTTAAGCTCTCAGTTTGGGACACATCTGCGACAAGGAGAGACTGCCAAACTCAGATCAATAATAGAGTAATATCTGTTAAGTTATATGCTATGGCCTCACCGTTGAGATCTACGATCTTCCTCATTTATCCTTTACTACATTTTGGTTTTTTTGCCCCTTTCTCAAATTCAAGTCTACTACACTTAGCTTTAGGTTTATTACATGTAGTGTTATTGCACTTCGCGTTAATTTTGTAAAATTTTTCCGTTATATTAAATTATATTACATTTAGCGTGAAGTTTTATTACATTTAACGTTTTTATTAGTTGCGGTATCTTAACAATCATAATTGGTATATGCGTCCAAAATAATTGGTTGTCCATACGGAATAGACAATAACTTTGAATATTCCATTCTAATAATAGCAACATGTGCTTTCTGTGGGTGAATTAGTGTAATAAATAAAAGACCAAGTTCCACCTATCCACCACCATTTGTTATTCAAGCGTTGTTTATTCAGTATTCCAATGAACCTCTGCTCACTTTCAAGTCGTTTTTTTTTTTAATTTATTGCATAATATATATTATTGGGGCGTTAAGTCTGAGAGAGTATAATTTTATCATGCCCAGGAATGGAAGCTAAGTGCCTTTCCCAAGGCGGGTGGCCGAGTGGTCTAAGGCGCTCGCCTTTACAGATCACTGACATCTCACCTCTCCTCGTGGGTTCGAGTCTCGACTCGGCCAACGTGGGTATGTGACAACGCTTGCCAGCAACATCCCGTGGGTCGGTGGTTCCTCCACCAAATATACTGGCTGCCATGTATCATGTGCTGCAAAATGGCGTAAAACCCATAACAACTAACAACCTTTCCCAAGGACACAATGAGGCAGCCGACCCGTTCTGGGCTGGTATGGAACCAGAGACCTTTGGATTACAAGTCCAACGCTCCACCAACTGAGCTACCGCGGTTCCCTTCGACAGACTATAAAGTGGCCTTGCTAAGTGTTGGTCTATTGCCTTGACCAGTTCTAGCACTTAACCGTCTTGGAAAAAAATTTCATAAAGTATTCATTCTGCACCAAAATCACTTTGTAATAAAGTTGTTACAATTTCCAAAAGAAACGTATAGAACAAGAAGAATGAAAATCAATTGTACTTTGTGAATGAGAGAAAAGATAGAAAAAGAAGGAAATTAATACAAAGAGAGTTCTATATCGACAATACTACTTCCTCGTGGAACAAATCAGCGTGTGCACGATGTTCATCAGTTTTGTATAAGCATATTTTTTTATTTCTTTTTCAAATCAATTACGAACATGGACGTAAATATGATATTCGAGAAAAACTACTGGGTGAATCTCATGGGATTTTTCAATAAATTTATATACGGCTTAAAAATACGAATATTTACTTCATATGATAGCTATAAATCCCTATTTTAGATTGTATCTCGAGTTATGTTACATAGGAGCTTAGAATGATAACTATAAATCCCTATTTTAGATAGTATCTCAAGTTAAGTTACATAGGGGCTTAGAATGATAACTATAAATCCCTATTTTAGATTGTATCTCAAGTTAAGTTACATAGGGGCTTAGAATGATAACTATAAATCCCTATTTTAGATTGTATCTCAAGTTAAGTTACATAGGGGTTTAGAGTTTTGGAATATCTGAAGACGTTTTTCGCAGTAGTAGTATTATTGTTTGTTTGTTTTATTTTTTATGAGTGTTTTCTTTATAGGAAATATTACCGGTAAAGTGAACTACAATTTGTCCGAAGTCGAGAGTTAAACAAATCTGGAGTTTCCTTGTGACCAGTAGTATTGCATATTTGACATGATTATCATGTACGTTGAAAAGACCACGTTCTTTGTTCCAAGTTAATTTGTAACTGAACTTTAATGGACCTACCTAGCCTCGGCTAACACTAACTTCCTAGATTACAAATACACACCTTGTTTTTTTTTTTTTTTTACATGCCCAACTAAACATGAAACGTACACAATTATCTTTGATCAGATAGAAGAGGTCACCCACCATTGAATGTCTTTGACCTAAGCCCTCCTATTTCCATTAAGTTGTAGCCATGACACAACAATTAACCTAATTACTATAACCTATTCCATAATAGTTCTCCTTGGAGCTAATGTTGTATGTTGATATATACAATGACCTGAAATACTTTTTTTAAAATTTGACATTGATACTTTCTCTGCATTTAGTAATTATCCTTGAAATTTAATATACATCAACTTTATTTTTAAAAAAAACAACCAAAAAAAAAAACATACAAGCCAATCAATCACACAGGTAAATGTGTGTATCGTTCTTTTGTCGGGTATAAGATCTGGACTCGCTTCACGGCAACTGTTATATTACTTGTGTTGAATTCGGATTTGACAAGTTCATACTCAGGCATACACCATGTTAACACCAGGACTCTCTCACTGGGCTGATATTCTGGTAGTTGTTTTATATTTTGTACTTGTGACAGGAGTAGCCATTTGGGTAAGTATTTTATATTCACATTTTCTCTATTTTTTTATTTATCTTGGTTAATGTAATTTTATCACACAGTAGCAATACGCAATTTACAACAATCAAGTTCGAACGGGCAGGGTCTAAAACATCGGTACACGCAATTTTGCGAAGCAATCTAGTAAAATGGTTTATCGAATTTTAGAAAATAGATACAGGTTTTATCCGTCTAAACGATATAAAATGTGACAAATAAGCTATTTTGGTGTTTTCAAGAGACATGAAGAGGCCATAAAATTGTGATTTTACAGAATGCATTGAACTTACATCGGTGTATTGGAGCTTCTAAGTCACTATATGCATTTCTTAAGGAGGCGAGAGAGGTGGTGTGGGGTGGGTGTGTAATACAATAGTTTGGATAGGGATATGCCGCCCAGGGTCACAGAAAGGTACCTCGTCGTGTATTAGAGGTATTTTCTGCATAATCTCAATCATGTACAGGCCATTCAGTTTAGTTTATAGGAAAAAGTACTCGATAAACATATTTGACCATGAAGTGTACATGGGAAATTCTCAAATCTTGTCCATGGTGATAATCAGATCACGCCTGTGAGGTGATAAACCAGAAGCAATCAATTAAGGACATTTTCAAGTATTGATAATCTGAAATAATCACCCAATCCATACAATGTATTTAGAATTCAAGGAAATGACACCTATTCATATACCACTATACTTGGAATATGGACCCAAATGGGCGGAATATTCCCAGATACCAGCATTTAGGATGTTAATGTCCACCCTCGGGTCATGAACCATAAAATAATCCTCAAGTGTTTCTCAGCATTAGAATTTATTCTTGATATCTATAAACGTTATGTTATAGGTTGAGATCATGTCAAGCGCTGTGATTCAAATGTGTGCCAGAATTGTTCTAGATTACACTAAACTGAATAAACCTCGCGTGATCTAAGCCCATTTTAGTGACGTATATTGTTTTAAATGATACAGATGCAACTAGAAACTTTGTTGAGAATCCATCTATCTGACTGGATTCAGTCTAGACTTATATTTGACCAACCACACTCTGGAGTCTAGACACAGACTTTAAGACATTTTGATATATTGACGAGGTCAGGGTCAATTGGATGCGGTCACGTGCCGTTTGTTTTCTCCGTGTAATTTACAGTTTCTAGCAACTTTAAAACAATGCTGCATGAGAGATTACATGACCAGTAGATACAAGACAAGACAAGACAAGGGTTTATTTACTTCCGTTAGCCTAATTGGGCTATGAAGATACAAACTCATTACATAAGTAGCAGTTAGTGCAATACAAGAACATGGTTACAGTGATGTACATTGAAAATACATCTTCTGAAGGAAAAATAAATAACTGTATTAAAAGAGTGAAAATCATGTACAATCAATGCTTTCATTCACGCAAACATACTTACAAAGCACAGTCCCCCTAATCACACACACACACATGCACGCACACACACACACATGCACGCACACACACACACACACACACATGCACGCACACATTCTTCTATTCCAGAGGATTGGGAGACAGATTCATCTGAAAACCAAAAAATCAGATATATTCGTTTTGTAATAATAATAATAATAATAATAATAATAATATTAATAATAATAACAACAATCATCATCATCGTTGTCAGTGTCTTCATCATCATCATCATCCTCATGAAACATAAGTTGTTTAGATATATAATATTATTTCTCAGTTCAAAAGCCTTAAATATCTACAAACTTACGTTGCGCAGAATTGTAATATTTTATAATAATAATAATAATATACTTTACTTACCCAGGGTGACAAAAAATAGCTAACAGCTAGTTTACATTATGGCTCTGCAATTAAAACAAATTTACATGTAATTAGTAAAGAATCTGCATGGTTAACATCTACTGCATAAACGAATACAAATATAACAGAAGTTTATACAAATTATACAAGGTTAACGTACTGTTATCACGTAGATATACCGCAGCTACCACGTACAAAATGTTATTTTATCATAAAATCAGAATTGCTCATAAAAATATTGGTAGAGGAATAATTTCGTAAAAGCTCAAACATAAGGTGCTTGTTTAATATCATGCTACAAACTGTTCAATAAAACTGTACCGGCGTAAGCAAAAGATTTCTTAAAATACTCTGTCCGAACTTTCGGTATAAATCATTGTTTTCACTCGACTGTGTACTCCTTTTGCTAATGTTCCATACAAATTTAAAAACATTAAGATACTCTGGTACTAAATTATTTAAGACCTGGAAAATAATTACAGCTTTTCTAAATATAATATAATCCTTAATTGGCATCTATCAAAGGGCGTTGAAAAGAGACAATGTAGATGTTAAAATATCTTTGACATTTAAAATCACCATGGCTGCTCTTTTCTATAAACTGTATAGTATCTGCATGTAACAGGAATAACGGGATTCTCCGCACACAGTATAGCAGTAGATAAAATGTGGAATAACAACTGTATTGTACACTTTTATGATCAACTGATCTGACATAAAACCTCCAACCCTTTTTTTAAATTCCTATTTTCTTATATACCTTTATAAAGAGTGTTTCAAAGGGGTTGGGCCAAGATAAAGTATTATCAATAAGGATACCTAAATGTTTTGGCACGTTTAAGAGTTGAAAATGTTGTGCCATTTACTTGTAAGTACAATTCTCTACATTTGGTTGCTCGTTGTGCTGAGCAGATAACCATTAACTGGGCTTTCTGTAAATTTAAGCTAAATTTATTGTCATACATGCATTTCATAACATATTGCAATTCTTCATATTCTTCCATTCAATTTATGAATACAAGTATCAGTCAATCTCTGTTTGATAGTATCCAGCAATCTGTCAGTATTACCTACCCCTTGACTTGGGTTATCTTTGTTTGACAGTATCCAGAAATCTATCAGCATTACCTATCCCTTGACTTCTGTTATCTTTGTGTGATAGTACGCAGAAATCTGTCAGTATTACCTACCCCTTGACTTGGGTTATCATATCAATAACATTTTTGGAACGTAAAAGTTCAATATTTAAACATATTCGATCTTTTCCAGTAATAGTTATATATGTATTTAATTCTTAAATCTTTTATACAAGTGACACTCTAAAGTGAAATGTTACTAATCCTCCAGTGTGTTGCATATGGAACATAGTATTAAATTGGTTTGTACTGTTTTGCATCCTACCAGCCTCAATGTCCAGTCTATGTGATGACACTCGTGATCGATTTTATAGTACTGTACTGTTTTGCATCCTACCAGCCTCAATCTCCAGTCTTTGTGATGACACTCGTGATCGATCTTATAGTTCTTCAAAGTTTTAAAATGTGAAACATTATCAAGATACAATTTTTGGCTGAAATGAAGCAATATTTAAGTAACATGAAGCAATATTTAAGTAACATGAAGCAATATTTAAGTAATATGAAGCAATATTTAAGTAACATGAAGCAATATTTAAGTAATATGAAGCAATATTTAAGTAACATGAAGCAATATTTAAGTAATATGAAGCAATATTTAAGTAACATGAAGCAATATTTAAGTAATATGAGGCAATATTTAAGTAACATGAAGCAATACTTAAGTAATATTAAGCAATATTTAAGTAACATGAAGCAATATTTAAGTAACAAGAAGCTCCGTAATATTTCCACTGAGTTTGTGAATAAAATTATCAGTCAATCTTGTTTGAAAGTACCTAGAAATATATCAATATTACCTACCCCTTGATGGATCCAAACTTCATAGAATCCAAGTCTAAACAACATGTCTCTAGCTAAATAAGATCAGTTTACCTTATATGGTAACCTTACCAAATCGTCCAGATTCATACTATACATTTATCTTATGTACTTTTTATCTTAATAAGTCAGAATCTTAAACTAGTACATGTATTTGATACTAATATAATATCTTATCACAACAATACATATTCCTCCAAATTCACCATAAATAAAAACTTTTTATATAAACTGTAAATGTACTCTTGAAATAATATTAGCAGGTATAAAACCCCATATCTCACTACAATAGTTCAATATTTAGCGATATTAATTTATTAAAAAGACTCATTAACTGATTTATCGTCAAAATAGTAAATTTATAAATCTATCTTTGTAATAAAATATTGTTTTACGGGTCTGGCCAGCTAATATAATATGAACTTCATCAAACGATCTGCCAGAACAATACCAAGGTATGTAAATTTGTTTACTGTTTCTTGTGTCATGTAACTATAAGTAAGCTCCATTCTTATTAGCAACATACAACCTTTTCTAAATATTACGATCTTTGTCTTAGAAATGTTCACTTTAAGTTTCTATCTATTGCAATATTTATTCAAAAGTCTAAAGCGTTTTGAAAACCAGTACGAAAACTTGAAAATATAACAATGTCAAATGCGCACAGTAAAATGAAAAGCTGTGTCATACCAAGATCAATGCAAAGAAGTATAAATTACTCTTCTAGATCATTTGCAAACATCGAAATAAGAAAGGTGACAGACACTCACCCTGCCTTACTCCAAGGATATATGAAAATTCATTACCAATCATATTATTATGCCCAACCCTGGATTTAACATTATCATATATATATATATATATATATATATATATATATATATATATATATATATATATATATATATATATATATATATATATATATAATATCCATACTATTTCACTAAGACACAATTTAATAAGTGTATGCCATAAATTACACGCGTATCTCTTATTGCATAATCAAATGATTTAGTAAAATCGATAAAAGCACGAAACATTATTTTCCTTGATTAATTGTATGTAAAATAAGTCCATTTAAAATAAAAACATTATTAACAATACTCCATAAATATCGTTTTAAGCACAGTCATTTACATGTATTATATAATTTATTATCCGAGTAAACAACTTACGATGCAATTTAGTAAACTGTAAGTGTTAATATCATTCAAACTACCTTTAGTATGCAATGCAATCACCAGTCCCTCAGACCACATCCCATAATATTCCCTTTTAAAAATAGTATTAAACAAGCTAAGTAAAATTTTCAATATGAAATTTTTACCATAAATGAGAAAACTCGTTGGTAAATAGGCCACTACACATACAACCAGCTATACTTCCAACAGTAGACTAGGTTGGTCGGACTTCTGTTATAGTAAGAGAAACCTATAAATAGTAAACCATTTTGTCATGCGGTAACTTCTGGAAGAAAAAAGGAGTGAGGGAACCAAGAAGGCAACGAATACTATGTTCTCATCAAAATGTGTCTTCCAGACCCACAGTAATTTTCTCTCCTATGGAAATGATAAGAGGGTGGGGGTGGGGGGGGGAGGGTACTGAATGTGTTTTCTTCTGTTTCTTGCTCTCAACCCACTCCACCATACAGTTGCCAATATTTATTGATAAAGACTGCAAACATACCATTGATATGCATACCTTTGTAGCTCACAACAAAAAATGTGAAGTGCATTTATATATGCATGCATCGGTATACATAAATACTTAAGCCTTATATTTCACAAGCATGGAAAGTTCTCCGATGGCCTGACAAATCTAGTATCCTTAGCTAATAAAAGTATACATTTAATAATAAAAAGTATACAGAATTTAGATTTGCTTATTAATTGTCAGCTAAAACTGTACCGATTTTAACAAATACTTGTGAAATTTGGGAATGTATAAGATCAGATATAGTTGAACAAATTCATCTTTCTTTCCTTAGAAGTATACTGAATGTAAAAAAATGTACCCCTCTATATATGGTATACTGAATGTAAAAAAATGTACCCCTCTATATATGGTATCCTGAATGTAAAAAAATGTACCCCTCTATATATGGTATACTGAATGTCAAAAATGTACCCCACTATATATGGTATACTGAATGTCAAAAATGTACCCCTCTATATATGGTATACTGAATGTCAAAAAATGTACCCCTCTATATATGGTATACTGAATGTCCAAAAATGTACCCCTCTATATATGGTATACTTAATGTCAAAAAATGTACCCCTCTATATATGGTATACTGAATGTCAAAAAATGTACCCCTCTATATATGGTATACTGAATGTCAAAAAATGTACCCCTCTATATATGGTATACTGAATGTCCAAAAATGTACCCCTCTATATATGGTATACTGAATGTCAAAAAATGTACCCCTCTATATATGGTATACGGTGAACTTGGTCGGTTCCCCTTAATTATTAGCATTAAAACTCGCATGATAACTATTAAGTTAGATTAATTAGTGGTTATGAAGAAAAAACGTCTTATCGTATGTATTCTCCCTTATACAAACATTTTTTTTGATAATTCCTATGACAATAAATGGATACAAGAAGTAAATCTATACTAGACGATGCTGGGTTTAGCTACGTATGGAGAAATCAAAGTTTTGTGTCAGTTAAATGGTTAACAAAGTCTGTGTAAATACGACTAAAATATCAATACAGACAAGTTTGAGCAGCTAACATTAATACGTCATCTAAAGGTCTTAATTCCGGGCCATTTAAAACTAGTTTGGATTAGAAAAGATCCCTTTCTCGTTACCAAAAAATATATCTCAAAGCTTTATTAAGTTTAGAAATGCAGATCAGGTTTCTTGTTGAAACTGGTAGATGGGCTAATGTTTCCTGTAACGAAAGATATTGTGCACTCTGTCAGTCGCAATAAATAGGTGATGAATATCAATATCTTCTGTCGTGTTCTTATTTCCATGATGAAAAACAAAAATGCATACCTCATTTTTACATTTCCAGGACTAACGTTTATAAGTACAATCAGTTAATGAATACAGGTAACACACGACTCGAAAAATATTTGCAGGTTAATAGATTATGTTTTCCGAATTTTGTAGTTCCTGTTAAGCATTATATTATGATATCACATGCTACATTCATGTTTGTTTGTTTGTTTTTTGTTTTTTTTTTTGTTTTTTTTTTTTTTGTTTTTTTTTTATATACCTCATATGTTGTAACGTTTACAACCTAAGTGTAATAAAGTCTTGTCTTGTCTTGTCTTGTCGTCTAATAACTATGCCTGAAGCAATACTTAGGACAACGAACCGGTACAGTTAGAGGATGGCTGCATACGTGTCCAATTACTATGCCTGAAGCAAAACTTAGGACAACGAACCGGTACAGTTAGAGGATGGCTGCATACGTGTCCAATTACTTTGCCTGAAGCAATACTTAGGACAACGAACCGTAGAGTTAGAGGATGGGTGCATACTTGTCCAATTACTGTGCCTGAAGCAATACTTACAACCAAAGAATTGGTACAATCACATGATGAGTATCGTAACAAGGTCTCTGTGGAGTACCTACCGCCGCATGAATAGTAGAGAGATGTGAGTGCCGGTTGCTGAGGTGATTAGAGTACTGGTGTAGCAGATATACCTAAAAACCTGGCAGTCTTGCGTTAAAGATCCACACGTCGGTTTTATGTATCCACCCCACCCACCCCCCACCCCCAAAAATGTTTTAAGATCCACGTCCATAAGAAGAGTCCTTAGTGAACACACACCTGCGTGTCCTCGGGTAATTATAGCAATTAAACAGTAATTAAACTGAGGAGGGGACGTGTATTTAAAAATTATGTTAATGTTATCAGGCATTCTTCTGTAGGTTCCAGGGATAACACGTTCTGCTCTGTTTGGTGCATGTTTGTAATTCTCTTGGACCCCTGGGCCACGGTCCGGATGGTGGGGGATGTTTGGGTCGGGGATTTATTGAATAAAAAGAGTGGGGATTTGCCATTACGCGACACGGAGGTAGCTGCAGTTTACATTTATTATTTGTAAAAAAAAAAAAAATAAAGAAAAGATTTTCAGCTATTTCCATTATACTAGTACATAAGAGGGAATTACAACTGGACCTTGTTTTAAAAACAGCTTTCGCAATTATAGCTCATTAAAATAAACTGGGTAGCCACGGTAGCGGCTCAGTTGGTTCAGTGTCGAACTCGAAATCCAAGATAGCTGGCTCGATACCTGCCCAGGTCGGCTCCCTATATGTGTATTTCGGAAAGGCACTTCGCTCACATTTCCTCTGCATGATATAGCCAAAAATGTGTTAAAAGTGCCGTTAAAAACTGAGTTAAACGCAGAAACTTAACCAATAATGTACAACCAATGTACATGTATGTACACATTTTACTCCCTCAGCCCCCTCCCGTTGCAGTAGGAGCTATGAAACCCCCTCCCCTAAACTGTTGCCTGGGACCAAGGAAGAATGAATGGTTGACATTCAGTGAGGGTGTGCATATGTATATGCTTTTATATGTGCAGACGCCGGCATCGGCGCCGACGCCAGGGATAGTACAATAGCTAACCTCTGCTTCGTAGATCTGAGCTAAAAATGTGAGGAATAAAAAGTACAACGCTGGCTAACCATGTTTGCTCACCGAAACATTTAAATGAAACGCTTCCTGGTGATCTATTTAAATACAATACATGTATAAAAAGAGACAAGTAGTATGTTACTAGTCGATAGGCTAATGTTTCCGATAACGAAAGATATTGTACATTCTGTCAGTCGCAAGAAATAGGTGATGAATATCACTATGGTCTATCGTGTTTTTATTTTCATGATAAAGACAAAAATGTATACCTTATGTTTACATTTCCAAGACTATCGTTTAAAAATACAATCAGTTAATGAATACAGGTAACACACGACTCTCGAAAAATATTTGCAGGTTCACACACACACACACACACACACACACATATATATACATATATATATATATATATATATATATATATATATTAAAAAGTGAACATGTCCATGTGCCGGTTCGTATATATAATTTTTTTATAATTCAACAGGAAGTTAGTAATATGTTCATAATTTATTTGTTAATAAAATATGAACATATTATTGACTTCCTGTTGAATTAACTCTCTCTCTCTCTCTCACACACACACACACACACACACACACCACACATACACACACACATATATATATATATATATATATATATATATATATATATATATATATATATATATATATTTTATTTTTTTCAAAACCACCCCAAAAATTAAAAATTAAATTATTTTAATAATTTTATTTTTTTTATGACTGAGTTATGCATAAATACATTCAAAAATTATGATGTGATGTTAGGTATTGTTGCGTCTTGATAGACATACTGTGACGTCATGTGACATAGCAACAAACTTATTGACTCCTCCGCGTGATTAACAGTACCCAATTAGTGCTTGACTACGTCCAATAAAGGGACAAGTTACTGAATGATCCCACGCAGTGCCATACATACATGACTACACGCAATGTATGACGAAAAATATAGTTACTGAAAACATAGGTTGACTCTTTGTTGACGGCATTCCATGTCTAGCGAACCATTGCCCTAACCACATGTCATTATCGAGTCACCTGTATTGAAATCAGACTTTAAAAAAAGCTTTGTCGTGCTATTTTTCAATCGTGTGACCTGCCAAGAACGAGAATAAAGCGTACAAGATTTTAGTCACGTGTAGATGTATATAGGACATTTGAACACATGTGATTATGGTAAACAATTGCAGGTACCTAACCATCTCCATCACAAGGATAGAAAGAGATATTGGAGAGAATAGTATATAATGACAATAATACTTAAGATAGAAAGCAAGTGTGAAAGCGTTTGGTAAAATGGTCATAAAAATTAATTACAACACAAACAAGGAGTGAGTATCAAATTGTATTGGCCTTCAGATGTTGTTGCCTGAGAATTACTTTGAGAATAACAATTACAGGTACATAATGACTGACTATTCACTTTAAATTACTCAGACATGATTCTTGTGTTAACATAAAAATAATAATTGATAGAATTTACAACAATCTGACAGACAACATCACTGATATCAAATTAATTATGAACCAACAGTATTTACATTATAAATTTAGCACAGTTTTAATATGAATACATGCTGAAAATAATATAAAAAACACAACAGAAATGAATTGTAGCTAATGAAAAAAGATTTTCAAAATTACTCTCAATGAACTCTCAGACATGACTCAACTTTTTTACTGTGCTAAGTGCACGTGAGTATGGTGGCGCTCTACAATTTTGTATTTTTGCATTGGGTTAGATTTTGAAAGAAAACGAATTTCCAAGGTTTTACTCACTGGTTATCCTGGCTATTTAAAACAAGACCTTGTATATCTTAGGTGTTATTAAAAGAACTTTTAATTCTCTTTATTTGGGTGTATGATTGATGAGTGCAATTTGGGTTATAGAGTATACAGCTTGCTCTTACTTCAGATGTGCCCCTATAAAAAAAACTGCTAACTCTGCTTGGTCATTTTCACTTCCTGGACTTCAAAGGTAAATTGCAAAAAATGTCCGATAACTTTTTTACTTTTTTACTTTTTATATATTTTGTAATTCATTCATTGTACTTTTAGAAGCTGATATTGCCTACTGTGGCAAATATCGTTTTCCCTATTTTAATAACTGCTAAAAATAGTGTACTTTGGACTAATTCAGGATGATTTTTAGAGCACATGGGAGTAACCATTTGTGTCAGCTGTGTGCTTAGATCATGTACAGTTTCCACAAGTCCAATATGTAAAGAAATTTCAGCCACAGTACATGAAAATAGCATAGAGGTATGTCAACATTCTCTTCATTCTGCATGTTGCAAATTCAAACAACTTCAACTTACACCTGTCACTCTCTCAGAAGTACATAATATCTGCAGAGCGCCTCCTGTGATCATATATATTGACCTTATATGTGAGAACTTTGACCAATCAAAACACAAGATATTATTTATTGCCGATAAATTTCACGCGCTAGTCACTGATATGGTGGCGCTCTACAGTTTCGTATTTTGCATAGGGTTAGATTTTTAAAGAAAAAGAATTTCCCAGGTTTTCCTCACTGGTTATCATGACTATTTAAAAAAGATCTTGTATATCTTAGGTATTATTATAATAACTTTTAATTCTCTTTATTTTGGTGTATGGTTGATGGGTGCAATTTGGGCTATAGAGTATACAGCTTAGCCTTACATCAGATATGCACCTGTCAAAATATCACGAGATCGGCATGGTCATTTTCACTTCCTGTACTTCAAAAGTAAATTGTAAATAAAAGAGCCGATAACTTTTTTATTTTTTATATATTTTGTAATTCATTCATTGTACTTTTAGAAGGTGGTATTGCCTACTGTGGAAAATGTCGTTTTCCCTAATTTAATAACTGCTAATAAATAGTGTACTTTTGGACTAATTCAGGCTGATTTTTCAAGCACACGGGAGAGGCCATTTTTATCAGCTGTGTACTTAGATCATGTACAATTTCCGCAAGTACAATATTTAAAGAAATTTCAGCCACAGTACATGAAAGTAGCATAGAGGTATGGCAACAGTCTCATCGTTGTTCGTGGCATGTTGCAAATTCAAACAACTTCACCTTACGCCTGTCACTTTCTCAGAAAGTACATACTATCTGTAGAGCGCTTCTATAAAGACTACATGTGTATTTTTATTATATGATTTATTTTTGGTTGTATAGCTGAAACATTTAAGTCGCAAGCATCTAAACAGTCCTTTTGAATAATTCTCATGTAATTTCTCCACAGAACAGTATTCATTAGTAGAAAAGACCCACTCCAGTTTTCTAAGACTTCTAATTTCCCCATAATTAAGGTCATCGCACACACAATACTGCCACAATGCATATTGTGTAAGCAAGAGCAAAATAGACATACTTAGTTTATTTTCATGCATAACATCAATGCTAATATACCATTTTATTGAGAAAATCATACATGATGATATGAAAAAGCAATTGCACACATTTTCATATTTGTTTTACCATGACCAACAGGAGTGGCCATTTTTGTCAGCTGTACGCTTAGATCATGCACAATTTCCACAAGTACAATATGTAAAGATATTTTAGCCACAGTACATGCAAAATAGCACAGAGGTATGCCAACATTCTCTTCATTGTGCATGTTGCAATTGAAACAACTTCACTTGACACCTGTCACTCTCTCAGAAGTACGTAATATCTGTAGAGCGCCTCCTATAGCGTGAAACACGAAGATGTGCGGAACTAATGTGATTATTCACTCGGATTACTAATGATACGTGTGTGTGTGCGTGTGTGCGTGTGTGTGTGTGTGTGTGTGTGTGTGTGTGCTTGAGCGTCGGCACTTAGTTATGTATTTTGATATCCAAAATAGATGGGTTTTTTAGATAAATAATATAATGACAATAATACTTAAGATAGCAAGTAAGTATAAAAGCGTTTGGTAAAATGGTCATAAAAATAAAATACAACACAAACAAGGAGTGAGTATTCAAATTGTATTGACGTTGAGATGTTGTTGCCTGAGAGTTACTGTAATGTAGATAATGACACAATTTTAACAATTCTGGACAAGTTAATGTAGGTCGTAGTTATGCAATTTATTATTCAATGCATGAAAATATAAAGAAACATTTCGCACATATATTATAAATATATTTGAAATCACTCGGATCGTCAAACCCAACATCCGCAATTTGTGTCATATACGTATCTTGATAAACATAGATATGAATAGTTGGTACACACATGAACTTGTATAGACATAAACCATCGAAAAGTATTACAGGAGATCTAGATTGTCTACTGAAGGGTCTAAGTTCAATATCAAGTCCATATATGCAAACGGCTGAGCAACTCAGTGATCAAACCTTCGCCTGAAAGTTGCTTAAATTCACTGGAGAATTTGTCCAGTAGTAGCTGCATCCACTGAAATAGAAACAACTAACAACGTATCATGCGCAAAAAAAGAAACAAATATATTAATCTAGTCAAAATTACAGATATACGATGACACGAATGAAAAAATACCTAAGACGAACTGCTCCCTCTAAATTCAAATGAAGACCTCCATCTCTGTTAGCAAACAATTCCCGTTTTATTTTACCTTTATATAAATAAAGGTTTTTATGACGCTTTAAACTTGACGTTCAAAGCTGGACATAAAAATTATTTGTATAAACCTATTTATTGCTAAACATTATAAGTGGTCATCTTTTAGTCGTGGAAGAACAGATGATAAAATGACTTTTGTTTTTTGAAGCAATTTATTTGATGTAGCTATTAGGTTGGTAAATTCTGAGCAAATTTCACCCGTCTGTTGACTTTCTATATTATTTGTTCCAACATAGCAGGTAACAAAATCAAACTGCTTGATCCTCGACTTGCCTGGCTGTACAACATTTACTAATAATGACCCCATGAAAGGTCTGTATTGTGCAAACCTTGATATCGGTTACATATATGTCAGTTGAATCTGACGCGATCGTGACAGATTTCTGAACTGCAAAAGAAAGAGAAGAAAAAAATATTTATGAAAATGGCTTCATTTTTTCAGACACTAATTCATCACATTAATTGTCTCTGATCTAATCACCTTGTAACTGAATCAGTTCAGAAGGAATTTTGGAATGAAAGGCAAAAGTTGTTTCCTCTCGTCTAAAAGAATGAGTTGATGGAGATATAGCACTCCAGTTCATGATCCAAGGAAGCCACGCTTTGTCTTAATTTATTTCCATTGTTGTTCTATTTCTACATGCCCTTTTGTAGGTTCGATACACTTCTCCTTACTTTAGTTTACTATTCTTGCCGACTTAGTTTCCTATTTTTGCCGATTTTGTATTTTGTAACAGCATCATGTTCCCTTTTGCCCTTGCACCGAACTGTCATTTTATTTTCAATTTTTACTCAGAATTGTATTACTGTACATTTTCAATATTTCTTCAGCACTTTAATTGTTAATCTCGCAGATTATGTCATTTTGCACACTACTAGAGAAGAAAGTTTATAATATATACAATATCTTATATCTGTTAAAAGTTTAACACCCGTTTTGAAAGAAGTTGTTGCTAAATGTTATCTCTAAATAATCTTTATCGCTACATAACAAGAATGAGTAAATATCAACATTGCTTTGCTAATTTACATAGAAATTGTTAGTTTATGCTAGGACAATTTATAAGTATTTTCTACATTGTTTCTACATTTTACAGTTTGAAAATATTTTTCATGAATTCTTCGTCATTTCCAGTAATTGTCTATTTTACTAAATTCTTATTTTAAATTTTCTAAATATCAATTGATATTAGCATAGACATGTATTGAATAGTGTGTTCGCTAGCAATGTCTGCAACAATTTATTGTATAATTGTTTATATGTTAAGCAAGATTGTGTGGTAAATGAATTCACGTGGTAACAAAATTATGTAGCAACAAAGTTGTGCATTGTATCTTTGTTATTGGCTACCCCCTTGTTCCCATTTGGTAATACCATACTTTTCTTCCCACAAATACCGTTTTATATATCTCTGCATTACTTTTTTACAAGACCTCTTTTGAATCTCACAATGTGATACCAATGATACATATTTTATATTACAACGCTATTATGCACATTTCTGTAAACATTTAAAATGTTCATACTTTGATCAAAACATAACCAGGAAAGGCTTTTATTACTATACTTGTCTTGTAACTTCTGTTTTTCCTCATCACCCACGAGAGTCATAGTTAGTCATAACATTAGTATGTTGTTATCCGATTACTACTTGTCCTTTTACATGTTTCATTACACTCTTCTTTACTTCAGTTTGCTGTTTTTGTAATATTGCAACGACCACTGGCCCTTACATCTGACTGACATTTATTTATTTTTCTCAATGAAAATACTTATGAAAATACTTAAAACACATGTATGCTTTGTATTACTGTAGACATTTTAGCTTCTTACCGCACATTAATTGGTGATTCCTAATTTTTCAGATTATGTCATTTGCACACTTCTAGAGAATGTTTACAAATTTGTCCTATACATTTTTGTAATTGCCATAAGTTCAACACCCGTATAGAAAGACGTGGTTGACAAATACTATCATTATGTAATTCTAAAATTTGCTTTTACTAAATTCTTATTCCTAACATCCATATACCACTTGGTTTCATATTTAACAGGTATTTGACAATAGGTATTCGCTTGAAGTGAAACTCATGATAAATAAATTGTACACTGCTTCTCGGATTATGACTACTACATTGCTCCTAGCTGCTAATATCATATGCATTACTTTATTACAAGATCCTTGTGAAACTCAAATCTATAATCACCAAGACAGATAGTTTATACTACAGCGCTATCATGCACATCGATGTGAACATTTAAGATCCTCACACGCCAATTACAATTACGGATGAAAGATCTTTCTATAGATATTGTTTCTCTTTCATTGCTATTTTTGTTTTTTATCTGTTGTTTTCCATTTCTGTTTACTTTTATTCCTTACTGTGTTGGGTGTCCTTATGGAGCAAAATCATGCGGATATGTGATGACACAGGTACTACTCTGCAAAGTATATTGGTGTAATGTGAGTTTGTCCGGACGCATCTTCATTGTGGCAACTCGCTTGTTTCTTCATCGACTTATGACAATTACTTACAATTTCGTAGAAGCATCCATGTTGCCATCATGGAGTTATATCGTCCTAATCTCAAATTTACATTACTGCTTCATGTTTTGATTCTGTTCATGCTCCAAAAATGCGATGATAGTACTGCATCTATTTTGTTTGAAATGCGCAAGTCCTCGCCGATTTCATATAGGATCAAATTGATAGGTAACTCTAGACCTGCTCTAGCAAACAATTCTTATTGTAGTAATATAAATTTCACATTATTTCTTGTGCGCGTTCTATTTACACTAGTTTTGACCACCTGGTTGCTGAACTTACTCATAATAGCCGGTGACATTCATCCTAATCCGGGACCAGATTCTACAGCTTCCTTCAGCAGTTCCTCACACGATACATTTAGCTCATCAGTTTATTCTCGCAATCTACTTGACTTTTCACACCACTTCTCCATTACACACTATACTGTTCAAACTATTTTGTCCAAATTAGATACATTGTATGCAGAATTGCAGGAATTTCATATTTTGGCCGTCACTGAAACTTGGCTTAATCCCTCCATTTCTTTTGATGACCTTTCCATCCAATTTTACCAAAACCCAGTTAGGAAAGATCGTGTAGGTGATTCTCACAGTAGTATCATAACATATATGAAAGAAACGCTTGATTTCCATAGGCGACATGATCTTGAATGAATTCTTTAGAGTACTTATGGATTGAACTTTCACTTACAGAGAGAGAAATTCTGCTATGCTTTTTCTATAGACCTCAAAATGCAAACATCGCGTATACTTCAATGATAGAAGACTCCGTACACTTTGCTGTTAATATGGGGATCAGAGATATAATTGTAACAGGCAACTTTAACTTCCATATGCTAACTCCACTCTCTGGTTCAAAAATGAAATCACTATGTGAAGAGCTTTCCCTTTCCTGCATTAATTAGCCCATTCATTTCACTGAAAACTCTTCAACCTTGATAGATCTGTTACGTGTAATGAATAAAGTTTAATTCTCATCGGGGTTGGAGAGGCATATATGGATATAGGGCAAGGCTACTATAATCTCCTGAGACATAAAGCATCCACTACCGACTGGGATTGCTTGAAATGTGACGATATTGACAAATATGCAAAAAATATATCTGACTATATAGTCTTGATATCTGGCCAATGTATTCCGAACAGAAATGTTAAAGTTAAAACATCAGAACCTGTATGGATCACAACGGCAATCAAAAGGTCAATACGCAAACGTAAGAGAGCCTATCGAAAAGCCATGTAATCTAATCTATCATATCACAGGACTAAATTTCGTTGATTGCGGAACAAAACATTTTCTATGATTAGAGCCAAACAGCCACATAGTGACAAATTAGCACAAAAGATGAAATCATGCACTACATCATCCAAAGACTGGTGGTCAGTCCTTAAGGTATTCATCAGGCCTCACCGTACACATTCTATTCCATACCTTCAACATAACGGTTCGATAATTACCGACGAAGTTAACAAAGCTGAAATATTTAATGATTTATTTATAGAGCAAACTGTACTAGATGAAACAAATGTTAACCTTCTAGATATACCTTTATATAAGGATGTAAGCTTAAGTTCTATAGAACTAACGCCTGACGAAGTACAAACTGTTCTCTAAAGCATTCCTCTTGGTAAGGCTTCTGATCCCAATGGTCTAAATAACTGTATTATTCTGCGTGAGCTGTGTAATGAACTCTCACATCCACTTTGTTCACCTTTTAACCAGTTTCTTAGGGAATCAACCTTTTCAGACACTTGGAAAAAAGCAAACGTTTGTCCAATTTTAAAGATGGGCGTCCCTTCCATCGTATCTAATTACAGACCAATATCGCTTTTCAATACTGTTGGCAAAGTTTTGAAAGACTGGTTTTTAAACACATATTTAATTACTTCCATTAAAATAACATTCGTACATTTTTCCAGTCTGGTTTTATTCCAGGTGATTCTACAGTTAATCAGTTAACATACCTCTATGATACGTTCTTCAAAGCAATAGATTCCGGTAAAGAAATTGGAGTTGTGTTTTTGCGACATAAGTAAAGCTTTTGACAAAGTGTGGCATAGAGGACTTGTTCATAAATTGAAAGCTCCTGGTATCACAGGAAGCCTTATAAAATGGTTCTCTAGCTATCGCAAAAGCAGAAGACAACGAGTGATACTTTTGGGCGTGTTTTCAGAGTGGAGGTGTATTAGAGCTGGTGTGTCCCAAGGATACTTTTTAGGTCCCTTACTTTTCTTGATATACATAAATGATATTGTATATAATATACACTCCAATATAAGTTTATTTGCAGATGATACAAGTCTCTTTCTGGTCGTAGATAATCCCGTCTTAACCGCTCATAACCTCAACTCTGACTTGGAAACAATTTCTCAGTGGGCAAATACTTGGCGTATATCTTTCAACCCTTCTAAAACTGAATACCTGTTTTAATTGACAATTTCTCCTTTTCACTTCTTTATTTTCTTTATCATCGTCTTTCACCAAATCCCTCGTTGTTCATCCTCCTGCTTTATATACCTTGGCTAAATGCTAATGTTTAACGAAGAGACTCTTCACTTTGACTATTAAATAATTTATTTTTTTAGTCATTAAAACTTTATATCATCAGGCACATATTCATATATATTTACAATTTTGTTATTGTTAAAGGAGAAGAACATTCTAATCCTTTACCTTCTATATTGTACCTCTTATAATCTCCAACTACGAATTTATGAGGAAAAAAAAATATGTTTAAACTATAGTACGAGTTAAATATTGTAACGGATCTAAACCAATTAGAGAAATTAACGTACGCAGTTTATTTTGAAACATGTTGTATGTTAAAATTTTGTATTTGAGCGAATAGAAAAGAGGATACGGGATTTGCTGGAACAAGTTTGCACATGCATTTAAAAGCTGAAACTGAACATATTTTTTAAAAATCAATAGTATTTCTCAAGTTCTTTGTCCAAATTGAATCGTTTTTGTCTGCGTTAGACGAAGAAGTCAACATTTGTCAGAGAACTGTAATTCTCTCTTAACGGCACTTTATGAAAATTGAAATTTAACTTACTAACAGGTACCTGACTTTCTCTCTAATAAGAAAAAGAAAATAAAAATAGGCACCAATACGTAGAATCTTTAGAACTAGAAAAGACTAATAATGTTGTAATCTTCATTAACAAATCCGATGTTACTTGTTTAGGTGAATAGGGATTTAGTCTGTTTATTCCTTTCATAATCCAGGTTCAAATATAATGCATAATCGCAACCCCGCTAAGATAATTCCTGATTGATGCGACATAATGAAAGGATCGTCTGAAACAATGTGCAATAATACACCGAGTTCTTGTGGAACTGGGAATTGCTTTCAGAGTAAAATAAGTACAAAATAAAAGATATGCTTCCCACTGGATTCTGAGATTTTTAAATGTCCCCTCTCCATATGCTGACTTAGCAGATATCTTCATGTCTACCTGGAGGTCTTGACATTCTCTTTCTGCAACATGTATGTAAAAGATATTGGTGCAGCTTATTACTAATGCTTTCTTCATACAGTGAATATTGACAGCAAAATGATAAAAGTTCTTTCTGTGAATAGTATTCAGATGCCGGCGAGATAAGTGATCACCCAAATTGTTATTAACACCTTCAATATGAACGGCCTTGATATCAAATTCGTGAATTGCAGCTAAGTAGAAAATCTCCCTCAAACAATTTTGCAAAAAGATCGGTTTAGACTTCCCTGAAGTTATAACAAACACTGCTGCTTTCTTATCTTAGTTAACAATTATTCGTTTACCAGAACATTTTGACCCCATAGCTTGAAACTAACTATGCTATATAACAGTTCAATGCCATTTATATTTAACTTGTTCTTTTGTATAAAATGAGGATTCTCCGCATGATAAAGAAGCTATTAAAGACCCCATCACAACCCGTAAACATGAATAAGAAGAAAACATATCATCTGCTTGCAACCACTATTGTACTGGCATCATAGAAACCCCATTATACAATGGTAAAAAAATTCATGTCCCCATTTTAAATCTTTTCTTACTTTATTATGAAATACATGTAGATTTTTAGTCGATCTAAACATAACCCTTAACCAACTGTAAGTCTACTAACATAAATTCTACCTGGCCTTACACATGCAGAAACCAAATTTAACTTTCCAAGTAAAGATAGTATTTCCTTAATAGTAGCTGAATCTTTGCTTAACCAGAAAGAAATTATATGTCTAATTAGATCCTGAAGGTTGGTATGCAAAATGGACTAGATAGTAGATAGGGACAGTGGGAATCTCGTTAATCCATTCATGCGCGTCACTAATTAGATAACGAGGCATTTGGCTACCTTAAGATATAACCAGAAAGAAATTATATCTCCTTTAAGGATTGTGTGTGATTTCTAATTTCATGGTGATGGTGTTAAATAAAATTCCTACAAAAGTCATTTTTGTAGAAGGAGTAAATGTTTAATCTGCTGTTTCTTGTATTCCGAATTTTTCTAAGGTAGATCCTTAAGGTTGGTATGCAAAATGAGTTAAATGAAGTTGGTATTCAAAATGGGCTAAATGACGTTGTTATTCAAAATGGGCTAAATGACGTTGTTCTGCCAAACGAAATAATCTAGATAATTTAAAATATAAATACCAATTTTAAACATGATAAAAGTTATTGCATTGGGCACTCTTTGACATATATATATATATATATATATATATATATATATATATATATATATATATATATATATATATATATATGCAGCACAACATAAACCTATTGATAATAAAGTATCAAAATATATATAACTTTTCCATGAATAACCTACAAAGTGATAATCAACCGGGTCTACTGGTATTTGTCTGTAAGCTCTACTAAGATCTTTTTTGAATAAAAAGACTGTCTCTGCCTTTGCTTTTGATTATCTCTACAACATCATCTACTCATGGATAAACAAGATTCACTGAATCACCTAAATAATCAATTTTAGCAATAAAAACGTTGACAGCATGCCACTTAGGAAAACTCAAATCTAAAATAACTCTTCTTTCTCCACCATCTTTCTTTGGCACAGAGTTAAAGGAGATAAAATAAAACTGGTATATTGAAAATATTTTTCTTAAAAGGACTGACAATGGCATCGTGGCTTGTTTCTTTTTGCAAACATTTTAAAATAGCATCTGGATAATCTGTAGCTCCTTGGTGACTTTTTCTATGGACACTGAACTGAAATTTTTGAGAGTTGACATCGATATCCAAGTCCAATTGGAAATCGTATTTTAATAAATAACAAACTATATAATCTTTATATTCAATATTCAAACAGAAGTGGCTTTGAAAATGCAAAATTAAGTTGCGTGTTAACATGAATTAAGCACCCCTCAAAGATGTATTTATTTGAATTGAC